>CM028363.1:17678770-18017730 GCA_016624345.1 Platycodon grandiflorus
TCTCTACCACCACAACATTGGCCAGCCATCTTGGATATTGAACTTCCTTGATCATCTTGGCTTTCAAAAGTCTTTCAACTTCATCCCTTATAATCTGGTTCCGTTCATGGGCAAACTTTCTCCTTTTCTGGTGGACAGGACGAATAGTTGGATCAATGTTTAACTTGTGAGTAATGACGTCCTTGCTTATTCCTGTCATATCTTCATGCTTCCATGCAAAACAGCATTTCTGACTTTTCAAAAACTCGATCAACTCTTCCTCAATTTCGGTTGGAAGATCTGTTCCAACTTGCACTTGGGCCTCAGGATTTGATTCATCAACAGAAACACTCTTCGTCTCGTGCTCCACTGCTTCGATAACATCCTTTTTCTTTAATTGCTATGCGGGACGAGGACCGAACTTGCCTTCATGTTGACCTTGTAGCACTCTTTAGAAAGCCGCCGATTGCCTTTCAACTTGGCTACACCCCAAGGTGTTGGGAACTTGACCGGTGATAAGTTGACGGCACGGCTTTCATGTTGTGGATCCACGGTCTTCCTAAAATGACATTGTACGAAGAAGAGCATTCGATTACACGTAACCTTTCCATAGAATTCATACCTTCCAAATAGAGAGGCAACTTGATTTCTCCAACCTGCTTTCACCACCGAACCCTACCAGACGGACGAATTCCTCACAACTTCGATAAAGGAATGCCCATCTCTTGCAGAGCGTGGGTAAAGATTATATTAACAGAGCTACCACCATCAATCAGGATTCTCTTGACCATACAATTAGCGATCTGCACCTGGACAACTAGACCATCATGATGGGGGTCCAACGTGTTATCCTTATCCTCATCTTCGAAGGAGATAACTTGACCCTCCGTGAAGTCGCGGCACCTTGAGGGCAGCTCTGATTGATCCTCCTTAGAGCTCTTGGCATGACGCTTGGCTGCAGAATAAGTTGTACCACAAATATGGGATCCACCTGAAATAACATTTACTACCTTGGTGGCTGGAGGAGGTACAACTTTCTCGGGTCTGCTTGCTCCACGTAATCGGTTCTTTGGATTCATTTCGACCCTCTTCTTACCCATCCTTGAGGAGTCCCTTTGACAATAGATGAGCAATCTCCTTCCTCAAGGCGAAACAATTTTCAGTAGTATGCCCGAATTCCTCATGAAATGCACACCACTTGGACTTATCCTTCCAAGTTGTGGGCTTGTCATTTTTCTTAGGCCATCTTGCTTTATCTCCAAGATTCTCCATGGCGCAAAGGACTCCTGCAATATCCACAGAAAAGCAATAGTCGAAATTCTAGGATAGTCATTATCATCTCCATCTTGATCATCATCTACAAAATGAACTTTAGAAGATTCGATTTAACAGGGGTTTGCCTGCTAGACTTATAATGGTGGGAATCTGATTTTACGTCCGATGGCTCAAATAGAGGGTCCTTCCAATTGACTTTTCCATTGCTAGTGTCCTCCTCCAATCGATGAATCGTAAGGCTCGGTTCTTATTTCTTCAAGTTGTTTGGCAGTGTGTCATCACCAACTCATTATAAAATAGAGAGTTCTTTTTCAGGCCAATACGGAATGCTTCCGTAGCTGTGGACATATCCAGATTGGGTATGGTCACTGCTTCTTTATTAAACCTATGCAAATATTCCTTAAGACTCTCATTAGGCTTTGCACAATTCAGTAAGGTCGGTCAACTTGTCGAATGCCTGTTGCATGAAAATTGATTAGTGAACATGCCGACAAGTTGAGCATAGGAAGAAATAGAGTTTAGAGGAAGTCCTATTAGCCATTTTAAAGCTGGTCACGATAGAGTTGAGCCAAAGCCCTGCAAAACATGCTTCTTTAAAAACAGGGGGAATACTTATAATATCCATTGATTCCTGGTACAGCAACACATGCTCTGCTGGATTAGTGCTCCCATCATACTTCTTCATATGAGGGAATGAAAATTTCTTTGGGATTTCCACATTAGCTATGGCTGGAACAAAACGGGATTCGTTGTAGCAAGTTGGGGAAACTTGGTGATGAGGTAAGTTGACTCTAGGCACACCTCGAAGCAATTCTTTTATGGTTTGCATTTCCCTAATAAGTTGACTCTCTGCGAAAAGAGAATTGTTATTAAATTGAGATGCAGAAGTATCAAAAGTATTAAAGAAACTCCCTGTTTGCCCCATCGAGGGTGCGGCATAGGTATAGCAAGACGTCAACACAGGTTGGCTAGTTGTAAGGTTGAACCGTGGCCGCGAGGTTGGAATTGACGTCATGATTGTACTTTCCGGTAAGGTACTAGACATAGGGATATCTCCAACATGGCTTGGTCTGTACTGCACCAAACAAAGATCTAGGATGCAAAGGTGAAAATGGAGTAGATGTTTGAGTTTCGGTTGCTTTCCTTTACGCATGGAATCAATGGCATTGAGTATCATAGTGTTCGTATGCTCTTGAGCATCCAACTGTCGATCACTTTTTCAATATCGTGACCATGTTAGACATTAGCTCCATATTGGCAGCTTCCGGATTTGAAGACGGATTGCCTGAGATACCAGAACTAGGAAGCGGCTGGTTCCTCTCACCAAGACTACCAGACGGTGGATTGGCCATTTCTATATAAATAATCAAAGGGTCCCACGGATGGCGCCAAATTGTTTTGGTCAAATTTCAACGAGGGAAACTAGTGATTAGAAAGATGACAAAAAGGGGTTTGAATCTGGGTACAATGATTAAAAGATATTATAGAAATGAACACAAAGAGTTTTGTTAACTAGGGAAAGCCCTTGAACAACTTGTTCGCCGGCAAAACCCGGGAGGTTTAGGAACTGCCTTGACCAAATGATATATTAATCAGGTTGAAATACAAGACTAAGAGCATATGCCAGGGAGCTTAAGCTAGTGAGAATGTGTGTGTAAAATACATGTGTTCCTCCCTTTTTATACCTCGAATACAAAGAAACAATAAGCCTAGAATATAGGAAATTAGTTATAGTTGTTGAGGTATTCTCGCCACAATGTTGGTTGAAGAGATAGGGATCCTTTGCTGGCCTTGTTGATGAGAAAACGTTTGTTGACTCAGTCTCCTTTATCTGTTGACATATTTCCCAAAAAATAGGTTATAACGTAACAGTAATTCAACCTGCAAAAAATGTCAAGATGCAGTAGGAGAACTCAAGTTGTTAGTATCAAGATGATATATGTAAGTTGTAAACAAGTTGACTTAAAATATAGGCCCAACAGTAAACTCATGATTTTATGTTTCGGTATGTTACTTTCTTGCATTGTTTCGTAGCATAATTTGAACCGAGATGAAATAGATGAACCATGATACTTTGAACCTAGATATACTTTATGTTATATAGGTTTCATGTTGTTAAATCATGCTTTGAAAAAGTGGTATACGTTGTGTTAATTCGAAGTTACAAAACGAAGAAGTTGTTGACATTGTTTTCGATTTCATAAATTTTCTCGTGACTTTAAATCGATCCGAGGATGATATCGAACCTTTAAGGACATCCTTTGATGTGTTATAAGTGTTGTACAATCATACCTAGGGGTGCACGAGCGATCGAATCGAGAAAACGGAGCGAAACGAAAAAATTGGACCAGGATGTGAACAGTGCGTGCGCCCTAGCGCGCCTGCTATGGACAGATTGCACAGTTTTGGTTTTTTTGGTTTTTTGTTGATTTCCACCTCATGCTTTGGCTCCCTTATCTGGTCTAGAACGTGGGTAAGCCTTGGAAGAACATACTCCAGCCTTCTAAACTCAGAAAACACCCAATTCTATCTCTCAAATCCTCCAAAATTCTCCCAAAATTCCACTTTTCAACCTAGGGTTTGTGAGTGTTCTTGCTTGATAAATTGTTCTTCTTTCAAGGTAGTAACAAGGGACTTGTTTAAGTGAGTTTGTAGCTGGTTCTAGCACTAAAATACAGGGGTGAATCAAGGGTTTAGCTCTTTGAATTGGTAAGGGACCATTAACTTGTTCATGTTTGTGTTTGTTCGGTTGATTTCGATTATAATAATCGTTGTAGTGTTACTATGTCGAATTTGCTAAATTCCAGCCATGGTGTGATGTTTATTAGACTGATATGAATGGGTATGTGTTAATAAAGCGTATTGATGTTCATATGAGCCTTGAAATTGTTGTAATTCGATTGTGTACTCGAATTGGTGAAACCGGCAATAAGTTGACTTAAACAAAGTATGTAACATGGCTGTGATTTTGGGTTTATGACTTGATATTGAATTATTTGAGATGGTTAAAGTGTTCATTATGTTGATTTATGAATCTAGAACTCGAATTGATCCTTGGAGGATAACTGAAATACCGAAATTGTGAACGAATATGGAATAAAGTGCAAACGTGAATTTGACTAACCAGATGTGCACATTCAAATACTAACTTTCAGGGGGTTTTGGTTGACTACCGATTGTCATGGGGCGGAGTGCAGTGATAATCGGGTTGTGGCGACCTTAATCCGGCATGTCTCTCTATTTCTGGCCAATGTAGGGTATACACCACGTAGATTGTTGGACAAGAGTGGTGTTGTCACATGGATGCCAAGGTTGTAGGGACTTGGGACATGTTGACTTGTTTTGCGGAATATTTGATATATGAATTATATGGTTACAATGATCTAATATGAACTTCAAAGCTGAATGGTGTTATAAGGGGAGCTGGTGAGTCGGAGGTGTACCTCGACTCTTATATCCTGATATATGTGATCCTTACTTGTTTAATATGTGATATGAACTATTGTTAGCTCATTACTTTATAGGTTGGTCATTATTTCCAACTGGCATGGGACAATTGGCAGTCGTGATCCTTCTTGCGCTGGTAATGGGAGACAAACATGCTTAGTACATCAACCTAGACTCTCTAACCTAGAAATCTCCCCGGGGTAGAAGGAAAGTCAATTGGGATGCCGGGAAGACTCATAACTAGAACTCTAACCTTAGTAGTTCCTAATCCCCTAGGAAGGTGGACAAGAGAAGTGCTAGAGTTAGAGTGATGTGAAAAGAGAATATAAGGCGTTGTTCAAATAACAAGTATTTGAACAACTGAGTGCTAAGCACTCGGCCAAGTGTGATGACAACTCATTGCACACTCGACAGCCTTTATAATGTAGTATAAGTCTACCGATATGAATACAGTATAGATTATTAGGCTCTAGTTCTTCATCGGACATCTGAAAGTTTGTTAGGCTTGCTTGGGACATATACCCATGCATCCTTCTAGAAGCATGTCGCTTTTAAGTTGAGGTGGCTATTAAGTGGCACGTGGCTGTTGAGCGAGCATGATGAGGAGATGATCGCTCGACCATTCGAGATGTTTAGTATCAAGCACTTAAGCTAAGCCCCCACTATTTAATTAAGTTGTCTTAAGGTAAAGACTCGTATGCCCTCTTATGGGGGTTTGGGTAGTTCAGAAGTCAATAAGTAAATTTAATAACTTTATAAGCAAATTAACGCTCATTTTGAAAAGAAAAAAAAATTTCTCACTCTAAGTGGTGTTGCAGATTGGAAGCACTAGGATCACCACCACCCTTTTTGAATGAGAGAATGAGAGTCTTTTTTTATAGGCTGGAGAAGATGAAGTAGTCGTTGGAGCTTGGATGAGTTTTTACCTGTTAGCGATCTGGATCATTAATGCATCAGAGTGCATTGTGTAGACTGTAACACCCGCATCATTCATGACATTTGTAGGCATCGTGTTGTTTACTTCATTTGGTATCATGGTCATTTCATGAACAATCTTCATCCTAGTATGTTTGCATTTGAGTTGATTTCATACTTTTTTATATGCCTTGTATTGTGTTTAAATCCTTGAGATCGTTGATACGTTTGTTGGCTTGTATTCTTACCCTTGTTATGGGTTGTTTCGAAAGAGTTTCGAATGTATTTTGAACTTGGTTTGAGGTTGGTATCATCTTAAGATGACTTGGGAGTGTTTTGGAATCACTTTGGAATGGTTTAGAGACCTTTTGACCTGAACTAGTCGCTATGCAGCCGCATAGTGCGACCCAGCATAGAGTCCCATAGTTTCTGGAAACTATACGGCCGCCTAGGGCGTCCGCATAGGGGCTATGCGCACGCATTGAGCTAGTTCGCATAGAACACCAAAGTCTCTGGATTTTTTGCGGCCGCATAGAGATCTCGCATAGGAGCTATGCGACCACATAGCGCGGCCGCATAACGTCGTGCTCTGCTTTGTTTGTTTGACGAACTTTTAAGTGACTTGACTAATTGACTTGTATCAAAAGGCTGAGACTTGGACACGACTTAAGACACTTAAATCAGACTTAGAGAGACTCTTTAACACCATTAGAGAGTTGAAACTCTCTTCATTTCACCATCTTCCTCCTTGGAGTTTAGAGAGAGAGTTGAGAGAGTTCTTGAAAGAGAAAGGCTATAGATTTCTCATTTGAACTCCAAATCACGATCCGACTTCGCCATTGAGGAGCTACTGACTAGGAGATCACTTCTCTTGGATTGCATGTGGGTTTCATAAGGTTTTTCTTGGTTGATTTCTGCTAGAGGTAAGCTACTACCCCTCTCCTTCTCTATTTATGTCTTGTATGACATCCTAGCCTTGTAAAATGGCATTTATATGTTGAAATCAACATGTTTGAGTATGTTTTGATGTTGAGCCATGTTAATTTCTTGGATGACATGTTTTATATGTTGGGAGAATTGTTTTGTCTTGGTTGATATACATAGAAATGGTATCACTTGTTAATCTTGAAGTAAAAATGATTCTTCATCGATTCGAACTCATTAGAAACAATTTATGACTCTAACGGAGTTGAATAGGTTTTCATAATTAATGACACCACGTGTGTGACTTGGGGATTTCGTTGTGATAAGAGAGTTTTGTTGGAAAAATTAGTTACCCAAATTGTGTATGATGTTGTTGTTTAATTCTCGTAAAAATTATGAGATGGTTGATTATGTGAGTAGCATTATTATGACCTACTTGAGACATTCATGTTTAATGATGTTGTGCTCCCTATTTTGGAGTTTGATTTATTGTGGTGAATGTCAAGTAAACATCTACTTGTACATTTGATATGTCCATGGATTAATTGTTGGCGGTGTATTGATACTTGATTATTACGGGAGCCAGGGCTATGTAATAGTTGAAGGCCAATACACCGAGCCTCGCCTTACCGTTGGCCACGGTAAGGGCATAGCGTCATTTGTTGTATGGAATAAACGTAACCTTGGTAAGATATTCCGTTGTTGATTCTTGGATCGTAGGGACCAAGATCACCCGTCGACGTGAATACAGAAAATGGTTCACAAAGAATTGGTAATTGGTTATTGGTTATGGTTTTGATTCGTCGATCGAGCACGTCAACAACGGCTCCAAGTTTATCATGACAGCAAATTAAAATCTTGTATTAGATGCATCAATTACTTTCCACAACCAGATTGCGTAAGATATATATTAAACATTACAGGAAAGATAAGTAAAGGCTGAATGTAACAAAATATGGTTTATTATTAAAATTCAGCAGAGGTTTGCATGAATACAAACATGCTTAGTACATCAACCTAGACTCTCTAACCTAGTAATCTCCCCGGGGGTAGAAGGAAAGTCAATTGGGATGCCGGGAAGACTCATAACTAGAGCTCTAACCTTAGCAGTTCCTAATCCCCTAGGAAGGAGGACAAGAGAAGTGCTAGTGTTAGAGTGATGTGAGAAGAGAATATTAGGCGTTGTTCAAATAACAAATATTTGAACAACTGAGTGCTGAGCACTCAGCCAAAAGTGAGGACAATTCATTGCACAATCGACAGCCCTTATAATGTAGTATAAGTCTGTCGATATGAATGCAGTATGGATTATTAAGCTCTGGTTCTTCATCGGACATCTTCAAGCTTGATTAGTCTTCAACGACTTGCAGAATGCTTGCTCTCTAGCTGTGAATTTTAAGTGCGGCAGCGAAGAGACGAGTCTTTCGAAGGAAAAAAGAACTCAAATCAAGAACAAAGTTTTTGATCAAGATGGACTTCTTAGCCTTTGGAATTTCTGTTTTCTCTCCCACAAAGTGTTTGTTCTTACACTTGTGTTTTCTCACTTTTTGGTGTGGTTTCAGATTTAAAGAACAAAGAACAATATTAACCACCAACACCACACCCTCTCACTTACACACTGAATGTGAGAATGAGAGTCTTCTTATATAGGCTGGAGAAGATGACGTAGTCATTGAGGCTTTGATGAGTTTTTGCCCGTTGGAGATTTGGATCGTTAATGCATCAAAGTGCATTGATTAAATTGTTGGACAAAGACCTTCCGTTAAGCTTTTGTCTTGAAGTTGGTCCGTGAATCAGGCTGGATGAAAGAGACATGACCAGCAGGCCTGGGATGTAGCGCACTGTGTTTGGCCTTTAATGGAATGTAGCCTTGGAGACTGGGACCAATACACGAAAGAGGAAATGTTTTTTGAATAATAGTCAAAGCACAGACATCGATGCGTATCTTGAACTGTCAGGAAGATCTTATAACGGATCTATTTTGACTTGTAGTATTGAGCAATGGCCGATGTTCCTCTTGTGAATAATCAGCTTCTCTGCAGTTGTCTGATGAAGAGCATGACTGATACTTGGATCTGCCGATATAATACTACCGGTGTAAAGATTGCGATGAGACATGGTGGTAGGGATGTCTCTTGGTGAGACATTCGATGGACATATCTGTTTGGCGCATGAAGAGTTAATCCATATGAAAGTTTGTCATCACTTTGGTAGGACAAATACTCGGATATGTACAAAGACTTCCTAGTCTAATGACCTATGCATTGTTTCATCAAGCTGCCACACTAATCGGTACACACCCCTTTTAGCCACTTGTGAAACATGCGTTGTAATGGGAACAAGCAAATCACTGTGTTAGAATATACATACATATACATCAGCTGTTTCTCAGACATATTCCTAACACTCTCTCTAATTGGGCTATATTCATCTTTGTTACTTGAAAAAAAAAATTACATAAGCTTTAAAAAAGTGCGGAAATACATTGTTGTCATAAAGACTTTTTTAATCCAAATGAAATACTGACTTCAAAGAAAATAAAAAAATATAGAATTAGTTTTTTTATAGATGAATGATATTGATATTGCATGAAAGAATGGGAATAATAATTATGGATCCCAAGTTTTCAATCTTAAATTTTAGAACAATCACAGTGAGTAAGATAAGTGGAAGTCATATTTTATTATAAATTAACCGAAGGCTATTTTTGGAAAAATAATGAAATACTGAAATTAGTATTGGCTACCAAACAACGGATACGATAATCAGTGAAATAAATTAATCTTGTCCTTGGTCTACCAAACGTTGGATATGTCTATAATTGAGATAAAATAATGATAGATAAAAAAATTCATTTTTTCAGTATTAATTAGTGTTATCCGGTTTTCCTACCAAGAGTATTATAGAAAGGGACCCCTCAACTGTCAATAATAATTTAAAAAAAGTTATAATTATTTGATCAATGTTTAATTACGTTGACCAAAAAAGTCAAAACTTTTTTTTTTTTTAATCAAAACAACAGCAATATTAAAATATGCTTGCGTTTGAGCTTTGTAACAAAAGAATCTTATAATAGCACCATTTTCTCTTAAAGTCTCATAAAATAAATCATCTTAAATTCAACTTACAACATACTTGTGACGGAATTTTGTTAAAAATTTCAACTAGTATTTGACTATAATACCTAGCAATTGGATGCCATTTTTTTAAAGTAAAAACACCCGCTCCTAGGCACATGCATGGAAGGCAGAGAAAAGCTTGTGTAAATGTTTAATGCACGTGTGGTTCGCGTGCCATTCATGGACAAGCTGTGAGCGAACATAACTCGTTAGTCATTTGCTTGAGGACAAGTTGACATGTTATGTAAATTCATGTATAGTACGTGTATAATACACGTACATATAAATAATTAAAAAATATTTCCGTTTATCGTACTCAAATCAAACTTAATTAAAAATATTCATATTTT
Organism: Platycodon grandiflorus; assembly: GCA_016624345.1. Taxonomy (NCBI): domain Eukaryota; kingdom Viridiplantae; phylum Streptophyta; class Magnoliopsida; order Asterales; family Campanulaceae; genus Platycodon; species Platycodon grandiflorus. The sequence goes on from CM028363.1 coordinate 17,688,780, forward strand.
TGGGTTGAATCGTGTATTACACGTATAGAACTTTAAACGTATTGTACTTCACATAAAACTCGATATATACCTGATCACGCCAAAAATGGACCGTGACCACGTAGGTTCCACGTAGGTGCCGCGTGTGTAGTCTATCTGGATACTGGCTGGGTGTTGCTGGATCCTTTCCGGTGATCTTTGAGAGTGTGGGATGGAACAGTGACCTGAGAACAAGTGAAGCGCACCGTCAGGGGAGCTGGGGGTTGCCCAGCTAAAACCCTCCGGTGTAAGAATCAGTAACAAGGTGATGGAATGACCTGATTCACAGATCTTGGTCTGTGAATGTAGGCTGATGACAATGAGCTAGAGTTTAAGGAGTGCAAGGGTGTGTGCTAGTGATTGAGTGTTCATCCTTTTGGAGTGAGTCCATACCTTGGTATTTATAGGCTGGCGGAGGGTGGTATCTCTTCATGGAGAGGAGACCGTGGGGAGACAATCCCTGTGTAATTCTTTGTCTCCTAGCGCCTGCAGACGACGGCAGCTGGTTCAGGAGATCGTGGTTGTCCTTCGTACGGTCCTTGTACTTTCTTGTCAGGAAGTGGGGAAGTGGAGTAGACTTCCGTATTGGCAGAACTGTGCCTTCCCTATGTCCAGTAAGGGCGAGCCACGTGTGCAAGCGGGATCAGGCGGGGTTGAGTCGAGGTCGGCTTCAGGTGTGGTCAGGTCGCCTGTGTAGCGGGGTGTCGGCCTGGTCTTGCATAGGTCGCAAGGGGAATCTTCCAGGTCGGCGATGAGGGAGAGTATGTTGGGATCTGACGGCCCGATCTGGTGTAGTCACCAGGTCGCTATGCCTACGTGGCGAGCACTAACTCGGCGCGGGTTCCAGTCGATGACCTGGCTGTCGAGGTGTAGGCCACGTGTCAGGAGGGATGGATGAGGCCGTTCAATACCAAATTTTGATATAATTTTATTATTAAAATTATTCAATTTATATTATTAATCTTGTTCGAATTGATCAAATTAGATATTTAACATGAAAGTAATAATTATGAAGTTTAGAAATATTATTTGTTACTAAACATACTGTTTGAAGTACACACATAAGAGTATATATGTTTAACCATGCTTTCATTTAGCTATTAATGGATAGTTATTTTGTCAAAAATATGTAATAATATGAAGATAATAGCTTTGAGAGTGTATAAATGCAAAAATATTACTCCCTCTGTTTCAAAAAGATTGACGTTTTAGAGTTGTGCACATATATTAAGAAATTTTATAAGTGGACAAATATACCCTTATTAAATATCTTTAATTTTTGTGCTAGGAATAGTTGAAAAGATAAATTAGAAGGAGATAGCCATTGGGAGAAGATAAAGTATTTAATGAAGAGATGATCAATTATTGGAACTTGTGAGAAGACAAGGGTAAATTAGGCAAAACATGCATTGAAAACCTAAAACGACAATCTTTTTGAAACAAATTTTTAGAGCTAAAACGACAAATATTTTGAAACAGAGGGAGTAACATATTTAAACCTAAAACTAATAAAAATATAATGAATTTCATACAGAATATGATGTATTTTTAGTCTCGTACACTTCAATCATATTCGTATTATATCCATACAAGCATATAAAAATATTTTCATCGTTTAAGTATTATTATGCCAAATTTTTTCGCCGTAACTTTAAAAATATATATATATATATATATATATATATAAAACTTATACGTTTTTTTAACATATTATATGCATCCTGTATTTTACTAACTATGGTATTAGACTATAATACAATTCGATGCCATTTTTTTAGAGTAAAAACACCCGCTCCTAGGCCCATGCATGGAAGGCCGGGAAAAATCTTGTGTAAATGTTTAATGCACGTGTGGTTCGTGTGCCATTCATAGACAAGCTGTGAGGGAACATAACTCGCTAGTCATTTGCTTGAGAACAAGTTGACATGTCATGTGGGATGCACACTTCATCCTTGGGTTGTGAAAAAAAAAAAATATGAGATTACAAATTACTCCCTCCATCCCGGATAAATGTTCTTAATTGATAAAACACATGAGTTAAGAAACACAATTAATGATGTGCAATAAAATGTGTTATGACGATAATATTCATGAATATTAATTGAGTTCAACTATTTTAAATAATTGGATTTCTTTGAACTGTATTATATTAAATGAAACTTTAAATGTATATTCGGAATAATGGTATAGAATAAGTAGATCAAAAGTGTTTAAAAACATTAGTTTTGAGACATCTCAAAATAGAAAGTAGGAACATTTATTCGGAATGAAAAGATCGAGTATTTTGCATTGTTAAACGTGATCACCGTTGCACTGGATATTTATATATTGAATTGCAGGTATTTTTCAGAGCTTTTCATTATTTTGGCCAAGACCAATTAAACTACTCCCTCTCCTACGTTCCTAAAAAAGAATCAATTAGTTTTTTAGGTCATTCCAAAAAAAAAAAAAAAAAAAAAAGGTGTTCACTTCGCAAATAAAAACAATCGAGATGTTACTTTTACTATTTTATCATTGATTTGCTTAGTACTTTAAGAGTATCACCAATGCAAATGTAAATGTGAAAACAAAAATTGGGTGCCACCTAGGATTTATATATATATTTTTAAAAAAAAGTTTTCTAATGCAATTGTGGAGGAGGGTTGTGGATACTATGTGTCAACTAAATTATTTCCTATTGATTATTAGATTTTTTATTTTTTGACATTCAATGCAAATTGTGGAAGATGAATGCAATATTAGAAAGTCTAAAATTTACAAATAAATTAATACTCCCTTCGTTTCACCCAAAAAATTCACGTTTGAAAAGTTTAATAATTAAAGTATATATAAGTAGTGGTAGAATTGGTTATAATTACAAAAATGTTTTAGCAATGCTAAAATGTTTATAGCATATGTGGAGGGTAAAGTTGAAAGGTTTATGAAGATTATAGCATAATTTTTTTAAAGTGAACTCTTTGAGTGGAACATCCTAAAATAAAATAGTAGACTTTTTACCTGGAACGAAGAGAGTAAGAGTGAGATAAGTTGACCAATTGACCTAAGGGCACTTTAGTCTTTAAAATACACATCTGTGTTAAATTAATTAATTGACAGTCAACTTAAGTTACACATAAGTTATGTAAGACAAGGACTAAATTTACACAAAAACCATTTAATCCAGTGTTAGATATATTCCAATTTTGATTTGCTTGTATCCATAATTCTAAGTCTTTATAGAAGTGACCATGGGGTCGGGGTGCCAAATGATGTGGCATCTTATGTTTGGATTTAGCCTTGTAACAGAAAATTGTAATAATGCTCATCGACACATCAACAATGATCATCAGCAAACCTTATGTCATTCAAGGGATGCTGTTCGAGCTTCATCAACACAGCCGACTAGAAGATGAAGTTGAAGACTGCTAAGTGATACTTCACAAAGTTGTTGTTTACAATAGCATGTGGGTTCATTTATTGAACATTTTTCCCTTCTAGGTAGGTATCAGAAAAGGACATTCTGGAACAGCACTTTGCTTAAACATTTTTAGCAAGGTTTACGGTGCCGCACTACAAGAAAATAAGGAATTAGTTACGAATTTTTTTTTGTAGTTAAAAAATCTGTTTTAACTACAAAAAAATCATTTTGTAGCTAAAATATACACTTTAGTCAACGAAATAATTTTCGTAGCTAATTATGGGCCGATTGTGACGAAACCCATTAATTTGTCGTTAAATGGCCAGTGAAAATAAGGGCGGGAACTTATTCCCGCGGGCCCAAATTTTATTTTTTGCAATCCACGACAAATTATGGCCCAATTTCAAGTCCATCGCCGGAAAGAAGTATTGGGCGACGAAATGTTTCGTCGCAGTTCCCTTTTCCCTGCACATGCTCTCCTCGTGCCGTCAAGGAATAACGATCAAAAGCACTCCAGGTAACTCTCTTTCAGTCCTCCTCCATCACAGTTCCCTCCATTCACAGTTCCATCACTAGATGATCATCTCTCTCGATCTCTGATCTATAACCCTCCTCGCCCTAGCGATCTCTCTCCCTTGCTGCTGCATACTCTCAAATTCCAGCCTCGCTTTCCACGCAAACACCATCTCCGGCCAGAGTTCGTCTTCCCCGCTGAGTCCTCTCTTAATTGCCAGTGCTCTCCCATCTTCTCCGCCGCACTCCAGCACCTTCTCCGATGATCTTCCACTGGTTTGACCGAACAAGCCCCAGCTCTGGTGAGCTCTGAACCAGTACCCTCGCGCTACTCCCAAGAAATATTTTTTAATTTGAGCCTAGGGCTCCAAATTGAGACCGATTTTCTCCAATTGAAGTGAGATCACTCTAATTCTATGGTTTTATTGCTTAGATTTTTTCAAAATTGATGCTTGGGGATGTTTACTCATATTCCCTTTATTATTATCCAATTTAGTTGTTGGAGAATTTGAGATTTGATTTTTGGTTGTGACTGGGTTGTGTGCGATTTTGATTCTTCAGTTAAGTAAGACGTTGTGTGATTTATTGTGTGATTTATAACAAAATTCAGTCTTGAAAATGAGGGTTTGCAGCTATTTTGGGACAGTAATTCATGTTACTCATTGGGCGATTTGAGTTGAAATATGTCTTTTCCCCTTGTTTGGTATTATATTCACATTGGGGATAATGTGTAATTTAAGTTTGGGGGTGGGAATATTATCTTTTCTTGCTAAACTTGTGAGTAGGCAATGTTATCCGGTGTATTTTTGTTTTTCTTATTTTTTTATATTTGAGACTATGTGCTTTAGTTCTGCAATTCCTTCCCCTATCTCTCTTCTCTCTCTCTCTCTCTCTCTCTTTCTTTCTTTCTCTCTCTCTCGTCTCGTCTCTCTTTCTCTCTCTTCTCTCTCTAGGTAGGTTTAACTTTTGTGATTTCGCATGTTGATTTTGATTTTACTTTGATTTTAGGGAAACGAACTGGTCCTTGAACACATAGATCTTTGATTTATCTATGAATTGACATCATAGATAACCATTTATATAACGGGACTGAGATGTAATGTACAGTCGTGATCATCTGTTAGTAACTTTTTTCTGTTCAGACTTCCATTTAGGACGTGACTAATCTCTCGTGCAATATGATCTCTTTGCTTTTCTGGATGTTTCTCATAAATTTGTAATAAGTTTAGTCTCTGTTACTTGAACTGTTAATACTTTTAGCTGGATAGTTACGCACCATGTGATGCGTAACAAACGCCGGATTTGTCGTCTACGAAACTATGGATGAATATGATGAAACAATGATCAAAGTTGCAGCGAAAATAGAAGATAGAACACGAGTCACCGGTTAGGATTCACTCTCCTAACGTAAAGACCTCGTTTGGATTCACCGGATAGGCTTCACTCACCTATCGTAAAGAATCCTTTTGAATATTACCTCCTAGACCTAAGGAAATAATAGACAAAAATAAGAACAACCTTGTTCTTTGAAATTTCTCCTTGAGAATTATATAACAATAATCTGAATTTTTACAACTTAGATCTAACCCTATTTATAGGTGTTTACAAAGCATCCTAATCTAACAAGGAATAGAAAACTAATCCTAAAAGTATAAACATTAAGAATACTACTCTTCCTAGGAATAGAAAGTCAAACCTATACAAGCTAGGAATCAAAAACATAGCAGGAAAATCGAAATCGCCCATTCTGTCTAGAGGGCGATCGCCCTGCCTCGCCACAAAGCGATCGCTTTGTGGCCAGTAGGCTGGTCCCTCGGAATGGCTTCAAGGCGATCGCTCTTCTTGGCCCTAGGCGATCGCTCTGCCTCCAGAAAGTTCTTTCGTCCTTCTTTGCCATGCACGTGACCTCCAAAAGCCTCCCAAGTAGATATCTCTTCCCATTTAGCATCACCAAAGCTTCAAATGGCCAAGTAAGTCCGTTTTTCCCACATGCATTGATGCTACGGCTTTTGCTCGCGACTACCCTCGATGCTCCCGCATCACCATGACACTGAAATTAGTTTTTAGGATCGTTTAGCACTCTAGCACTTATCATTTTCATCTATAGATGATATAGTTAGTATAGGTATATCAGCTTCTTAACTCCAGCGACTGCTCTGACTTTGAGGGGAAGAAGAAAGCTTTGATATTTTGGTTTTAGAGGGAGTAGGTGGGAGATGGGAGGAAGCGTTTCGGGTAGTTAGTCTATTATGCTGGATGGGGTGGATTAGCAATTTAAGGTTTTATGCTTTGGGATGACCCTTTAAAGCACAACACACCAGCTGTTCTTTTACTTACTCGTGCTTTTCCATGCTGACCGAATGCCAAGCTATCTTAGCAGCAGGGCATGTGTATTAAGTTAAATCTGATTGGCACCCCCCCCCCAAGTTGCGGAATTAGAAAGCCAATAAATGAGCTCAACCTGCATTTTTAATTCCATCAGCTGTCATAAGCTTGTGTCCAGAACATATACCACAACACGGGTGTATTAGAGGAGAGTATCTCCTCTAAACTGCAGGGTGCTATAATCCCTAAAAGTTAAAAAAACTGATTGATCCACATGAAGAAAAAGAAAAGGAAAAACTTGAGGAAAATATAGAGTTCACACGATAGAGGAGATGTGGCCCTATCAATTTTTTTGTCTACTTTAAGGATTACTGCACCCTTTACTTTAAATAAGCTACTCTAGTATGAGAGGATCTCATTGTAACAGAAAGTTGATATTGTCATGCACAGCTTGAACTCCATCAATCCTATAAGGCTGAAGTAAGACTTTTCATCATCAGGATCACACCAGATCATCAACACTGTATTTTACTTATTTTGCAGTGTAAAAAATCAAGAAGAAAAAGATGTACAACACGTGCATGAACTTGATGATGTCTTATAGCACAAGAAAATAAATCAGTATCACATGAAAATTATATTTGTAAGAGCAGTTTCTCATTGTGTTCTCACCTCCCAAAAAGTCAAGAATTCACATCATCCATACAACCTAAACATCCCTCACAACAAAATCTAAGGAATTGGACGGTTCTAATTAAGGCCTAAACACATATACAACCAATATTTAAGTCCACCAAGTGTTGTACAATAGATGACCAATATTCCTGTATATGAATCAGTAATCTATTCCCTCATATTTGAAAATATTGTTTGAACTTCACAGCTAAAAAAGTAGCAAGCTTTTGTTCATGCATGTTTCTATGCAAGTTGACAAAAGTCTCTTAGAGTTGCAAGGTATACAGGCCCATGTTTTTCTTTTTTTCCCCTCAAATACAGGCCCATGTTCAATTGATGTAATTGGTGATATCAGATCACTATTTAAGGGCATCAATCTCTCATAGTCTGGTGTTCTAAACCATGCACTGAGCTCTTCTTATTAACTGTCTCACTGTCTCTTGTCAGATAAAGTGAGATTTTCTTCTGTTTGTGTTTGTTTGCCTTTCTTATGTTAATTTGTATTTGAAATTGATTATGGATTTACATGATTAATATTTTTTTGTGGGATGAGTAATTGATTATATAGTGGAGTGGACTATAGATTAATGGGAAGTTATCGAATCAGGGTGTGACAAAGCTTGATTTCGATTGTATTGTAGTAGACTACTAGTATTTGATTGATTTTGACTTGCCTTGACCCAATCTGGAAGCAATTACACTTTGGGAAAGAAGAAAAATTATGATATTACCTACGAAAGATGTTATATATTGAGTCATGTATAATTCCTGATTTTGACTCATGCTCTTCTTTATTGTAATGTATAATTCTTGATTTTGAGTCATCCTAATTTTGATCATAATTGTTGTGTAAAATAGAGTCATATCTCTCTTTACCATTTATTCATTTAAAAACTATTGTGTTTGAATCCAGAAAGCTACTACTGTGGAGAAGCTGATTGAAGAGGTGGTCAAGGATGATCAACATTTGAGGGACTTAATTGGTACTTGTGAAGGTAGTACACAATCTTTATTATTGCTTATTAGTTAGCATTCCTTGTAGTTATTTCTGCATAGTGCCCTCTTCTGTTTAACCTAGGTCGTATTGCAGCTGTTCCAATTCAAACTGAATCATGATTGCTTATCAGTTATCATTCCTTATAACTGAATTATGATTGCTTTCGGGTCCTGGAAAGCTTTGACATTCCCGACCCACGTTCGTATATGGAACTTAACATTGAGAATCTGTTGTAGAGTTGGTTTCACTACTTCAGGGGTAATTTTCTCTCTAATTTGACCCACCTTGCTTAATCTTAGTGTGCCAGTGCATTCAGAGTTTGTAGTTTGACTGCCTCACTAATGTATTAATTAAGTAATTTGTATGTAGAGTTGCGTTAGGTTTCAATCTACAAGAAAATGAAGAAAATAAATTTACTACGATTTGATTGTATATAGAATTGTTTAATTCCAATTGGGTTTGCTTGGGTAGTACTTGTTTTATATGATTATTTCATTAAATTGAGTGATTAGTATAATTCGTTTAACAGTTTTTTGCCATAAAGTTTCTGTCAATCGCAGTGTTCATCTCTTTAATTACCCAATTAATAAATTCAAAGTATGTATCAGTAAATCTCGTAGTCAAATTGTCATATCTCTTAGTGGAGCAGTTTTTATTGTTTTTGTATCCTTCTTGTTCCCTTGTGCTTGTTACTTGAAGATCTTTGGAGTCTAGTCAGTCTACAAAAACTTTGGGTTGATCATTCCATATGTTTGATTTTACTTATGTTTGACAACATGTTGGGTCTAGCTTGTGAACCAGAACTCCTTTGGGCTCAAGGGGCACTCACCAGCCAACCCACAGGGACCCTTGTTGCAGCCCCTCATGCCCTTGCCACTTGGTGAGGGGCTTGATTGCCAATCTAAAGGGAATTAGTTGTGCCTCTACTTAGAACTTAAACTTTTAGTTACAGGGGTAGCATTGAGCACAACATTTGGTAGAAAAGCAAGGTTACAAGTTCGAGCCTCACAGGGTAGTGTGGTGTGAGGTGGTGGAGACTGTAGAGTCTACCCTTCAAACCAGCAACTGCCTTATGCTTAAGTGGCACTTACCGGGCAACCCATGGGCCCCTTTGTGTAGCACTTCATGCCCACCCGCCACTTAGTTGCAGGGCTTTTGTACTGCCATTTAAGGGAAATTAGTTGTGCCTCTAGTAACAGCTTAAGCTTTTCCAAGTCAAGGCTGATGCTAATACAACTCTGATAATAAGCTACATTTATTGTTATATATTCACAATCATTCTTGCAAGACTCCCTTTAGCTAGCTTGAAAATGCAATTTGGAAATCTTACACAATCTGCTCCAAATCAAGTGGAAATCAGAAAAGAAGGTGAATAATGCACTTTCTTGGTTTGATCACTTTGCAAGATCTAGTAAGTAATATAATTACAAGGTGATACTACTTAGAGATTAATTACTACTTGTCCACCTAATTTCGTAAACTTTTGTTGACTAGTTCAATAAAAGGGGTTCCTCAAAGTCATTTTTACAACTTGTGTGGTCCAACAATCCGTCTACCAAAACCTACACAATCTTGGTTTGATCACATTGCAAGATCAATTTCGTTTCTTCTTCTATTCTTTGGCTTTACACCATTGCAGAGCATATAATTCAGCTATTATGCCAAAAGCACCTACCAAGCTAAAATAAATTAAATTTTAGATTAGATTAAATAAAGAAAAGATCTCTTCAATCTTATCTAAAACATAGTAGAAGTTAATAAGTGATAAGATTCACGGTGTCTGCCAATGTATATCTCTTCATGAAGAAATATAGAAGCAAAAATGGCAACTATAATTGTGTTTAAGGGATTGAACATTGCAGAAAAGACTAGATGTCACACCCCAATTCTAGCATCTAAACAGAGCCAAAATCTGGGCATGAATCCATAATACATAATCAAATAATCACCTGATTAACATAACCTCATCATTAGCATCGAGACAGGAAAACACGCCAATAAATTTCATAACTAGAGAGGAAATCACTGTGTTTACAAAACTTAATTAACTTATATACAACCCAAATTAAAAGGCATCCAACCCTTATATACAATGTTAATGATACATAAACAGTACCATACAACCACTATCTTGTCATATATACAAATCAAAGCCAACCCAAATAAAATCAACCATTTGTTACTGAACCACAATTCATATAGCCTCATGTGTGGAACTCCTTTTCGCCTTGCTCCAATCTAAGGAAAAAACATTAGTAAAAAGGGTGAGTCACCTATGACTCAGTAAGCTTCAACTAAACTTATTCATGTTATGCATGTATGCAGCAGTAATAGAATGCTAACACATAGCAACATGTAATCAGCATAACAAATGGCCAACCAAGTCTCATTACCAGTGCAAAAAGGATCACGATTGCCAACTGTCCCATACCAGTTGGAAATAATGACCAAATTATAAGAAATGAGCTAACAACATTTCATATAGCGTGTTGAACAAGTAGTAACATCATGAGATCACATGTATCAGGATATAAAAGTCAAGGTACACCTCCGACTAACCAGCTGCCCTTATAACACCATTTGATTTTGCAGTTCATATCAGATCACTGTAGGTTATGCAATTCAAATTTCAAATATTCCGCAGAATAAGTCAATATGCCCCAAGTCCCTACAACCTTGGCATCCATGTGACAACACCACTCTTGTCCAACAATCTATGGGTGTACCCTATTTTGGCCGGAAATAGGGAGGCAGGCCGGATTAAGGTCGCCACAACCCTCCTATCACTGCATTCTGCCCCATGACAATCGGAAGTCAACCAAAACTCCCTGAAAGTTAGTATTAGATTGTGCACAATCTGTTAACCAAATTCACATTCACACTTTATTCTATATTCGTTTATAATTTCGGTATTTCATTTATCCTCCAAGGATTAATTCGAGTTGTAATTTCACAAACCAACATAATGAACAACTTAACCATCTTAAACAATTCGATATCACGTCTCAATCATATAATCAAAGCCATGTTACACACTTTGTTTAGGTCAATTTCTTGCCGGTTTCACCAATTTCATTATACCATCGCATTTCAACATTTCCACGATTCATATAAACATTAATACACCTTATCAACACATACCCATAATCATATCAACATTATAAGGCACTTCCCATGGCTGGAATTCAGAAATTTAGCATAGTAACACTACAACATTGATTATAACCGAAATTAATCGAATAAACAACAAACATGCACAAGATAGAGGTCCCTTACCAAATCAAAGCTAAAGCACAGATTAACCCCTGAAATTCAGTGCTTAGACCAGGCTCAAGCTCAGATTGTTCAACCCTTTGTTGCTTCCAAGTTGGTAGAAAAAGTTATCAACCATGAAACCCTAGAAACCCTATGTTGATTAGGTTAATTTTGGTGAAGATTTGAGAGAGAATTGAGTGTTTTTGTGTGTATGAAAGCTGGAAAATGATCTCTCCAGGCTTACCCACGACCAAGGCCAGCTTAGGAAGGGTTTAGGAGGAGGTGGAAATAAGAGAACAGCCCAAAAAGTGAGCTGTCGCAAAAGCTGGCCGACGGGCGTTCTAGGGCGCGCTATAGCGCGCACTGTTCATCAGCTTCAACTGTTTTTGTCGTTTTGCGCTATTTTCTCGATTTGATCGCTCGGACACTTCTAGGTTTGATTCTATAACAGTTATTACACATCAAAGGTTATCTCTAAAGGTTCCATATTATCCTAGGATCAAATTAAAGTCACAACAAAGTTCACGAAACCGAAAACAACGTAGAAACATTTTCGTTTTGTAACTTCGAATTATTGCAACCTATTTATCTTTTCAAGGCTCAATTTAACATTATAAAACCTATATAACATCAAGTATATCTAGATTCAAAGTATCATGGTTCATCTCTTTCATTTCAGTTCAATTTACGTTACGAAACAATGCATGAAAGTAACATACCGAAAACACGTAAACATGAGTTTACGACTCATGAAATCTTAATCATGAACCACGATAACCAAATTAACAATGCATGCACATAATCATAAGATTAACACGATAATGAAATGCTCGGTTATTACCGAATTCCTTACCTTAGTCATCAAGCAAGTGATGATACATTTCATTCTCTCTTTCCCACATTGTCTCTTCTACCGTATGACTTTGCCATAAGACCTTTATCATCGGTATGGTCTTTGTTCTCAACACTTGTTTCTTACGATCCAAGATTTACACCAATGATAGCACGTATATTAACTCAGGTTAAAAATTTACAGGTTCAACCTCTAACACATATGAAGGATCCGGCATATACTTCCTCAACATTGATGCCTGGATACTCTATGAATCTCCTCCAGTGAAGACAACAATGCCCCGCAATATACCATTTTCCCCCATTCTTTCTAAAATCTCGAAGGCCCAACATCTCTCAGTCTCAGTTTCCTTTCCTTATATTTTTTCAAGTGACGAAATTACAACTTATTTACGAGTACCATATTAACTATGTCATTCCCTTCTTGAAGTTCCTAAGGCTTGTACAAACAAAGCTCCCAATTTAGTTCATTACATCACCCCATCACTACGATCTTTAGATATAAAGGTATACTCACAAAATCAATAGTCATTAAGGCACTATAAAATATAGCGACACTATTAACTCATAATCAACCGTCGCTATGAGCATTCCTCCCTAGTTAACTGATAATAATAAGCTTGTCAACCAATAAGAAGTGACGCATCACTATGGTTTCATCTGTACTTCGAATAGTTCCACTACCAGTTCACTAGTGATGACTCCAAGTCATCACCTACTTCTCAATACAACCAAATCCACTCTTAACTACCAATTGTGATTGCCCGAACTCAATATCCATTTCCTAACATAATCAAATCAAAATTTTAATAGCAGCAGAAAGAACAAATCCTCAAGTTTTCTCAATAGTAGCGGAAAGACCCCAACTCCCATATATAATCGATATTGGTATAACTCAATCAAAATCCAGTATTATACATTAGAACAATCATGATTATTTTTTGAAATCACCAACTTCTGTATATAACCAAATTTTGTTAGACCAACTGGGTACAATTCAAATATTACATCAATATTTAACAAACCCAATTCATAGCTCACTCTCTACCCAACATAAAACTTAATAACTAGTGGTTGAGCTTGTGATCTTAACAAAGGAAGGAATATTCAATATCACAAATTAAAACGGATATACGATTCAAATAACACCTTGCCCATATATAGTTACTATAGACAATAATCCATGTTCAATGGAGAATAATAAAATCATGCTCTTGACAATTAACGTTCAAAGAACGAAACACGGTATACATGCTCGAAGCATCAAATCATACTGCTCAATCATATATCACAGTATTGTATACTATCGGGTTCAGGTTCAGTGGCAAAACATGAAACTCATATACATCTCAATCGTTGGCACTTAGAATTTGAGTCCACCAACTAAATAACAATAACGGGGTCACTGAGACCGACACACCGACTAGTATCACTAAACTATTCAACATAATCATACTTTTAACCAAATCACAATAAATCACGAAATCAATAGAAACGCATTATTTCGAAATCCATTTGATAAACAACATGGAATAATAGTAATAAATCATATATCAAGATACGAAATATTTTAGAAACGATCACGTGATAAAAATGACACGGAATCAGTACTACATAGTCTCCCTTACTTGAAAAGGACATAACACCCAATATGAATATTACCAATATAACCTCAAATCTTCTTCTAGAATTAATCTATGACCAAATCATATCGACCTTACGGAGTCAATTTAATTGGCAATTCAAGAAACAAGTTCCAATCAAATTGTAAATGAGGAGTATGGTTTGTGGAATAAGGAACAATAGACAGAGGGAGAAAATCATTAAATTGTTCGTATAACCTGAAAGATTCGTTTCTTTATTAATATATATATATATATATATATATATATATATATATATATATATATATATATATATATATACTCCCTAGCTATAATACACCATGTTGTCATTCTTTACAATCATATAAGTTCATCCCAGAGCCTAAAAGGTTTTTCCATTTTTCCTAGTTATTCTCGAAATCAAATCAACATATAAACAAGTGCATCAATACTCAACACAATTCCACAAGGAATACCATCACGATTCTACTTAATCGTAATCGTTTCTGATTAACTGGTAATCAAAATCAACAATCTAAAGCCTCATTAATCAACTAAGCATCAACTGATTAACTATATGGACATTTCGTTATTCTCTATCATGATCAACTTCGAAATACAACCTTTACAAATCAATTCAAAACCCAAAACAAGGGTTATATCAATTTAATGACTTATATTGGACTTAGCCTGTCGTTATCCACTGATTTCTAATTCCCTACTTTATGCGTGCATTCTATATTCGACCTTCAAGGTTTTCACAATCATCTTCCAACCAGTAAAAGATAGTTTAATCTTGGCTCACAAAAACTTACTCCAACAATTAATTAATTTATGCCTGCCAGATAGAGAAAATTATATCTCCTCAACTATTTCATGATCCAGCACACATCCATAATGAGTTATACAACCCAAGTATTCATACCCAAACTACTCATACTATCATGACATCTGTCAACTACTGACTAACCCGTTCATATTACAATAGAAACTCCAACACATCCATATTATACATATATTCCCAAAAGAAAGGTTGTCACCTTTACAGTACACAACACTACGTGTTGTCACAGAGGTAATCTAACCACACTTATATACAGTCATCCAAAGTTTCTCTTACTCTAGCATCCAAGTTTCCCCTGATATATGATCCAGATAAGCAAAATCATAGCTTATACCACTACCTCACTAATCCTCGTCATCAGACGGGATTACCACCACACGTTATCTTCATTATCAGATTCCACAATCACGGGGTTAAATATACGTGCCTTCACCATCATTTGGGGCATCTTCCAGGTCTAGCACTATGTCATCCCTAACCTGTTCAACCCGTCTCTAAGCATTCCCCAAAGCCCTCACCAACTTTTCCACATGAGCTACAAGCTCCTCTCTAATTACCTGCATTCTTTGATTCGTACCACGACTACGTTATAATTGCTGTCTAGCCTCACCCAACCGTACTTGTAGGACTTGCACTCGTTGATGAGCTACGGACTTCCTAGCGGTCTGTATAGTACGTGTCATGCCTACAATTGTCAATATCAGTATCAATTCATAAGAGAATCAACATTTATATATGACACAAAGAACGATTTCCCATGAGACAATCTATCACTTCCATATAACTCATGCATGTGTCAGGAATGCAATACATCAATAATGTAACCATAATCTGTACATGTAGATATCTATCATCACGTAATAAGATCCATGCATGTGATATCATAGTAACCAAGTTCATGCAACATATGGTTTTTGGAGATCACAGTTTAAGTTCCAAAAATTGTGATTTGTTTTTAATATTCCATCCCGATTGGCAATAGGTTCAGTCAATTCTCAATTACATACTAGTCAACTTAGTTCTTCGACGAATACCTCTTGACAACCAATCCAGGGGCCCTTCTGAAGTGGTTTCAAAAGCTTCCATCGTAAGGGCAATAGGGACATGTGGCAAAACTGTGCCCTTATACCGATCTCATTTTAAACATGCATATAAATGAGAAAATACTATCATGAATACTATAAATGCAATTCAATCATGCCATAGATAGTATGCTCACACTCGTATCAACAACGAGAGGTGAAGTACTAACAATTTACACACATCCACATCAACTCGTATTGTCACCTACGGACAAGATCTTAGCACCCAACTTAAACAATATTCCTTGCTATTCCCTCAACTCAAATCATTTGCCATGAAGTATGAACCAATTTTCAATTTGTTCGTGAACACAAATTAATTACACACCAGGGTCTCCAACCCAGAAGTAAATCTTAATCTCATACACCACCTGTTCTTGTCCCAACAGAAAGTCAATCATGTTTCCTACCATTTACCATCCTTTCATCAAGTTAATGATTTCCAGAATACCATCATGATCATTTGAAGTAATCCATTACCTAATATCCCACATTATAACATAAAGTATACTCACATTCAAATCAAAGGACCACATCTTCCAAATTTACTCAATCACTGACACCACCTTGGTACTTTGCTGCAATAGTCCACCCTGTGAACACCCTAAACATCATAATCAGAGAGAATCAATCGCTGCACCCACTAACATTGTCCCACAATGACTACTCTTCATTCTATCATACACATCACGATTCAAATCAAGTCCCTTTCATATCTATAATCAACAGTGTGGTAATCTACCCACTGTTATTTAACCATAATACCACAACAATCAAACAAGATGTTACTATACCATTACATTCTCAATCCTTAACTTTAATTCCTTTCCGAGAAACTACGGCTCTAATACCAAACTGTCACACCCCAATTCAAGCATCTAAACAGAGCCTAAATCCAGGCATGAATCCATAATACATAATCAAATAATCACCTGATTAACATAACCTCATCATTAACACCGAGACAGGGTAACACGCCAATAAATTTCATAACTAGAGAGGATACCACTGTGTTTACAAAACTTAATTAACATATATACAACCCAAATTAAAAGGCATCCAGCCCTTATATTCAATGTTAATGATACATAAACAGTACCATACAACTACTATCTTGTCATATATATAAATCATATCAAAGCCAACCCAAATAAAATCAACCATCTGTTACTGAACCACAATTCGTATAGCCTCATGTGTGGAACTCCTTTTTGCCTCGCTCCAATCTTAGGAAAAAATATTAGTAAAAAAGGTGAGTCACCTATGACTCAGTAAGCTTCCATTAAACCTATTCATGTTATGCATGTATGCAGCAGTAATAGGATGCTAACACATAGCAACATGTAATCAGCATAACAAATGACCAACCAAGTCTCATTACCAACGCAAAAAGGATCACGATTGTTATAGATGCAATTCATTTCTACTATGGATAGGTAGGAAATGTATGCAGTGGATTGGTAAAGGAAAACACATTTTAAGTGCAGTGATTCCTTTTAAAAATCCAGTACATTTTGAGTCTACCTTGTTGTATTTTAGCTTAGATTTGCTTGAATCCATAACCTAAAGTCTAAGACAAGGTGACTAATGGGCTGCGTGTCGTTAGTGTGGCAACTTGTACTTAGGCATAGCTTGAATAGCTTAGGGTTGCTAATTGTATAAGTCTTGAAGAAGATAGCCTATAGGACATCGGACGTCCTTCGCACAAATAGGCAAAATTTGATACAGAGTCTTACTTTGGTTATCGGACAAGCTCGTATCACCAAGCTTCATCGCAATGTTGAAGAACTCCAAGAACGTCCGATAGTCATCTCGCGAAGATATGTCCTATCTCAAAGACCTCATTAATTGCGATACAACGTTAACTCCGCAACTCTCATTTAATGAAGATTTCCATTCTAGGCAAATACTCGAAAAGGACATTTCTTCGCAAACTCGCACCGCCTATTTTTGGCAAAAAGTCGAAAACAGATCGCAAGGTGCAGACACCTATCGAGTCAACAACCAATTTAGAGCATTAATTGCTCTTAAATTCAAATTAGAATGATCTCCAACGGCTTCAAGGTTCCTCCTGCATATAAAAGGAGACTTCATTGCTGCATTGAAGAATGCTCAACCACTCTAACTACTGAATCTCCATAGTCTTCAAATTCTTAAAAGCTTAAACGTCCTATCTGTATACATTCATTGAAGAGCTTCACACTTAGACGTCTAGTCCATTAAAGCTCTTCATTGATTGCAACACTTAGCTTTTCATAGCTCACGAGAATTGTATCTTATTGATATCAATTCTCCCACACAAACACTTGGTCAACAAAATTTTTGTACACAATCCATTAGAGATTTAGTTTGTAAAATATCTAGTGGATAAACTTAGTACACGATTTTCAAATCCAAAGTTGACCACTTTGGTTGTGGACGTAGCACTTATTTATAAGTGTGAACCATATTAAATACTCGTCTACTTGTGTGTGATTGTGAATTATTTGTGTTGCTTAAATTTCCAGATTTCCAAGTGTTGAGAACCGCCGATCTTGTCCCGTGAAGATCGCCATTCTCAACTTGTCCTATGCTTCACAAGACTTCCGCCCGCAAAATTTTTAAAACCTAGTGAAGTAAGATTTTTGAATCATTTTCAAAAATTGGATATAGGCTATTCAACCCCCTTCTAGCCTATATAGAGCAACCTTGGACCTAACAATTGGTATCGAGCTTAACTCTTTGAAAACTTGTTTTTCCGAGATTAACTTCTTGAGAGATTAAAGATCATGGCTGCTCACCAAATGTTGGAAACTTCAAACGTGAACCATTGTCCTGTCTTGGATGAAGTTCACTTTGACATCTGGAAAGATAAAGTCAAAAGACATATGAATTCAATTGATAAACGTTTGTGGAAATGTGTCACGATGGACCCGAATTCCAATGAAGCCCAATACACCGGCCGCGGTAGATGCAACCGCCGAACCCGAAGTACCAAAGCCGAAGAAGAGTGGGATGATGAAGACAGAAGAATGATGCTCGATGGAAAAGCCATCAACATCATTACCACGTGTTGATATAAGCACGTATCGCCAGATTATCAACCCGAACACAAAGAAAGGAGATGTGGAAGCCATCCTTGAATATCTTGAAGGTGATGGTGAGACAAAGAATAACAAATTATATACTGCATCCGAAGTTTGACTCCTTCAAAAGGATCCCAAAGAGTCTCTACGAAGCGCCTATGACATTCTATGAGGTAGTCAACTCTTGCTATTCCTTAGGAAAGAAGTATGAAAAGAAAGAAATAAACATGAGATTTCTAAATGCACTAGGCGCTTATGGCATGTTAAAATTATCGCCATGAAAGAGTCAAAAGATTTAAACAAACCGACTCTTAGAAACCTTTATGCTAGTCTTTCGGTTTATGAGCTTGAGATCCAACAAGCTCAAGAATTGGAAAAGAGTTTCAAAAACTTGTCCTTACCACCATATCTATCGAACCTTCTTGTTCAAAACCCGATGAAACACCTTCTACATCTAGTGAAGATGATGATATTCTTTCGACGAAGCCTTTGCTATGTTTGTAAAGAAATATCAACGTTTCAAAAGGTTTAATAAATCATCATCACATAGGCGGTCTTCTCACAAAACCGCCGTTCCTTATAAAACAACCGCCAACCAAAAGTTCGCTCCTTATAAATCGCAGATCACCAAAAGGACAATGAGCTAGTTTGTTTTAATTGTAGGAAACCAGGCCACTTTGCGTCTCAATGTCCTAAGCCAAAGTATGAATTTTATAAGAAACGCCCCGAGTCTAAATTTCAAAAACAAAAAGGGATGGTGGTGAAGACATTGATGAAAGCAACCTACCTACTTGGTGTGACACGACATCGATGAGGATGACTCGTGATTTTGCCGAAGAAGCCAACATATGCCTTATGGCCAGGAGTCACCACATGATTCGAGGTCACTACCATTTCAACAAAATGACAAGATGATGATGATGAGTTCAATGACCCATCAAAGGGAGAGCTCATCAAAGCAAACAAAGATATGCCGGAAGAATTTTCAAAATTCAAAGCCGCCTATGTAAAACTTGCCAAGAAGCATGAACTAGCTGTCTCGAGAAATCAACCTTGATGTCTAAGATCAAAGATCTTGATAGACAAAGAAGTCGAAAGTATCAAATTGCAAAAGAGAACAAAACTTTGATCGAAAAGTGGACTTCCTACTTGAACACATCAAGAAGATAAATTCGAGAAAGATGACCTTCAAAAGGTTGTCAATACTTGGAATAACTCTAAAGGAAACTTTGATACCATTCTCTCAAACCAAAACTTTAGATGACAAAACGGTATCGGTTTCCAAAGTGAGTTCAATGTAGGTAGTTCTTCTAGTTCTCAAAAAGATGAGACATTCAAGTAATTGCCGAAGAATTGGCCGTAAAGTTTCTTATGACCAGCAGCCTCCCAAAAGGCAAGGACTTGGCTTTAACAAGTTCCTTTTGTTTATCCCAAGAATACAAAACACAAGTCCAAAGGAAAGCAATCCGCGCTATGACTCGCTAATAAGGAGTTCGAGCAACTTAAACTTGCTATTAGTCACCCTAAGAAAACAGGATGACTAGTGTCAAGTCAAAGAATACTCACTCAAGCCTATTAAATTTGTCGGGGCAAGACCGCGACCCCAACATTGCCTATAAAAGGGTGAAAGGAGTGAATTCGCTAATAAAAGGCTTAAAGGACATGTGACGAAAATGCAAAATCTTTTGATAAGAGGTCTACCTATGATAAGCCTTACATCAATAAGAAAAGGCATTTTCAACCTAAGTCCTATAGGCCGTTATCGCACAAAGGTCACCTCAAAGACTCCGATGAAAAGAAGCCTCAAAAAGAAATCATTACTCATGTTGAAGGATTTCACAAATGCTCTTTCGCAAATGCCATGGTCATGAGATTCATGAATGCCTTCGAGATTCACACCTAAATCTAGAGGATTTACTCCTCCAAAGGTTAAACAGTGTGGATCCCAAAAGGTTGCTAACCTTGAGGACCCAAAAATAAAAAGGGACCATATTCTTAAATGTCTATATTTCAGAATGCTTTATGGTCGTCAATGAAGAAGAGAAAGATCTATGGTATCTAGACAAGGATGCTCTAAGCATATGATGGTGATCCAAATCTTCTCTCAAGTATTGTTGAAGCAAAGGGTCCCTCATCATCTTTGGAGACAACTCAAAAGGGAAGACCATTGGATATGGAAGCATAATCAGAGGAAATCTCTCCATCAGCAAAGTCTCTCTGGTTGAAGGTTTAAAGCACAATCTGCTGAGCATATCACAATTCTGTGATAAAGGTCTAACCTGTCAGTTCTCCTCAACTCACTGTCTCATAAAGGACAATGAGACATGTTCAACTATCCTGACAGGGTTCAGAAAAGGGAATGTCTATGCTGTTGACCTAAATGCTGTTGGAAGAAAATCAAATCTATGCTTGGTTGCTAGGTCATCAACTGACAAAAGCTGGTTGTGGCATAAAAGGCTTAGTCATCTCAATTTCAAATACCTGGAGAAGCTATCAAAAGACAATCTAGTTGTTGGTTTGCCTAAAATATCACTGAATCACACGTCTGCAGAGCATGTCAACTAGGCAAACTACACAAATCTTCTTTCAAAAGCAAGCCTTGCCTATCAACAACTGCACCTCTACGCTCTTGCACATGGATTTGTTTGGACTGTAACTACTACAAGTCTTGGTGGCGCAAGTATACTCTTGTGGTAGTTGATGATTACTCAAGATTTACTTGGGTAGAGATGATGTCCTCCAAAGATGAAGCATATGACATCATTACGAACTCTTCGAAGACTACGCACTCGAAGCCGGATGATATCTCGATGTCGATCGTACAATGGAACGAGTTCAAGAACAATGGTGTTGCCAAATATTGTGATGACCATGGAATTGGTCACAATTTCTCTGCAGCTTGGCACACCTCAACAAAATGGAGTTGCTGAAAGGAAAAACGAACTCTCATTGAAGCAGAAAGACAATGATTGCCGAAGCCAAACCGCCTATGTATTTCGGGCGTAAGCTGAACACCGCCGCTTCACACAAAACAGTCTATCATAAACAAATTTCATAACAAAACTCCATATGAAGTATGGAGAGGCGAGCTCCCAACATTGGATTCTTTAAAATATTTGGTTGTAAATGCTATGTTCTTTACAATGGTAGAGAACATAGAGGTAAATTTGAATCCAAAAGTGATGAAGGAATTTTTCTGGATATGCCAAGTTTTCAAAAGCATATAGAGTTTACAATAAAACTTCACTTAGAGTTGTTGAATCGTACATGTTTCTTTTGATGAATTTGATTTCATTGGGCCACATTTGGCTCCTAAGGTTACTAATGATTCGATGAATATGAGAGTGCAGTAATGTACCAAACCCCGATCTACCGACCTCCTTCTTCACAAGATCTTCCAAGAGTCAACCTGTTAGAATCCTCAAACGAACCAACAAATGAACACTCAAAACCCCGAATCCACTTTGCCTTCCACACCGAAGTCATACAACCTACCTTGGAATTAACCTACCCTTTAGAAAACCAAGCTTCACCACTTCTACTTCTCAAGAATCCAACTCTACCGATGCAATAAGACAAGTTCAACTCCGAAGTTAGGGAAGTAAAAGATCATCCTATCACTCAAATCATTGGAGATCTTAATGCCGGCGTTCAAACTAGACAAGCTTCAAGGAATGAATGCATGTATTCTACCGCATTTGTATCTAACATTGAACCCAAAAGATTGATGAAGCTCGGAAGATCCAAGTGGGTGGAAGCTATGCAAGAAGAGCTAAACCAATTTGACAGATGCCAAGTCCGGTCACCGGTTCCTAGGCCTAAAGGACAAGCTTATTGGCACAAAGTGGGTTTTCGAAACAAAATGGATGAAAACGGCAATATTACAAGAAACAAGGCAAGACGGTAGCCCAAGGATATAGACAGAGGAGGGTATTGACTATGATGAGACATTTGCTCTGTTGCAAGATTAGAGGCTATCGATTATTCTTGGCCTATGCCTCTTACAAAGACTTCAAAGTTTATCAAATGGATGTAAAGAGTGCTTTTCGAATGGAGAACTTCAAGAAGAAGTCTATGTAGAGCAACCTCCTGGATTCATTGACTGCTCAAGAAGAGAAGATGTCTACAAGCCGAGGAAAGCCCTTTATGGACTCAAACAAGCTCCAAGAGCTCGGTATGAGACCCTTTCAAAGTTCTTGACATCTCAAGGCTTTGTAAGAGGTCAAATTGACACTACTCTTTTCATTATGAAACATAAAGGTCATTCCTTACTTGTTCAAATTTATGTTGATGATATTATCTTTGGTTCCACTAATGAAAATCTTTGCAAAAGGTTTGAAAAGCTTATGCAAAGTAAATTTGAGATGAGCATGATGGGAGAGCTCAACTTTTTCCTTGGTCTTCAAATTCAACAAAGTTCAAATGGTATCTTCATCATCAAGCCAAATATGCAAAGGATGTTATCAAGAAATTTGGTCTTGAGAATGCAAACGACTTTAGCACTCCTATGGCTACTAATTGCCATCTTGACAAAGATGAGAAGGGCAAGAAAGTGGACATGACTCTTTATAGAGGCATGATTGGTTCACTTTTATACTTAACGCTAGTAGACCGATATCATGTTTGCCGTTTGTGTTTGTGCTAGATTTCAAGCCGATCCAAAGGAGTCTCATCTACAAGCAATAAAAGAATCATCGATATCCGATAGATACTCCCAATTTGGGAATCGGTATCCTAGAGATTCATCTTTTAATCTTATAGGCTATTCGATGCCGATTTTGCCGCATGTAAAGTTGACAGAAAAGCACAAGTGGGACTTGTCAATTCTTAGGAAATAGACTTGTCTCATGGGCCAGAAGAAGCAAACCTCTGTCTCAACTTCAACAATCAAGCGTAATACATAGCTGCCGGTAGCCTGCCACAACCGCTGTGGATCAAACAACAACTTGTTGACTATGAGATTAATCGCTAATTGTCCTATAATGTGTGACAACACGTCGCAATCTCGATCTCAAAATCTGTCATGCACTCCAAAACAAAGCACATTGATGTGAGATATCACTTTCTTAAAGACCATGTTGAAAAAGGTAACATCGCATGCAATATGTGCCTACAGAGAATCGTAGCGACATCTTCACAAAACCACTTGATTCAACCAGGTTTGCATATTTAAGAGGAGAGCTTGGTATGCTTGACCTCAATCCTTAACCTTTCGACTAACTCTTTAAATCATTTTACAAAATTGTCTAAATGATCTGCTAATTGAAACTCGCCGAGAAATTGGACAATACGAGTAAGTCCTTACATTTCCAAGTCGGCGCCTTTATAGAAAATAGGCGACCTAAGCGCGTCGTGCAAACAAATATTCATCGTGTCATAAATGCGGACTTCAAAAATTATCAAATACCATTTATTAACTTGTCGAAGTACAAAAGGCAAATGATACAAGATTTCTTCACATTTTTCAAAAACCGCCATTTGCTAGTTTTCAAAACCTCTCGTCTTCCAATCGCAATCTTCCCAAATCCTCTCAAATCTTCAAATTTCTCTTGTTCTCGCGAAATCATCAATGGTAATGATTTCTACACCTTCTAATTCATTTAAATCAAGCTTTATGATTTGCATTAACCTAATTTGTGTTATTTCGAACTATACATCATTGATGAACCGCAAAATCTTGAAATTGATGTTTGAATCTTGTTTATGTAGCATAAAATTGTGACTTCGATTTCGTGATATTATGTCTTCACTTACGCAATCGTTTACTTAAAAATGACAAAATCGGTAGATATTTTGAAACCTTCATGAACTGTTCTTGTCATTTGTCATCATACGCACATGTTTTGGGTTTTAATCAACAAGACTGCTTGTGTTAATATCGGCGATCACTCACATCGGATGTATTTAATCATACCTTCCTATATCTATGTCTGTTCTCATATCCACCAACCGTATAGGCAAGGACTAAATCTTCCAAGGCTACCGACACAACGTCATCCTCTCGTCGCTAAGCCATCTAGGGCTAAACAGTGCAAATCTTCCATCGAGAATCCTTCCTGTGTCAAGTTATCATCCCGGGATGACAATCGACCGAGATTCCATTATCGCATCCGGGCGATGCCCCGCTAAGGATTTGACAGAATGTGGGCTTCTTCCCTTGTTCCAACTTCATGATACCCACTACAAAGAATGCTTTAGCCGAGGAATTTTACACAAGGATGATCCCGCTCCTCCTCCACCAATGCCAATGAACCGGTCAACCTAAGCTACATCAAGGGCTACATCAGAGGCCATTACATCAAATTGACCTATAAGGATATTGGGGCAATCCTTGAACTGCCTATTGAAGGCAAACTGGACTTGACCGATGCTGAATCGACACTTGCTTGGGAAATGATGCGAGGATCTGCTCAACCTGAAAGGTTTTCTGAGATGTCCAGAATCTCTTCCCGAAAACGCTTATCACATCGCCATCGATCGATAAGAGCATTCTCTTCAAGAATGGGGCAAGAGACATTTTTACATCTCAACAACTTCTGTGGACCAAAGCTGTGATTCTTCGAAAGCAGCTTAACTGGGCAAAAATCATTTTCTCTATGCTATCTCAAAGTGTTGCTGACGTCCAATCCAACCCCTCCATGCGACGACCTTTCGTAAGGGTCATCAATATCATTCTTCGCAGATTTGAAGAGATCGATGATAAAGTTATCACTGACGACCTCATCAAGGTGTCTAACACCTACGTCTTCACAGTCAACAACGTTACCCGCTACCGGGATGATATGGCCAAACGAACAATCGTTGTTGCTGCCGCCGCTTCTACTAGTGGCACCTCTACCCAAGCCAAGAAGGGTAAGCGAAAAGTCACATGTTCCGAGACCGAGCCACCGCCGAGGAGGAGCCTAAACCTATAGGGCTGAACTTCCCGAGAACTTTGATCTCAAGAAACTTGATCATGATCCCTATGAACCTTCGAGCCTCCTTCCAAAAGGCCAAACATTCCTCCACTCTCACCCTCCGTCTCAAAAAAACCGCAAATCTCGCACTAGATCTCGAGGTTGAAAAGGATACCTCTACTTTCAAACCCGCAGATCTATCCAAACCCAAACTCAAACAGACTCTCTAGTCCACGGATGAATCTTTTGGTCCGCCGATGTAACATCGGCCGCACCCTCCACACCAACCGTGTCTACTCGTGCTTCGCAATCTACCGTTTCTCCCGCGATCCTCAACCGGGTGTTCCTCCATCGGCAGTCCCCTCTACCACCCCTCCACTACCTACTTCTGCCTCTTCTTCACCTACAAAGTCCACTCATGGCAAGCGCTTTAAGAAGAGTGCAAAGAAAAGAGTGCACTTCAAGGGAACTGCTGATATAAACTCTCCACCATCTTCACCGCCTCTACCTACAACCACTACTTCCACACCGCCATCTTCCCCTCCTAACTCCACACCCTATCCGTCTACTCCTACTCAAACACCATCCACCACACCTGAATCCACCTCTCCACCTCCATCCTCCAAACGTTCTCTCCCTCCTTCTTCTGACATGCCTACCCCAAAACGCATTAAGATAAATCCCTATAGCCATCTTCATCCTGAGGTTCAGGATTTGCTCTCCTTCCGAGACAAAGAGGCCTAAACCCAACCCCGCCGATTCGACCCAATCCTTTCTCTTCTTGACTACCCCAGAAAATTCCCGTCGCCCAATGTCGCAGTGAAATTATCTTTAAGTGGGGTGCTTTCTATGAACCTCTTCCTCCACTGGTCCCAAGAATTCTTCTCCCACAACTCCGCGGTGCAAGATCTCATGATCTTCAACCAATGGGTTGCCATTCATAAGGACCTAGGTCTTCCTATCCCTACCAAATCAGATATCTCCCCTTTCCTCTCTCTACCTAAACCACCAGTCTTCACCCTTATATGCTATCCTTCCATCCTTCTTCAGCCTGTGGTCTACAATTTCATTGATGTAGTCATCACTCTCCTAGGCTTTAACCCTCTCCTTCCCATTTTCTTCACTTCTCCTAGCCTTTCCCCTTTCTTTTCTCCTCCTCCCTTTTTCATTCACCCCCTTTCCTATGACATCTACATAGAACGGCTATTCCCTATTCCTCGCATTTTCCCTAGCCAACCTTCACCCTCTACCAGCTATATTACCATTTCTTCCTCCACCATTCTCCAACATCCTCCACCAATCCCCGTCCTCCACCGGCCATCCTCCACCCTCCCCTACCCAAGCTATCGCCATCCTTCTCCCTCGCCAGTCCGTCCTCCTCCACGAGTCATCCCGACTCTTCGATACATATCCCGCCGAGGTGTTCATAAGTTTTTGAAAGACTTTGAGGTCATCTCGTTGACGACCAAGGCCCCGCACCGCCTCTCGCAGATCGTCCCACATCACCCATGTCCAGCCGATCGCATGACCCAAGTCATGGAAATTTCTAGGGTGCCAAAGCCGCCTTTGATGCTCGCCACGCTCCATCTCTCGCCCAATCTTCTAGCCGCCGATCTCAAGATCTTCCTCCGCTACCTCTGCTATCTTCAAAGCCAATTGGGACAACATCTCAACCAAGATGATGCGACCATCGACATGATTGACGCTGGCTACAAGCTTGTGCTTCAGCCCCAACACCGTGCAAATCGCTCTGTCCACTCCTCCGTGCGGGCGACACGCAATCTCACCTCCAAGCACTTGGCTTTCTATCGCAAGGAGCACATCACTACTTCGAACCGTCTTGCCCTCATTGATACCTCGCTTGCGTCCATGAAGGAGGAGATAGCTAGACTCAACAATGACCAGCGGACTGTGCTCATTGAGAGATATGCTCTGATCAGACAGAAAAACAAAGAACTCTCCTCGAATTGCGACACTAAAGAAGAATTAGCAGAAGCCAAAGAAGAAATTGCAAAACTAAAGGCGCTGTTGACTCTAAATGGGCATCAAGAGGTCATGGGCAATCATCAGGCAAAGGCAAAGGTCATACTTCATCTCGATCATCCTCTCGAACCGGCCGATAAATTTTTGTTATAATCTTTTGCAAAACTTTGTAATTAAACTCCGTGTTTAATTCACAATGTCTATATTTTAAATTTTCATGCTTTTTATGAACCGCTTATTATGTGAATGCATGAAAATTAAACCACCGGTTTAAAGACATGTCCTATATTGACTATTCGCCTATTCGCATGTTTTTAAATTCGCCTAATTACAAGTGTCGATGCTTAATTTCCTACTTGTAAACACTTTGTAATTCTTGAATACAATGACCTTTGTGTAAGTTCATCTAGGGCATGCTTATTTAATATATCAATCTTACAAGCATGTTATTACTAGACTTGAACATGGTCACCGATATTGTATTCGTAGGGTCATGGACTCAAGCAAATAGGAGGAGATTGTTGTATTTTAGCTTAGATTTGCTTGAATCCATAACCTAAAGTCTAAGACAAGGTGACTAATGGGCTGCGTGTCTCTTAGTGTGGCAACTTGTACTTAGGCATAGCTTGAATAGCTTAGGGTTGCTAATTGTATAAGTCTTGAAGAAGATAGCCTATAGGACATCGGACGTCCTTCGCACAAATAGGCAAAATTTGATACAGCCTTACTTTGGTTATCGGACAAGCTCGTACCACCAAGCTTCATCGCAATGTTGAAGAACTCCAAGAACGTCCGATAGTCATCTCGCCAAGATATGTCCTATCTCAAAGACCTCATTAATTGCGATACAACGTTAACCCGCAACTCTCATTTAATGAAGATTTCCATTCTAGGCAAATACTCGAAAAGGACATTTCTTCGCAAACTCGACCGCCTATTTTTGGCAAAAGTCGAAAAGATCGCAAGGTGCGGACACCTATCGAGTCAACAACCAATTTAGAGCATTAATTGCTCTTAAATTCAAATTAGAATGATCTCCAACGGCTTCAAGGTTCCTCCCGCATATAAAAGGAGACTTCATTGCGCATTGAAGAATGCTCAACCACTCTAACTACCGAATCTCTATAGTCTTCAAGTTCTTAAAAGCTTAAACGTCCTATTCGTATACATTCATTGAAGAGCTTCACACTTAGACGTCTAGTCCATTAAAGCTCTTCATTGATTGCAACACTTAGCTTTTCATAGCTCACGAGAATTGTATCTTATTGATATCAATTCTCCCACACAAACACTTGGTCAACAAAATTTTTGTACACAATCCATTAGAGATTTAGTTTGTAAAATATCTAGTGGATAAACTTAGTACACGATTTTCAAATCCAAAGTTGACCACTTTGGTTGTGGACGTAGCACTTATTTATAAGTGTGAACCATATTAAATACTCGTCTACTTGTGTGTGATTGTGAATTATTTGTGTTGCTTAAATTTCCGATTTCCAAGTCGTTGAGAACCGCCGATCTTGTCCCGTGAAGATCAGCCATTCTCAACTTGTCCTATGCTTCACAAGACTTCCGCCCGCAAAATTTTTAAAACCTAGTGAAGTAATATTTTTGAATCATTTTCAAAAATTGGATATAGGCTATTCAACCCCCTTCTAGCCTATATAGAGCAACCTTGGACCTAACATACCTGCATCATATTCTTTAGTTTCAATCCATAAATCCAAAGACATTCTTTAGTTTCAATTCACAAACCAGACACATCATCTCCTTGTTAAACTTCAATACTGATCCCTCCACATATTCAAAGTGCATCATATTCCGTTACAACCAAAGACACCACCACAAGTCAACCACTTCCATGAGTTCCTTTTCTGCTATTCTTCATAAATCAGTGAAAGCCTAGAAACTGTCTTTGCACCAGTCTTGCCAAAGTGAAATTAGGTTTTATAGATGTGCCTTAGGTATGACTTCGTCTCGCACATGGAAACCAATGATGCAGACAATAAGTGCCAACAAATAAGGATAAAAGGGAATATGGATGGAAATTAACTCATTTTACCTATTATAGAGACATCAATGTTAAAAATAAGACCCATTTTTCAGGTCATTTGAAAATTAACTCATTTTGCCTGAGACGGGGGAGCATGATAAAGTTTTTAATCCTCCTTTTGGCTATTTCAAAATACATCAACATTCATCTTGTTAATCACATCAACATTCATCTTATATTCTAAGTTATGTTTTGGGTGTTACTTTCTTAATCTATCCGGAACCTACATATATTTGTCACATCTTTGATATATATATATATATATATATATCTATATATATATATTATTTGGTGTTAATTTCTTTTTCTAACTTTTACAACCAATGTGTTGCATTCATTTTTGGTGAATTAATCTGTTTACGTTGTGAAATTAGATGAAGGCAAACAATAAAGATACATCGCATGCAATGGAATATTATCATCTTCTCCACGTCCGAACACAAACGGCTTAGGATCTAGTGTAGGGCAGGTAGACCCTTACCCTTATCTAGTGTAGATTGTATCGTTGCTCCTTTTTTTTGAGTGATTTACGGTAATCATATGATTTATATTGTACTTATAAAAAAAATCATACAATTTATATTGTAGGGTCAGATCAACTCTCTAATGGACGATTTGAGCTATACATTGGACACTTTTGGAGACCAATTATTTTGAAGGGGTTGCGGATACAAATTTTTAGTGTATTTTCTTGAATCATTTTGATATTGAATGGTTGCTTATCCTTTTGACTTTGTTAAGAATTAAATACAATGGTTTGGTGTTAGTTGATGACTTCAAAATTTTATGGATATGTAAAATAATATATGAACATTGTCTAGACAGATTCAATTTGCTTGAGGGCAAGCATCGTTTAAGTGTGGGGGAATTTTGATGAACTCAAATAAGTGTGATATTTAATATTGGTTTTTTGCTAAATATTGAGATAAATATTACTCAAATGTGGTGTTTTCGTGACTTTTGATGATCCAAGGAAAAATGCAACAAGCTGGAGAAAATAACACAAATATGGGCAGAATTAGAGTTTGCACGTGGGCACGCGGAGATGACAGACGGGACTTTCAAGCTCGAACATTAAATTCTTTTGTTAGGATTTAAGTTTTAGTGAGCTGAAGACTCATTTTAATATTTTGTTAATTTTAATTATGTTAATATTTTATTATTTTATTTCTTTATTTTAGGCATTTCTAGAGTAGTTGCTTGAGGCCCTAGTCTTTAGGAACATGGGGTAGTGGCTAAGATTATGGTTTAATGGCAGTAGTGGGGAGAGAATTACTCCAGATTTTCCCCTATAAATAGAGGGGAAAATCCTCAAAGAAGGGAGAGACGTTTTTGGAAGAAATACACACACATACCTTGAAGACGGACTCTAGGAAGAAAAGTCGAAGCAGCTTTTTCTCTTCTACTAGAGCACCTGCTGGGTTTTACATTTCTCTCTTGGTATTTGTAAGTAACCTTTAATTATGTTTAGTAGCTAGTTTCCCTTTTCAGTTAATGAACAAGTAATTCTCTTTAAAATTACTACTGTGAGATCTTAGTTTTCTTTTTAATTCTCAATTATTTCCAAGTATTTATTCATTCTCTAATTTTCTAGTTGCAAGAAACTTGTGACTTATGATTAATATGATTAGTTAATGTTCAGGGCTCGAATTTTAATTAACGTGATAGTCTATTGCTAGTTAAAGCCGCTGATCCGTAATTGTCTTCGGGTTCTAACAAAGTAGCAAGCAACACATCGTTTAGACATCACAAGCATACTCGTGCAGTGTTGCGGGAATGAGTAATCTAAATTAAATGATATTGCTTCAATATGCACTGTTTAGAATCGGGTCTCACTCTCTTAATGCTGTCAAAACACTAAATCCTACGAGCGTCTCGGGGGTTGTCTTTTGATTAGAGTAATAATTAACGAACTTCTCTTAATTATCGAAACTGTAAGGAGAGATTGGATGTTAGGCGTTTGTCGACATCTATAACTGATTTATTTGTAGTTAATTGAGACAATGTTGCATCGATGATCAGTATTAAGTTACGGGATTGCAATTAGTTCATTAACTGGAATTTTCTCATCTAAAAATTCAACACAAATTTCTGCTTGTTTACTTTAAGTCTTTTAATTTCAGTTTTTAATTACTTCGCTTGTTAGTCAATAGCTACATAAAAACCACAATTAACTGTTTTAATTACATTATAAAATTTTGAAAGAAGTAAGTACAACATTCTCTGTGGATACGATCCCGACTTACCCTATACTCGTTTATTGGGAAGTAGGAAAATTACTTTTGATGGTTTGACACCCGTCAAATTTTTGCGCCATTGCCGGGGAACGGTTTTGTCATTTATTTCCTTTTAAGAATTTTATTTTATTGTTATAACTGAAAATGCTCAACAGTTTAGGACAACAGGATGTTCCGAGCAAGGTTAATGGGGTAAATATTTTTTCTATTGATCGTAGATTAGACACATTAACTTCTGTTTTGGAGAAGCTAGTCTCAGGGCAAGTTCAGCAGGTGAAAGCTTGTGGAATCTATGCAAATGTGGGGCATCCAACTGATGCATGTCCAACTTTGCAAGAAGATCTTAATGCACAAGTGAATGTAGTGGGAGGTTTCCATGGGAAACCGCAGACAAAATATGATCCCTATTCCAGTACTTACAACCCAGGATGGCGTGATCATCCGAATTTCAATTACGGGAATAAAAGTCAGAATTTTTCTCAGCAACAAGTGCGACCACCATTCTCATCGCCTCTTCCAGTTCAGCCCAGTACCAGTTCCAATACATTATTATAGGGTCTAATCAACAGCTTAGCTAAATTAGTTCAGCAGGATAGACAGACTCAACAGCAAGATAGATTAGAGACAAAGGCCAGCATAAAATCTCTTGAAAATCAGATTTCCCAGCTCGCTGTGTCTGTAAGGAAGCTGGAAGAAAATCAAGGAAGACTGCCTTCTCAAGTAGAGAAGAATCCGAGAGAAAATGCTTATGCGGTTACCTTGAGAAATGGAAGGGAACTTCAGGAAGTTGAGCCGAAAAAGAAGACTGTTGATAGCAGTAAGAATAATGAGCTGGTGTAAGATGAGGTTGTAGTAAATAAGGAAGGTGAAGAGTCGAGAAAGCAAACTGAGAAGATTGTCATCCCTCCACCTTTTTCAGGCAGGTTTGCACACCAAATAAAGGAAGAGGACGAGAAAGCAATCCTGGACACTTTTTGCAAGGTGGAAATCAACATCCCTCTCTTGGATGCCATTAAGCAAGTGCCCCTATATGCAAAATTTCTCAAGAAACTGTGCACACAGAAAATGAAACTGGAATTAGTACTTGTAAAAAGTTTGACAGATAAAGATGTACCTTTCCAAGGCAATGAGGAGGTGCAAAAAAATATTATGGCACTCTATTCCACACAAGAGGTAACACCCAGGTTTGATTTTCCTTCTTTTGCATTACAATTTTCAAGTGCTAAAATTCTTCCCCCATTGCCAGTTATCATTGGTAATAATTTGGCTGAGTTGTAAAAAAAGTTGGCATTGAGTCTAGCTACAGACATTAAATAGCCGCGCTCGTTGGGAGGCAACACAATATTCCTAGTTCTTAATGCTTTGATTTTCTATTTTCTAGGTAATTTTTATTTAATTGTTGTTTTCATGTTTTGAGTTTTATTCTGTAGCAACAGCAGGTATGTGATTTGAAGAAAAGGAAAAAAAAAAAAAAGTGTTCTGGATGAGTTGCTGGTAGCAGGGCTTGTGGAACTTAGCACGTGCCCATGTGGTATTTTCAAGATAGGGAGCCAAAAGGAAAAAAAACAAACAAAAAACAAAAAAAATAAAAACTAAAAAAGTACAAAGAGAAGCGGGTGAACAGTAGCGAGCAAGAGGGCGAGATATATAGGGGTTAAAAGCTCTAATTTCACTTTTTATATTTTACCCAAATTACTCTTTCTCTCACTTTTATCGCAAGAGAAATTGAGAGCAAAATCCCCATCGCAAAGCCCCACCACCAGCTATCATCTTCAATTAAAGCTTCAATTTGTTCCAGATCTCCATGGCTCCGAAAAGAGATTTCTCTCCCTTGGCATCAAGTTGGTTAATGTCAACGACCGCATGTCTCCTCACAATAGAGAAGTTTCTTCTTCTCTTCCCCCTCCTTTTATTTGTTATTTGTTGTGGAGTGTAGTCTGCTTTCCCATTCTTTTATGATACATTGGGGACAATGTATCGTTTAAATGTGGGGGAGCATTTTGGGGTCTGTTGTGGTGTGATTTTGCTGAGGACATCAACTAACATTCCTTTAATGTTTGTGCTCAATGTGCATTATCATTTTGAAGTGAAGAATTCTTCATACATGATGACCATTTTGTAGTTTTTTTACATTAGATTGAAAAAAAAAAAACATGTTTTTGAAAGGATTCCTTTAATGAATATATGTGCAAGTCTTGACTTTTTGACCATTCAAGTGAGCTTTTGAGCCAAAAATGGAGCAATTCATATACTTTGCTCTCAGTTATTCTTTGAGTGATTCACATACACGGATGAGTATTCTAGAATTTGCATTTTGTATACATGTCGAGATCATGTAAATGGGTTCAGTGCACCAATAGGATTAAGGCATTTAGGAATCACCCACTTTCGGCTTTCTTTTTCTATCCTACCCATCATGTTTGCCCTTAGTTAGCCAATTTTGAGCCTAATCCAATTCTTTTTGATAACCTTGAAATGAACCTTTAGCCTTTCTTTGATGACCTTTTTTTTTATTAACCCAATGTCAAGGAATTGGTTATTAACCATGTGAAATAATCTCGTCTAATAAATATTCTGAGTTGCAAGTGATGGCTAGTTGATTGTGTAATGCATGTTCTGTGCAAGCAAAAGAAAGGTTGAGTTGTTTCGAAAAAAAAAAAAGAGTAGCAGGTCAAAAGGGAAAATATGCTCCAGTAGGCTGCTAGTGTGAAAAAGGAAAAAAAAAAGAGAGAGAAAGAAAGGAAGAAGATAAGAGTATAGCAGCAACAGCAATCCAAAAGGGAGAAAGCACGTGAGTCAAGTAAAATGCACAGTCAATTTCATTAAAATTGAAGACATAGCTACTCTTAATTGGTGATTTAGGCTCGTGGATGAGTTGGGAATGATACATGTGGTTAGTTGTGCACTTTCTTTGACATTTTAACCCACCTTAAATTCCTTAATCTTACCTTTTTACCCCTAGCCCCATTACAACCCATGAAAGACCTTTTGATTGGTGCAATTGAACTCATATTTAGTGATGGAGATTTGATCAATTTGCAAGCATATGGTAATATCATTCCGTTGTGTGATTTGAGTGCATCATGATACATATCCCTCTTTAAACACTTTTGTGAGATTTGAGTGATCCTGTGAGGATAGTTGAGATTTGCATTTGTTGATGTTGAAGGATAATTTTGGAGACATGCGAGACAATCTAAATTGAAACATTAGGGAATGCCCATCACATTGATTGAATTTTGATTTTCAATATGATAATGCAAATTTGATGTCAAGTATTGGAGCAATGTCAGTTTTTCTGGGTTGTTTGGAATAACAATGTTCATGTCTAGACAGATTCAATATGCTTGAGGGCATGCATCGTTTAAGTGAGGGGGAATTTTGATGAACTCAAATAAGTGTGATATTTAATATTGGTTTTTTGCTAAATATTGAGATAAATATTACTCTAATGTGGTGTTTTCGTGACTTTTGATGATCCAAGGTAAAATGCAACAAGCTGGAGAAAATAGCAGAAATATGGGCAGAATCAGAGTTTCCACGTGGGCACGCGGAGATGACAGACGGGACTTTCAAGCTCGAACATTAAATTCTTTTGTTAGGATTTAAGTTTTAGTGAGCTGAAGACCCATTTTAATATTTTGTTAATTTTCATTATGTTAGGATTTTATTATTTTATTTCTTTATTTTAGGCATTTCTAGAGTAGTTGCTTGAGGCCCTAGTCTTTAGGAACATGGGGTAGTGGCTAAGATCATGGTTTAATGGTAGTAGTGGGGAGAGAATTCCTCCAGATTTTCCCCTATAAATAGAGGGGGGAATCCTCAAAGAAGGGAGAGACGTTTTTGGAAGAAATACACACACATACCTTGAAGACGGACTGTAGGAAGAAAAGTCGAAACATCTCTTTCTCTTCTACTAGAGCACCTGCTGGGTTTTACATTTCTCTCTTGGTATTTGTAAGTAACCTTTAATTATGTTTAGTAGCTAGTTTCCCTTTTCAGTTAATGAACAAGTAATTCTCTTCAAAATTACTACTGTGAGATCTTAGTTTTATTTTTAATTCTCAATTATTTCCAAGTATTTATTCATTCTCTAATTTTCTAGTTGCAAGAAACTTGTGACTTATGATTAATATGATTAGTTAATGTTCAGGGCCAGAATTTTAATTAACGTAATAGTCTATTGCTAGTTAGAGCCACTGATCCGTAATTGTCTTCGGGTTCTAACAAAGTAGCAAGCGACGCACCGTTTAGGCCTCACAAGCATACTCAGTTAGTGTTGCGGGAATGAGTAATCTAAATTAAATGATATTAATATGCACTGTTTAGAATCGGGTCTCTCTCTCTCTTAATGCTGTCAAAACACTAAATCTTACGAGCGTCTTGGGGGTTGTCTTTTGATTAGAGTAATAATTAACAAGCTTCTCTTAATTATCGAAACTGTAAGGAGAGATTGGATGTTAGGCATTTGTTGACATCTATAACCGATTTATTTGTAGTTAATTGAGACAATGTTGCATCGATGATCAGTAGTAAGTTATGGGATTGCAATTAGTTCATTAACTGAAATTTTCTCATCTTAAAAATCCAACATAATTTTCTGCTTCATTTACATTAAGTCTTTTAAATTAATTCATTGTTGATATTTAGTTTAGATAAAATACTCAAAATTCTTATTTTAATTGCTTCGTAGAATTCTTAAAAGAAGTGAGTACAACGTTCCCTGTGGATACGATCCCTATTACCCTATACTCGTTATTTGGGAAATAAGAAATTAATTTTGACGGTTTGACACCCGTCAAAAGCTCCTGTGAAACATGTGTCTTTTAATGTTTAGATATTTGATTGTGTGTTGGGACTTTGTTGTTGGGGTGCTATCAACGATTTTGGCTTCTCTGCAGAACATTCATATACTATCTTGTAGTTCCAAGTTATATCTTCCTCATCAAAATGATGGCCTTTTGCTTTTCTAGGCTTGGGCTTCCTGCCACAAGTTTGACATGTTAAAAGTAAAACTACTTGGTTAATGTGAGGTGCTTATTCTCTGTGTGTACACGTGTGTATGTGCGTGCTATGAGAGAAGATAGTTTGATGTTATACCAATGTCTGCATTTGATTATCATTATTGTGATTCAACCTAGGTTGTTCTTCAGTTGATGCATTTTGAGTGTGGGTTTGACTTAACATTGGGTTTTGATGATGTTCGTTTCGCCAAGTCTTAGGCCAAGATGTATACGATTAAGTCATCTAGTAAAACTCAAGGAGGTGTAGATGAACAAGTATCAACAACTATATCTTATAATTGAATCGTCCCCTTTTTTTTAAATTCAGATTCCTATGGTTCAACGTTTTTTAGTTGATATGTACAAATATCTTAGGACTGCCCTACTCTCACTTGTGCCATCTTAGTAATTGCAAGACTCGCATTTATGTTTGGCTTGTCTGATGCTATCTCATGGGCACTTCTAATATGAGGATGCAGCTACCCGATTCATTGCCAACCTACTCATTTCTAGTATCACTGGGTATATCTGCAAATCGCTGGCACTTGTCACATTTTTTCACATAGGCCTCAGCATCCCTTCTCAAGGTCAACCAGTAGTACCCCAAGGTCAGTATCTTGTCGGCCAGGGTCCTCGCCCCTGGGTGTCCACCACAAACTCCCTCATGGACCTCTGCCAGCAGCTTCTCAGTCACTTCTGGTCGTACACATCGTAACAGCGGCTTTGAGAAAGACCTTCGGTATAAGATTCCTCCTACCACCGTATAGCGAGCAGACCGCTTCTGGATGATTCTAGCTTGATCCTTATCATCGGGCAACAGACCCTGCTCGATGTATTCCTGAATCTCATCAATCCAACACCTTTGAGCCATCTCGATGTCCATCACCTTCTCCCGCGAAATTGCCGGGCAATCCAGGTATTCCACCACGGTCGCAGGACTCAACTCCTGAATATCCTCAGTAGCCATCTTAGATAGGAAATCTGCCCGCATGTTCTCTGCTCGATCAATCCGGAGCAGCTCCCAAAATGCTAACTTAGCCAATAGCTCTTTAACCAACTCACAGTACTTGACCAAAGTGGGGTTATTCACACCATACTCCCCCCGAACTTGATTGACAACCAATTGTGAATCACTGTGTATAAGCAAAGCTGATACGCCTATATCCAGTGCCAGTTCCAGGCCAGCGACCAAAGCCTCATACTCTGCCTGATTGTTAGAGGCCGGAAACTTGAATCGTAAAGCGACCTCGAATTCCTTATCTGTCAACGGGGATACGAGCAAGACCCCTGCGCCACTTCCATCCTTACTCGCTGCACCATCCACGAACAACTGCCAACAATCCTCTGGCCGTTCTGACGAGGAGGCAGTGCTAGTTTCTAGAGTGTTGGCATCGGGTGCTTTGCTCTGCTCCACAAAAGTGGTCTCCACCAAGAAATCTGCCAAAGCCTGAGCCTTGATTGCCCTTCGTGGCTGATAGTCAATGTGAAACTCCGTCAGCTCGATTGACCATGCCAATAACCTGCCCGAGGAATCCGGTTTATGCAAGATTTTACGAA
This sequence comes from Platycodon grandiflorus, assembly GCA_016624345.1. NCBI lineage: Eukaryota > Viridiplantae > Streptophyta > Magnoliopsida > Asterales > Campanulaceae > Platycodon > Platycodon grandiflorus. The sequence goes on from CM028363.1 coordinate 17,727,136, forward strand.
GGGGATGGTCGGAGTATACAACAATCTCATGTGCAGAAAAATAAGCTCGTAATTTTCGAGCTGAGACAACAAGCGAATAAGCTAATTTCTCTGCATTGAAATAACGGGCTTCAACCGAAGTTAAAGCCTTAAATACATAGTACACAGGTTTCTGGCTTCCAGCCTCTTCCCTAACAAGTACAGCGGCCACAGCATGGTCGGTGGCAGCCAGATAGACATACAAGCACTCGCCTACCACAGGACTACTCAGGAGGGGAGGAGCACCCAAGTAATCCTTCAACTGCTGGAAAGCCTTCGAGCATTCTGCTGTCCACTCAAAGCTCTTGTTACCCCACAATATCTTAAAGAATGGCAGGCACTTCTCAGCTGACCGTGAGATGAACCGGCCAAGAGCGATGATCCGACCATTCAACCGCTGAACTTCCTTGATGCAGGTGGGCTCCTTCATATCCATCAGAGCTTTGATCTTCTCGGGGTTGGCCTCTATGCCCCTTTCATTCACCATGAACCCGAGGAACTTGCCTGCCTGTACCCTGAATACACACTTGCTGGGATTCAGCTTCATGTTGTGTTTCCGCAGGTTGTTGAATGTCTCCTCCAAGTCTGCTATGTGGTCGCGGCCCTTGGTTTTGACCACCATGTCGTCCACATAAGCTTCCACGTTCCTGCCCAACTGCGGTGCGAACACCTTATTCACCATTCTCTGATATGTGGCCCCCGCATTTTTTAGCCCGAAGGGCATCATCTTGTAACAGTACAAAGCTCCAACTGCCCGGAATGCGGTCAGCGGTTTATCCTGTTCATCCATCCTGACTTGATGATAACCCGAGTAGGCATCCATGAAGCTCAACATTTCAAACCCAGCAATTGCATCCACCAATACATCAATCCTTGGCAATGGGTAGCAATCCTTCGGGCAAGCTTTATTCAGATCGGTGAAGTCTACACACATTCTCTACTTGCCATTGCTCTTTTTAACCATTACCACATTTGCCAGCCAAGTCGGATAGTAAATCTCCTCAATGATATCAGCTGCGAGCAGCTTCTCAACCTCTACCCGAATAGCCTGTTCCTTCTCTGGAGAGTACTATCTTGGTCGTTGCTGTACGGGCTTGAATTCCATACTCGCGTTTAACCTGTGCAGCGCTACCTCTGGATTAACTCCCCTTATATCCTCCACTGTCCAGGCAAATACATCCAGACTCCGTCGAAGAAAAGCGATCAATCTTTCTCTGCCCTCCGGTGTGGTTCCCTTACCCACCTTAATCTTCTGCTCGGGATAGGCAGGGTTAATGATGACCTCTTCCAAGTCACCGTGTGGCTGAATATCCGGTGCCTCCCTGACCTGAAGGGTCTCTATCTCCAGCTGTGGCTGTTGAGTACCCTGGCTGCTACTCGGCTCAATGCTCGCCACCTCCATCTCATCATCCTCCTCGACGGCCAGGATCATGTTCATGTCCATCGGAATGGCGATGGTGAGCCTTTCTTTCTCCTGTACCGTAACCGTCCGCTCAGGAGTGCTAATCGTCAACTTGCCCTTGGCCTTGTGAGTTTCCTCCAGAAATTTCATAACCTGCTGCGGCCTACTCCTCAGCTCGCCAACCCCACCTGCAGTCAGAAACTTTACCCGCTGATGGGGTATCGATGCCACTAGCTGAAATTTCACCATTGCAGGGACACCCAGAATTGCATTAAAGGGTGAGTTCAGGTCTATCACTAGGAACATAACTTTCTCCATCCTGGACCTGCTCCCCTCACCCAGTATCACCTCAAGCTCTATGGTTTCCTTGACGGCCACCTTGTGATTAGTGAATCCTTCCAGGCAGCCCTTGTACGGTTTCAAGTCCTTGTCATCATAACCCAGGTTCTTGAAACACTTGTAGTATAGGACGTCCCTGGAGGCTCCAGTATCAATCAATACCCTGGCCACATCCCAATAGTCAATGCAGGCTTCAACAACCAGATTCTGCTCGGAGGCTAACTTGCCTATAGCTAGCTCGCTTCTAGTGAACTGTATCGTCTCCTCATCAGGCCCCACACTGACTGGCACGTAGGGCAGCTTGTTCAAAGTATAAATCTGAGATTTTAGTTGATGGAGGCTGGGTTTCTCCTCCAGTATGACATTCAACCTTCCTCGACGCTCAGCATTCCCTCTCTTCGGAGGCTCCTCTCTGGGCTCCCGGTCGTCCCGACGATCTCTATTCTCTGGTCGCAAACGAAAGCGGTCTAATCTCCCTTGATTCAGCAGTCTCTGAATCTCTTTCTTCAATTGCATGCAATCCTCCGTTCCATGCCCCACATCATTGTGATAGGCACACCGTTTCGTCAGGTTTCTGCGACCATCAAATGCCGGGTTCAACGGCTCGGCAGGCGGCAGCTCAGCACGGATTTCGTTCATAATTGCCTCCCTGGTAGTGTTGAGAGGGTCGAAATCCATGCGATCATTTGCTCGGGCGCGATTCCTTTGCCAACCCTTGCTCGTCGTCTGCCCAGTCTTGCTCGCTGCATCCTTGCCATCCTCTTTCTTGTCAGCTTTCTTATCCTTTTTCTTGGACCCCTCTGCGTCCTCCTCAAATGTAACGCACCAGCTCTGGACGCGAGAAAACATCTCTGCTCGGTTTAGCGGTTCCCGCATGCTGAACTCAGCCTTCAGCCCATTTCTGTTCATGCCTCCAATAAAACACATTGTGACCTCCCTATCTGTCAGGTCATCCACTTTCTCGAGCATCTTCTGGAACCGCTCAAGATATTTCCCAACTGTCTCGCCCTCCCGCTGTCTGACGCTGCAGAGGTCCATTCTAGCCTTGGGAGTTACCCCCGCCATCGCAAATTCGACCAGGAACTTACTCCGTAAGTCCGATCAGCCTGTGATTGATGCGCGAGGAAGCTTCCTGTACCAAGTTACGCCTTACCCTGGAAAGTGCTGACCAGAGCCTTACACTTCGCCGCCGGATCCTTGGTAACCATATTGATCTGGTTCTCAAAGCCCTGCAGATGATCGCGAGCATTTGTCTTTCCAGAGTACTTATCAAACTGCAGCAATGGCACATCAGGGTCAGTTGGTGCAGCCACAATCCAATCGGCCAAAGGGTCATTCTCCTCTCCCGGAATCACATATCCTGGTCCAGTGCAGCCAGCCTCCAGAGCCTCCAGCCGTAATTGCATCTCCCTCATCGCCTCATCAGGTACATGTGTTGATCGCTCAGGCCTGGCGGACCGTTCGGGCTGGTGATTCTGCCTTGGGACAGAAGAATGATGGTCTGATCTGCGCCCCGGGGACCTCCTCCTGGGTGAGGGTGTGCGTCGAGGTCGGTGGGATTTTTGCCCAGCATCTCTATGGCTGTGTCTGGGCTAGGATTCCGCCTCCTCACTCCTCGCCCGGTCTCGACGTCTGGAGCCCTCTGGTCGTCCCCGTCCCTGTGTATCTGCAAAGACCAAGCGATCATGTACACTCTTGGCCCGTGCTGACTCCGAACGTGCAGGCCCTTTCCCTCTGTCCTTAGCAGCCTCTCTGCGGGCACGGCCTGTCCCCGTGCTATCCAGGTTGATCACATCATCCCGCCTTCTCTCCTGGCGGCCCTGAGACTGCTGAGGCATCTCACTTCGCGCTCCCACCGTAACCACGGGTGGGATGAGCTGAGTCTCGACTGGAACCGGTGTGTGTCCCATAGCGAGCAGCTGTTGATTCAGGGCGTACATTTGGCTAAGGTACACCGTCTGGTTAGCCAAAGCTGCTGAGCGAGCTGCTTCGGTTAACTGGGTCACCTCTGGAGTGGCCTGCATCCGTTTGGCATTTAGATGCGCGCGGAGCTCAATCCGCTGCTTAGGTCGATGATTCGCGTTGGAAGGCTCGGCCCCCTGCGTAGAAGCTGAGGAGGTGAATCGCCCTGAGCGGGACAGGGTGGCCCTGGCTGTATTTCCCTGGGGAGGAGGCGGCAGAACCGAGCCCCCTTGACCCCCAACAGCCCCTGGGACCGAATTGTCACCCACTGTGTCTTTCCCATTTCCAACCATGCTAACACTCAAAAGCAAACCCAAAAAGACGTTCACAAACTGTAGAAGTGTTTCCCGGGAACGAAACCAAACTGATGCCGCAAGGAAAGTCACGTCTATTGGGCTGGATCGCTTGTCCACTTGGATATCTGGGCTTTAAGTGATCTGTCAAACTAAAGAGCAAAACACTAGGTGAATGCAGGGGCTGGCCCTGCTAAAACACTCCGGTGTGAGAGTAAGTATCAAGCTCAGTTCACAATTTGGCAGAGTGTAAGCACAAGCGTATGTATGCGTACCTTTGCTTGGAATTGATCCAAGGCTTTTATAGGTCTCTTTCCCCCTGGAATAACGCCCTTTCATAACTTCCCAGTCGTGGGTATGAATGCCGGCGTAGTGGGTGTAACTGCTAGGAGTAGTGGGCGTAACTGTCGGGCTCAACCGTCCCCTGACATTCCGCCACGTTCCTTTGCCCAGACGTTACACGATCTCATCCTGCTCGCTGACTCTTGGTCGAGCGTTCAGGTCGTTGCCTCCTGAGCCCTGCTCGTGAGCCCTGCTCGCTTACCTCCGGGAAATCCCATGTGTCAGCATGTCCGCCCATGTCTGCTCACATCATGATGGGCCCAGACCCATATTGTGTCTTGGGCTTGGCTCTTGGGCCCAAGCTTTGGACTTGGCTCTTCAGCTGGATCATCAAAAGCCTTGTTTTGACATGTACATTTTTCATCTTTCCTCTGGATGTGAATCTTCCCATGTTGCATGCTAGCCTGTTATGAAAATGTGCAGTTTTTTAATCGTTGTTGAAGGTCTTTTTTGTTGTAGTGCTCATACATTATTATTCCTTCATTTGTTGCTATTTAGCTGAGATCTTATGTTGAATCTTCAGGGTGTCGAAGAAATGATGCATAGAATGATTCGTTATATGATAAGGGTCGAAGGTGGTGAGTATATACTTACTCGTGACATTCAGTCATATCATCTTTGTTTGTTTTCCTTTCCACTTATTTTTTGTATTTCTTGTAGAGGCATTGAAAAGACACAACACAAGATTCTTAATACATGCATTAGATTGTGCTAATGAGCCAGAAAGTTCAGTACAAGGAGAAACAGCAGGAACATCAGGTAGAAACACTTAAAATATATCTAAAAACGGCTTGGTACATGACCATTGAAACTTTTATCCATGACTATGTAACATATTTAAACTTTCTCTTCCTTCTCTCTCTCTCTCTCTCTCACACACACACACATACACACACTAATATACATATACTCCTTTTGGTATGAATTTTGATCAAATGAACAAAAGATCTCATGTGGATTTTCTTGAAATGATAAGAATTAGTTTGGACTAATGATGGGTTTTGCATATAATTACAGGTTGATGATGTGAAACACTTGTCTACCAATATTCTATACACATTTGGGGGACATGGTGTTACCATTCATTTTTTTTTTAAGTCAGTTTATTCGGATCAAATTTGAGTGAATAGTCGTTCTGAGTGAACAAATATAGCTACCAATTTATGATTTGGTCGAAAACAGTAGTTGTTGCCATGGTGCGTGGCCAGCAAAGTTGTTGGCATGAGTTCACATGTTTGGTTGCACACTTTTACATAGTTTGATTAATTTTTTTATGTAGTAAATAGACTTATAGTGTTATGCCTTTGATTGAGTTGTTAGTTATGCCTTTTGATTACAATATGCATATGATGAAGAGGTCAAATTTGGTCGGTGTAGGTGCAGGAACAAAACGGGAACCTCGATTGCTTTTGTAATTTTTTTTTTTAAAATAGCTATTACAACGTTTTTCAAAAAATGTTGTCTTAGACTTTTTACAACGTTTTTTGAAAAATGTTATCTTAGACCTTTTACAACGTTTTTATGAAACGTTGTCTTATCCCTTTTACAAAGTTTTTTGAAAAATGTTGTCTTAGACCTTTTACAACGTTTTTTAAGAAACGTTGTCTTAGACCTTTTACTACGTTTTTCAGAAAACGTTGTCTTAGATCTTTTACAACGTTTTTCAGAAAACGTTGTTTTAGGTCTAACATAACGTTTTTAAAACATTGTCTATAACTGAACCCTACGACAACGTTGGATTATACAACGTTTTAAAAAACGTTGTCTTTGCCCTATTACAACGTTTTTAAAACGTTGTTAAAAGCTTTTTTTGTTGTAGTGCATACACATTTGCTTTTTACATAGCCTTGAGACTGACGAACACGTCAAAGGGTTTTCGCCCCGTCCCACTCACGGTTGTTTCTTTTGACAGATAAACAAGCCAGATATCCAAAAATCCTAGCTACAGCAATGATCGGAGTGGCACACCCAGTACGCCCGACATTTTGTGCAACCTAAGTTGGTTCCGTTACCAGGAAGATTCATTATCTTTATCTAATCTGTCGTATGCCCTTGATTTGGCCTTATCTCCGCATGACAACAAGAATAGTGAAGCTGCAAAGAGAAATTCCAAGCCTCCTAAAACGGCCATGACAGTTATACAAACTATGTACACATCAGTAGGTGGGATAGTAGGTTGGATACATGGATGTGGGCTCTGAATTACGGATATAAAAGAGGATTTTGGTGGTATTATTTAGAAAGATTGTGAGCGGTGAACCATGGATAAAAAAAAAACGAGTAGTCACCAAGTTTAATTTTTGGGTAAGGTTCACAGATCTAGGGGCTGGTGAAGGCCATCTTCTCCCACAATGATTCTGACAAAGGCAAGCTTGGATAGAATTACAGAAGATTTACGGTTAATCTTTAATCCGCGCTAGCCCTCGATGACGCCGGCAGTGACATTTACCCCCAAAGACGCATCCTCACGTGCCGCCACTAGTGGCTGGAGTTGATAACGCTGCTACGTGCCGGTCTAGGAACGGCGAGGTAGATCTGATGCGGCAGAGGAGATTTCTGTTCAAACTCAAATAAGAATCATTTTTTTTGGGCAGAAAGTTCGCCGGTGCCGTGGAAGAAGAAGGTTGGGGGCGGAACGGTTACCAGGTGATGCGCCTCCCACATCTCCACTATGCGTTACAGATATTACACACGCCCCACTACCGGCGGTTACAAAAAATCCTCTTTAGTAATGCAGCAGTTACAAACGGACTCCCTCCATTACTCAGCAGTTACATTTTGGTCCTTTAATTGATAGGCAGTTATAGCTTGGGCCCTTAATTGCTGAACAGTTGCAAATAGACCCCTCCATTATCCGGCAAGCTCCATTAAGTTCCTTCAAATTTGTAAACGAGCCTTGTTAAACTTCAAGGTCGATTCAAATGGAATTTAACGGTCAAATAAAACGAACCTCGCTGGTCGAGGTCAAAGCTCAAAGGAACCTCGTAAATTGAGGTCAAAGTTCAAATGAACCTCGTAGGTCGAGATCAAAGTTCAAACGAACCTCGTAGGTCGAGTCAAAGCTAAAATCAACCTCGCAGGTCGAGGTCAACTTCAAATGAACCTCGCAAGTCAAGGTCAAAGTTCAAAAGAACCTCGCAAATTGAGGTCAAAATTCAAACGAACCTCGCATGTCGAGGTCAAAGTTCAAACGAACCTCGCAGGTCGAGGTCAAAGTTCAAACGAACCTCGCAGGTCGAGATCAAAGTTCAACGAACCTCGCAGGTCGAGGTCAAAGTTCAAACGAGCCTTGTAGGCCAAGGTCAATTTAAGATTCGGCAAGCCCGAGCACTAATGCGAACCCCGCTCATCTGAAACGATATATCCAAACTTTGGCAGGTCCGAGGTGAACATGAACAAATAATACTCCTCACCCTCGAGATGAATCTCGAGGAAAAAGGAGTGGGGGGCTTCTGATGTGTATATTCCCACTCGGGTTAAAGTGTATGGGCCTTACTCAAACAAGTGGGCCCAAAATGAATAGAGGTCCGACCCGTATGAGTATATATAGCCACCTCCTCTTTCAGTCCAATGTACGTCTCATTTTTGGCGTATCATACACACATGACTTTTGCATAGCCTTGAGACTAACGAACACGCCAGAGGGTTTTTGGTGGGGAACCTATCCTGCCCCTTGCATTGTTGTTTCTTTTGACAGATAAACAAGTCAGATATCCAAAAATCCTAGCTACGGCAATGATTGGAGCATCACCCCCGGTACGCCCGATATTTTCTGCAATATCAAGCTGCATCTATTATTACACTTCTTGTGCGGCTGATAAATTACAATCGAGTTAAGGGGTTTTTTTGAAGTTTACCCTTATTATTATAGAAACTTTTTTGGATCTGTAATCATCCTTTATTTTGCTACTTTGAGGTGAAATATACCTAGGATGGAAATTATCCAAAATGTGATGTATTATGGAAATGGGATACAGAAATATCATCTAAGTTTTTCATAATGTGAGATGATAGAATATACAGGATTGGGGTTTCTAACCCCTTTCTAAAGCCCTTCCCTCCATGAAGAGCCTCCAATTACCTAATACCAATCTATCCACCAATCTATCTTTAAGTATAGAGCCCAAAAACTAAAGAAAATCTTGTTCTTGTGTCTTCTCATAGAATGACAAGAGCTTTTCCCGTAGCATCTCAACATCTACTTTATGATTACCTTGCACCTGTTGGAAGGAAAAAAATGATCAATACATTAAAAATATTGGAGTATAAAATAATTGCAATGATAAATTGTAGATAATTTATGATATATATACCTGAAGATGGAGACTGTTGAAGGCTCTCCCATCAAAAGATTTGAAAGAAGATACATTCAGCAAAAGAAGGCCATTCTCCTCCTGTAAATGCTCCAACACCTCCAAAAACACACTCTTATCAACGATATTAATCGTGGATATCTGAACCAGAACTTCTCGATCGCCAAGCAGACTAATAGAAAGAGCCAATGGAGAGCTTTTGACTGGACATTTTCGTTTCTTATTGAGGCGAAGATCTTCTTGCCTAGAAATGCTTGACAATAGTTTTTGTTTTTTACGGACCAGTCTCTCCACTTCCTGTTGTAGCTCTGGTATGTATTTCAGCACACTTGACACTGTTCCTGGAATGCTTAGCTTCTTCTGTTACAATGGTGGAATTAATGATTGTGAGAAACCTGATCACATTTGAACTTTTCTAAGAAAAATATATAGATATCAAAACATTTTTAAGTTCCCTTTTTCCAAATCTTATATTCTATCCCGTCCTAAATTATTGTCCTGTTGACTATTTTGAATCAAACCGAGTGTTTTTCAAATAAATATTTGACGTATATATATTTTTTTAAATGGGGAGATTGTGATATCTTACATCGAGTAGATGTGAGACTTGTGTGTGTTTTATAAGTGGGCACCCAATACCACTAGGCACTAACTTATCTATGGACTTTTGGTTGTCTTGTGGTGGGTCAGGTGCTTAGTGGACCAGTGCGTGTGCTTAGTGAACCAGGCTTCAGTTTCGGATCGTTACAAATGGTATCAGAGCGGTTCCCGGCCGAAAATATGTTGGACCACATTGCCTGGGGTGCCGAATCTTTGAGCCAATCCCACATCGGGTAGATATCAAACTTGTGTGTGTCTTATAAGTGGCCACCCACTACTGGGCACCAACTTATTCATGAATTTTTTGGTGGCTTGTGGTAAGCCCCAAGTACTTAGTGGGCCAGTACATTGACTATGCGTGACGGACCGGGCTTCGTAGATATAGGTGGGGTCATCTAAACTTACAAGCCCAATAACCGTCGTCTTATATGATTATATGATTGGTTGGATGTTTTGTAAGTCCCATGGAGTCATTAAGAAAAAATGTTTTCGAGAAAAGATGTACGATATTGGTAGGAAAAAGAAGATCATTTCATACCTTTTGATCGGCTTCGGGAAGCAAAGAACGAAGAGAGGAATACAAATTGTTAACCCTCTTACGACGGTCACGTTCGCTAGCATTATGGTTGTTCTTCTTAGACATGTTCATGAAATCCCCATTGTTCTGTGGTCCAGAAGAAGATGGAGAAGGAAGAAGAAGTGAGTCTGAAGTTTCTGTCTCTCTAGTATGATCATTTTGGGGATGAAATTGAGGGCTTATGAGATCCTCTAAGCTCCAGCAACTAGAAGTTGAAAACAAAGGAGGGGAGAGTGCTAACATTTTTGGGTTTTGTTTTGTTTGGAAAGTCTTGAAACTGATCTTCTTGGAAAGAAAATGACTTCACTATAACAAGGATTTATACTAATTGAAAATTATTATTATATAACAAGGCATGAATTAAAAAAATTGAATACATTTTGTGTATTTAAAAATTGAAATTTCTATGGATAAGTGAAGATGACATCCCATCTCTTAATTGGAGCACCTACTTGGCTACTTGGCCCCCCAGTTCTTAATTTTACTTTTATTGTTGTTTAAATGTTAAAAAAGTAATACATGTATATATATATATGTTTCTTCTGCCTAATCATAGAAGTATTAATGGTTATATTTTCTAAGCAAAAAAAAAAATACTTCCTCCATCCCAAAAAAATAGTCACTCTTACCTTTTTGGTTTGTATCAAAAAATAGTCTCATTTCTAAATCTATAAAGTGAAAGTGTAATTTTTTAAATGTACAAGCATATAAACTTATAATTTTGAAAAGTTTAACTTGTCATAAGACTATGTTTTTAGAACGATGGGAATATGTTTCGATAGAGCTGTCCAAGCGGGCTGATGATGGGGGTCAGTCAGCGGGCTTTAATACAATACACAGAGGAGAACATTAAATTAATGAAAGTCTTCCCAAATAAAAATGGAAGCTGTCGTTGAATTTGCAAGGGATTAGTATTAAGGAAAAAAAAATGAATTGGCTTCTTATGCTCACAGAATGTGAGTCCTGCCTAGGTTTTTTTTTTATTTTGTAATTTTCATTTTTATCCTTGCTCCTTAGATTGGCGGGCCAACCCGCCTCAACCCGGACATGACCGCCTTGGCCCGCAACCCGCACGGACTCAGCCCGTTTGACCCGTTTATAAATAGTCTCATATTTTGCCAACTCAACTCACCTATTTTGTGTGGCGGTCCGGACTAACCCAACGGGCTAAAATCATTTTGACAGCTCTATGTTTCGGGGTCCATAAAATATTCTAAATTTTCTCCATATAGTTTGTGAACAAGGTAATGACGTATTTCTTACGAAATCAGATTCATAAAAAAGAAAACAATTGCTTAATGCTTTAACTTCTCGCTAAACAAAAATAAATTGCCAATTGTTTAAGAGAAAAAAGGACTTGGAAAACATTATAATAACTAACTATATACTCCCTCCGTTCTTAGTCCAATTTTGATTTTTTTAAGTTAAATTGATTATTTTTTAAATAAAAATTTAACGCGTAATTTTTTTATTAAATCATAAAATATGTAATTCTTAGTTGACAAAAAGTAATACAAATTATGTATTTTTCATTTTTTAACAATTAATTTGAAAAATATATATGTCAAGTTTTTATTTGTAAAACAATTAATTTGACTTTAAAAAGTCAAAATTGGATACTTATTTAAGAACGGAGTGAGGGAAGTACACAAATGTGAAAAGAATCTTGAAATAGCACCATTTTTTTAAAGTCTCGTTAGATAAATTATCTTGACTTGAATTTTCAATATAGTTGTGATTTTATTTTACTCCCTCCGTTCCAGGTAAAGAGTCCAGTTTTGACTTTTTTGGTCAACTTAATTGAAGTTTGACCTATAATTAACATAAATTTAGTGATTTTTCAAAGTTTTAAAAGTTGCAATCTATAGTATTCTTAAAATAGTTTTTAATTAATAAAATTTTATTTCCTAAAGTATAAGTAAAGTGTGTAAAATTTTGATTTGATTTAGTTACATGTTGATTTTTAAAAAAGAAAAGTGGACTTTTTGACTGGAACGAAGGGAGTATATTTTTGGAAAAATTCAAGTAGTATTAAACAATAGTAATTCCTAACAATTGGGTGCCAATTTTTTAAAGTAAAACCTCCCACACCTTGGCACGTGCATGGAAGAGAGTTGAGGCAGACAATATTTTAATGGACGTGTGGTACGCGTGCCAAGCAAGGACATGCACGAGCACGAAGTAAGCACCCAAGCTCGTTTCCTCATTTTCTTCAGCACAATGTCACAGTCTGTGACTTCTCTAAGCATCTTAGGATGAGTCATGCGGATATGGATGCGCTCTTACTCTCTCATTTGTATTAATGTCGATATCGGTGTTCATTTCATACATTTCTTTCGTTTTATTATTTTGGAAAGTTGCGCATATTTGACAAGGGCTCAATGGGATGTGGGTCGTATTAGAAATATAGTATGTAAATAATACAATTACAGAATTGAAAATACAAATTAAATTCATTACTGCTTAAAATTTGGCTGATAAACGAGACTTTGCTGATGATAGCAAAACTACTGATAGCTTGCAACTTTGTTGATGGAGTTTTGCTCATGAAGCTTTGCTAATGAAAGATTACTGATAGGACGTTTGCTGATAGAAGATACTACTGGTAGCTGATGCCTTGGCTGATGCTTTGGTTGACTAAATTGGATAAGGAGCCCGTCCTAAGGCGCACTAAGCCCTTATACTGCTTGACTTCTTGACTTAGAGTTTGAAGGTGACGACTGCTCTCTCTTTCCAGTTTAGCCTACCATGGGAAGGGACGAGACAAAGCCTTCTTCTAAATGAAATAGGATTCTGCTTTCACTCTTCACTGTTCTCAAGGTATCTCCTGACTTGATCGAGGGTGAGAACGAGAATAAAATCACAAGGATTTATTCACTTATATGAAATTGAAGCCTAATACCATTGATGTGCTTTCGTTGACCCGCTAGTTGGCATTGGCAGAATGGCGAGCTCATAAAAGCGGACTAGAAAGAGGGGAGAGTTTTGGCTTTCCTTATCGATATAGTGGCATTTAGAAAGATAGCTTAATCATAATCGCATGCGGACTGAGAATAAGGTGCTGTAGCAGAATTGCCTGCTATTGAAGGTTCTAAGACGACAAGGTCTCTCTACAGGAACCCGGAGCCCAGAGTCATGCCGCAGCCAATCCCGTGAGCCAATGCTGCATGACTAAGACAACTGTAACACCCTGAATCCTCCTACGTGTGATTTGCTTATATTATGTGTGATTTACATGTTAGTTGAATTATGCTTTAATTCATAATTCCATTTCATACTTATAAGAATCATTAGATTGATCATGCCTTAATATGTGATCCATGATATCGTTAAGATGTGTTATAAGTGTTGTATAATCATACCTAAGAGTGGCCAAGTGATCGAACCTAGGAAATAGAGTAAAATAGACTTGGACTGGACTTTTGAAGTTGGCATGGCCGCGCGCCTATTTTTGGCACGGTCGTGCGAAGTCGGACAGATTGGTACTCTGTTCGTCCGGTTTTTGTATTTTCTCGGTTTTTCGTGTTTTTAAGTGGTTTAAAATGCTCAAACAAGCCCGGGATTGAACCAAACACTTACCCATGGTATTAATAACATAACCCAACCCATTTCCTCTCATTCTTTCTTCCTCCAAACCAGATCTTTAGAGAGAGAGAAAGAAGAGAGAGAGGAGAGAGAGTAGAGAAAGAAATCATGATATCTTGAGCGTTTGAAGTCGAATCGACGATCCGTCTTCACCATAGCGTAGAGGGCGACGAGGAGAACGATTCTAACTGAAGGGATCGTCCGATCTATTGAGGAATCACCACCTCATCTCTTCTCCCACGTTTTAGAGAAAGAAAGTGAAGTTTTGAGAGAGAGAAAGCTTGACTCGGGCTTGGATCGAGTTTGAGTTTGACGATTAGACTCCGTAGAAGCGTAGAGCTCATCGAGAAGAGTATTTCCACCATAAGCCCTTGATTTCGTGGTGGATTTGCGGTGAAGGTAAGTAACAATAATATTTTATGTGTTTATGAGTTGAATTGGAAGAGTACAGCATGTATGATGTGTTAACAATGATTTTCGTGACTTTTTATCAGGAGAAATATATATAATTGTCCCTACGAATGATGTTAGGTTATACTTCGTTGCTTGCTTGATTTAAGGATTTCGGAATAAAGAAAGAATTGATGAATTATTGTTGAGTTCGTAGACTTCAAATAATAGAGGCTCGTAGAGCTTGATGTTGTTGCTATTATTGTTGTAGTTGTTGCGTTGTTGCGGTTGTCCTGGTAATCATTATGCCGAGTAATAGAAACTAATTGAGGTTGAAGTATACTTGTGTATTATTAGTTGGGTTCCAGCCGTAAAGTCGCCGAAGACTTGTTTAATTTAATTGTACTTCACTATGTTATTCCTAAGTTCGAGTATATCGAATCATTGAAGTTTTGTCGTTTACGCACTAGCGAAAACCTTATGAAATTGTTACGAGTAGTAGACTATTCGTGCGTTGGGCATTGCAATTGATATGAGTTTGTAGGGACAATACTACGACTTGTCCCGACATTTTAAATATTGGAAACGACTCTAGCGGAGTCAATATGAGATAGTATGATTGTACTTAAATACTGTACGAACTATATACTAGTCGTGACTGACTCTGGCGGAGTCGAATAGTACGTAATAAATAAACGTCGATTATTGTGGTAATTTCATTAATGTGTGTAGTTGACTCTACGGAGTTGAGAAATGGGTAGTAGTAATTCCTACATGACATATATTAATTCCCTACCATGTGGGATGACGAATTGACGGGTTCATAACTTAGTGAAACGTTGACCTTGGTTGACTTAGTCAAACATTAGCTGACTACGAGTTAAATCGAATAAGTTGAAGTATACGACGATAAAAATATGTGATATATTATGATGCGTATGAGATGGAAGATATTGTGTGACGATAGGATACTTAGAGATCCTTAGTTTAGCGTAGCTATTGCGCCTTAATTAATGGTTGTAAGTATGAGTGGACTCACCTACGTGGGGTTATGAGTTTGCGTACATGTGAGAAACATGTTACCTTATTTTGGGATTAGGATGAATAGCCTATCCTTATGTTATATAGGTTCCACAATATGGACATTGTTTGACAGTTGATTATAAGGTATAAATACCTTACATTGGGGTTCATGTATGTGTCTAGCTATCACAGACACTGTTTGGTGGTTGAGTTGTACAATTGGCCTACCTTGCCTATTGTCTTGTTTTGTCTATATGTTCAATGATTACGGACATGTTGTGATTGTTCTACTATGAGATAGGACAATCATCCTACTTTGATGATTGATTGTGTGTATAGTATTTACAAGCACATTGAGTTGATTTGATATGTGATTCAAAAGAACACATGATGACTTGTTGAGAATGACGAGTGAATATCTACTTGTGCATTGCATTGAGTCCAGCTGGCATTGGTTGATTAAGCAAGGTGGGACGACCTATAGTCTTTACGAATTTATTTTGTAATCGCTAAAAGTCGCCGTACCGGTTTGCACACACCCTTCACCTGTTGGCCGTAGGTGGGATGTAGCCCCACTGTTGTAGCAATACGCGCGACTTTGGTTTGCTAGTTAGAACTCGATGGTATTAATCGGGGACGTCGATACTACGTACATGGGTATCGAGGCACATATGTTTTTTCGTGTATTACAGGAGCAACGCGAAGTTGGAAGAAAGAGAAATAATATCCTTCATGATGTGGTTTAATTAAGTTGCACTCATGTGAACACAAAAGTGCTAAGTGATTTATGTGACTTATATACGTTAAATATGATACATGATCGTTACGGTATATAAATGTTATTACCATGTTATTCCTACTATTGAGCATCATGCCATGTCATATAATTGCATTTGATAGCTTGTTGATTATTGGTCAAGTTAGAATAGTGCCCTGACTTGCCGGTTTGTGGCTAAGATGTTAGGTAAGCCGGAAGTGCTACTTAGACTAGCTACATGTAGAGTTTTGGTTTACTGTTGCATTCATACTCATAGCATATAATATATTATAGTGGCTTACGGGGTCTTTTAGACTCACCCTTATTGTGTTAACTCTTTTAGATTGCAATCGAAGGACGACATAGTGCGATCAGTGAGACTTGCGGGTACTGCAGATTGATCTTTGGGTAGTTGCTCTCCGGAGCCTGTGTATAATTATGTTTCTTAGTTCTTAGTTCAGTAAGATCGATGGTTGATTTAAAGTTATGTAAACTTTACTTATGGGTAGCATTGTTCTGGAACTCTTTTAATGTTGTATTCTTTTGGAGCCGACACTTGATGTCGAGCCGTTTATTCTTGTAGTTTTCTCGAGCATGTTAGCTCGCGAGTATTTGGTGTTGTTGTTTCTCCGGCTCAGTAGTTAGCCGTCGAGGTCCTTTGTTGGGGTTTCTATTAGTATTGTTCTTCGGCTTGTGTTTGGCCGTGGAGATTTTCTAGTTATTGTTTTGTTATTCGAGTTTTTAAAACTCAGGTTTTTATTAGTTGTGATTTTCCGCTGCATAGTTTTGGTTTTGAGCTCGTGTAGCTCGTTTACTTCTGTGGACTTTAGTCATTTCCTTTAGTTTGGCGCACCGAGTTGGGGTTTAATACTGAATCCCGAACTCGGGGCGTCACAACAACTAAGAATCGTAGATGGGGAGGGAGCTGATCTACGAACGTAGGCACATTTTCCTTGAAACAAATTCGCTCTCCACTCCGTTAGTGCTTGGAGATTTGCTCATGAGTGAAAGTCTCCCAAGATACAACGGGACAACCGGATTAACCTTGCACTTAGGATTCCAGCAAATTGAAGTGTGCTTGGACAGTATCACCAACGAACAATCAGGAGGCCAAAGGAATATGATAACAAAATGCAAATGCAAAGAGTATGGAAATTGTTGAAACTCTTTCGTGTGTTTTGAGACTGTGGAATTGATCTCAATTTATAGGCTAAAACTATATTTTTTTAATTTGGGCATTAATCAAATTCATTTTAATTTAACCTATTTACTCATAGTATTAAGGCTGAATTGATTCAAGAGTTACACTCTGTGAAATCAAAGACTGGCAGTTATGAATTCAAAATAAAAATTAACAAAACCTGGGCTAGCCAAGTTTTTGTTAATTTTTCGATGTGGGACAAACTAACTTCTAACTCCATACTTTAAGCCTTAATATCTTATTCATCCAAACTTCAATTTGGACAAATAAATATACCATATCGATGTTCTCACGAAATAGGACATAATTTCACAATCATTTTTCTCATTCAGCAAACAAATCAGTAAGAAAATCATGCCACAAGTTGCATAGTTTTCTTCACATTTACACACTTTTCCAACAGGCCGCGCTATAGGGGTGATGGGGCCTGAACGTCTGAGTCCGTGACAAGTGGTATCAGAGCGGATTGTTGTTGCGTCAGACAACTGTCACTTCTCTGTGTTTAAGAGTGTACCCCTGTTAGGAATATGCTTGTGAAATAGCTGATATATGTATATGCATATTCCAATACTAAGATTTGCTTATTCCCATTACAATGCGTGTTTGACAAGTGGCTAAAAGGGCTGCGTACCGGTTAGTGTGGCAACTTGATGAAACATTTCATAGGTCATTAGACTAGGAAATTTCTGAACATGTCCAAGTCTTTATCCTACCAAGTAATGATGACTCTTCATATGGATTAGCTCTATCAGCGCCAACAGACATTCCTACCAGCAATGTCTCACAAGCAGACATTCCTACCAGCAATGTCTCACCAGCAGTCATTCCTACCAGCTATGTCTCATCAGCAGTCTTTACCTCAGCAGTCTTATATCGGCAGATCCTAGTATTAGCCATGCTCTTCATCAGACAACTCCAAGAGTGCTAATAATGCTCAAAGAGGAACATCGGTCATTCTGCAAGCTACAATTCAAATTAGATCCGTTATAAAATCTTCCTGTTGGCTTAATATATGCATCGATGACTGCGCCTTCACTATTATCTAGAAGACACTTCCCCTTTTGTGTTCGGTCCCAGACTTCAAGGCAACATTCCATAAAAGGCCAAACATAGTACACTGCTATCAGGCCGCATGTCATGTCTCATTCTTACAGCCTGAATTACAAACAGACTTCAAGACAAATGCTCAAACAGAAGGTCTTTGCCCAACAGTCTCTACAATGTACTCTGATGCATTGATGATCCAGATCTCCAACAGCAAAACTCATTCAAGTTTCAATGACTCTTTCATCTTCTCCAACCTATAAAAGAAACCTCTCATTCCTCATTCAAGTGTGTGTAAGTGGAAGTGGTGAACTTAGTGCTTATAATATGTCACAACACTTAGAGTGAGGAAAACACAAGTGTAAGAACAAACACTTTGTAGGAGAGTAATCTGAAATTCAAAAGGCAAAGAAGCTCTTCTTAATCAAGAACTCGTTTCTTGATTTGAGTTCTTTCATCCTTCGAAAGACTCAGTCTTTTCAGTAGTTGTATCTCAGATCCATAGCTAGAGACTAAGCATCCTGCGAATCGTTGAAGACTGACCAAGTTTGAAGATGTCCGATAAAGCACCAGAGCATAATAATCCATACTGCATTCATATCGGCAGACTTATACTACATTATAAGGGCTGTCGATTGTGCAAAAGTTGTCATCATTCTTGATTTGAACAACGCCTAATATTTTCTTCTCAAAACAAATTTATCGAGTTGATACTACAGGAAGACAACATGATAAATGTTGACTACATCTTCCAATGTATTTTCGATAAATTTGATTTCGCTTTGTTAATCTCTTATTTTTCTTTCCAAGGAGATTGTTAGGTTAGAGAGTCTAGGTTGATGTACTAAGCATGTTTGTCTTTGAGCAAACCTCTGCTGAATTTTAATATAAATCTTATTTTATTACATTCAGCCTTTACTTATCTTTCCTGTAATATATGTTATGTATTCTGTGCAATTTAGTTGTGGAAAGTAATTGATGCATCTAATATAAGATTTAAGTTTGCTGTTATGATAAACTTATATCTATTTATTCATAGCTGCTTTAATCTTAACTGTTATACTTATGCTGCTTGTTCTTCCGCTGCTTAAACTCTTCTTTATCAGCTAAGTATAACATAAACTTCCTACCAACAGTCCTTGAACTCTGCCGATGCACATCGGCTGATCTCTCAATATTAGCTATGTTGCTTAAGTATGGAAGTTGACCTATCTTATTAATCATTTCATCATTGTCCCTTATCATATTTTATAAATTGGATGAAATTTTTAATAAAGGTCATATAGGATATTCACCCCCCCTCTAGCCTAGACACTGAGCACATCAACATGGACCTAACAATTGATATCAGAGCTAGTACTGAGTAAATTTCATTACAGGCCTAAAAACCTGAGAGTTTTGATCTTGTTGCTCAGATTAGATGCATAGTCAAAAAGATTTGTTTTCAAAAAATCTTATTTCTAAAAATCTTTTGACTGGGAGAACTGGGAGTCATTTTGAAAATGCGTTTATAAATCAAAAATCATTTTGATTTTCAAAACCTTTGTGAGAAAAGAATGTTGTGATGACTATGTGATTGTTATAGGAAAATATTTTCAATGACAGAAGTGTACTTTTCAATTGGCATTATGAAGAAAAGTACTATTGTTAAAAAGAGCTTGACTTACTAAGGATAATGTTCATTTTTAAAACTGTTCATTTTCAAATTCATGACATATCCTCTAGAAAATTCTTCAACTATACACTTGATGGATGAATTACAATGATGTATCTTTGAAAGTAATCGAAGACCTCCAAAAGTAATTCAAAGGAAATCAACTTTATGTCATCTCTGAATAACTGTGAATATTAGCTCTGGATCTAAGGACATCCATGATGAAACTGTTCTTCTTCAACGGAAAGCTTCTGCCTAAAAGGTACACCCAATGAACCTATGCTCAACATCAGACAAGTTCTTCAACTACTATGAGCAGATGTGTTCAAAAGGAAAAATGACAAAGTAATCCAGGTTTCTAACTTTGTATCTTATTGGATTACACTTATAAGTCATGTTTAAGTAATTATCCATTACTAAATATGCTTACTATGTCTCATTTGTATTATTGAATTTCTAGAGCTACTTCTAGCTCATAAATGTTGCTAATGATTTTTCTATGATTATTTAAGGAAGGAACTCATAAGACCTTAAGTCAAAGATGCAACACATCTCTCCATCAGCAGACATCAACTTGACTGCTGATTTATGAAGGACTGCTGATTACTTATGAATAATGTTTCCTTCACTCACTCAGAAGAAGCACAACTTCAAATCAATATCTACTGGACTACGGCACTATCTTATGGAAGTCTACTGATAAGTCCAAGATGTTGAGAATAACCATTTCACTAGCATATACACAAATCTAGGTTAGCAACTGCTTTATTATATGCTTGCACCCATGTCTGCTGAATTATTCTTCAATCTGTTATTAGACATGCTGCATCAATAAAGTCTTATCATACTATGCTCTTCATGATATATCTATGTACCTGTATGATTTTCTCTATGATTAAAGTTTTTCTAAAAATTGGTCAGCACTTTTTATATCAGCCGACCTAAAATGTCTATTAAAATGATTTTCAAAACCTGGTTGGCTGAACTTTCATATCGGCCAACAAGAACTTCATAAAGTCAGTTGTGTGTGCTGACTTATAGAAGTAAAACCTTTTAAATGACTTGTCTTATTCCCTAGTCTATTAAAGGTGGAGGCACACTTTACGAAGACTAACTACTTCGTTTAAAGTAGAGACTGTTCTCAAAAGCTTTGGGAAAATAACAAGCGTGCTTAATAAAAACAAAATACTTTCGCTTTCAAAAATATTTCCCAAAATTATTGAGAGAGTCAAGACATCAGATTTACAGCCTGGTTCTGCAAAGGCATGTAAAAGGACAATTCAAACAATAAAACTCTATTATTGTATGTCCTTTAGTCTAACCTCGTGAGTATAAGTAGAACCCTTCCTTCGTTCAAACTCTACTATAAAGAAACTCACAAGCTGATTACAGATTCTACAAGATGTTAAACACTGGTTCAAAATTTTTCTAAAAATGTTACCAAGTACAAATCCTAGAGTTCGATCAATTCATCATCTCAACGATTGGGTATGATTTTCTCATATACCTTCAAAGTTGTTTTGCTTCATTTCTGCTACTTGTGATAAGTTGATTTAAATTTCTCAAAGATGTGTTCTCAAAATCAAAATATTTATTCATAACTGTGAAAATGTTCTTGGTGTTTTAAAAGGAGCACAGTTATATCCGAGAGAAATTTAATCAAAACATCTGTTTCAGAAATTAATCATTTATTGTTAACTTTCAATCTTATCTCTTAAAGCTATTTGATAAAAGATATCTTCTTTTGACTGGTCTGATACTGTTAAAGATTACTTCTTTTGATTCTTAGAACACTTAAGAATGTCTTTATAATCATCTCTACTAAAACACAAAATTGAAGATTATCAATTTATGCTCTTATGTGATTCGACTTCGTTTCTAATATTTGGTTATCAATTTCATTGATACACTAAATTGATTTAAGATGAATCACTATGAAAACCACTTAGCATACACCAATCTGACCATTGTAACTTTGCGTGTATACATAAGCATCTCAGAGATGATCCCAGATAAAATTTACCAAATGTCCAGGAAGCATCTGGTAAATCGTTGTTTCAAAAAACTCGTCTGGTCATATGTAAGTATACCAGTCATCACCCCTAAGATGGCTGATACAGAGAATTCAGCTTAGCTGGATAAGGTAGCTAAGGGAGGGTTGATGAAAATGATGAACTGCCCATGACTATTGTCCCTTACTGTGCTTATAAATTGGGATTCGTAGCTCAAGCAATCAATCTTGGATGTCTATCACCCAGAGGTTCTTTTGGAACAACCTCTTGGTGTATACGGGTTCTTCCTCCTCCAAGAGTTAGAGGATATCAAGAAGAACCAGCCAACTTGATCCATTCCGAACTCCATGACTAATGACCACTCACTATGTCCTCTGGATTAGGATATCTAGGATAATACTCTGTAACAAATTTTCTATTCAAAATTGAATCATTGTATATGATTGTCTTGTAATCAGCAGTTTTAGTCAATTTCTTGTTGTATTGATCTTGTGATCAGCTGATCCCTAAAAGAGACATATTCAACTGTTTGGATTAATGAATACAAGTTCAGCAAATTTCCTTCATGTCTATCTACTTCTCTGAATTTTTTTAATAGCATGAATCAGTGTGTTTTAATTGTGTTGATCTAATATTTGTTCTTCATCGTATAACTTTATCTAACTTTTATTGACGATTGACGAATTGACCTTACTGAAATGATCATACAATTCTTACACAAACTCTGCTGAAACCCCATCAGTAAACCAGTCCTTCAAAATCTTCTATATTGAGTACTTGTCTATTCCTGAAGAATATCTCTTTTCTTTAATCATTTGGATAATTGCCCTTCAGAAATTCACCTTGATCAAAATCAAAGTCTGCTGAACGCACTAAGTGTTCAAAATAGGTAGACTGCAGTTACTTAAAGGATGACTTATTATGTCTACATCTCACCTTCAAGAAAAGGAAACTGCAAACTCATTACTTAATCTCAGACCCTCCCGTTCAACCTACAAGATTATTAGTATATCTACTTTGAACCAAGTTGTTTACTGTCTCAACCAAAAGACTGCTGAAAGCTTTTAAATCTATAAAGGATTTCATCAAAGTATATGAAAATACTTTCGTTCTTCAAAATCCAAAAACAAATGCTTTCACCTTATTTTAATAACTTAACAGCAATTTGTACTCTCAGTTATGACAACTATCAAATTTTGTATGACCATTGAGATTAAAGTAATAAAAGGCAAGGTTAGCTGTTTTCATAATGATATATCAACAATTGTTTTATCTATATACTCTATATATAACAATTGGTATCATCATGACTAACAACTAATCAGCAAACAGACTGAATTCAAATCACTCTGTTATACTTTATCATGTGCAAAATTGTCAAAAGGATTCTGATAAACTTTAGGGAACTTGACCTATCTCAGAAAATAGCTAGAAATTTTAGGATTCTTAGGAAGACTATCGTTTTCAAATACTAGTCCTTCCTCAGGAGTGAATAGCTGATATAACCCATGTTGTATATATTATGCCTTACTCTCTTCAGACATCGAAGAATAGGTCAGTATGAAAATGTACTTCAGGAAAATCCCTTCCCTGCTGAGGAATGACATGACCTATTGCAAAGAAAGAACTTCGAACGTCATTCCAGGTATATATTAACTGTACCACTTGTCTGTCTTCTCTCTTCAAAAACAAAGAGTGTTTCATAAACCTTTTCATTTGAAAATCCTTTCATTAAATGATGATTTTCTTTCTACCAATCATCATGAATAATCGTCAAAGAAACCTCACTGATTTTTCAAAACTTAATACCTATTCTAGGTAATGGTTGCCCTATATCTGTGTGATTCTTGGAGCTCATTACTAACAACCGGTATTCCTTTAGATGTTTCTTTTGTCTTTCTATAAATGACTTGTGATTATTCGGATAGTGAATCTCCACCCAGACAAACCTAAAAAAAAAAAATCCCCAAAATTAGTCAAACCTTTTTCAAGGTAAATACCAGACAACCTCTTTATCAGCAGTTCCCACATCAGCAGATGCCTGATAATATCTTATTTCTTCAAATTGCTAATAACAATTGGTGTCATCATTTAGACCCAACAAACCGAGTTCAACAACATATTCCCCTCAGCCAAGTCCAATCCTTGAGTCTCAGCCAACCCTCCGTATCAATATAACCTTGACACTATATCTTATTGTAAGGAGGAGCGTTAAACTTAAGTTTTAGCCTAAAATGCATAATGTGTATTCTTCTGCAAGGCTAACCATCATATGTATCTCTAACAATTGATATTCAATCTGATACATCAAACTATTTCCAATTAAAACAATTCTCTTCAAATTCTACCAAAAACTGTTGACCATCTCTATGAGAAAGATAACTTATTAAGAACAAAAACTCATCCTAAAAGCTGAAGGATGTCAAAGATGAACTATAAGTAGCCAAAGCTGAAATTGCAAGACTCAAAACAGCTGCTAAGCTCAAGTCACAAGGGACAATTCTTCAACTCAGCTGGTATAACCATTCTTGTTTCTTTCTTCATAAATAGCTATTTTGAGAAGATTTTGTCATTAAACTTCTTGTTTAATATACTATGACTATATCTACTTATTCAAATTTTCATGCTTTATGATTAAATTGTTTATCCGGTGTGCATAAAATTTAACCACTGGTTTAACAACACAACCTATAAAGTATTTTACCTATTTGTCTTTAAATACAATTTTATTACAAGAGTGCTTATGTCTTAATTCTTTTCAACTCTGCCTATCTCTCAGCTATACCTACTCTTCGCATACCTACGCCATAAGACATAACTATTAATTGATAACATCAGATCACCGCAACTTCATTAAATTCGTTCATACTCTTAAGATACTCTATTGTCTTATCAAAATCCTTCACCCAAGGAATCCTTTCAAATTCTCAGACTTTCCAGAAGGATGTTATCAGTTTCATTACACAAACGTTCTGTTTCTCTTCATCTTCTCTTACTTCAAACTTTTTCTACCATTTCATACATCCCTTCCAAAATTATGAACAACACAAACTCATCAAGGCCAACTTCTCATCCTATTTCATATACTGAATGGCGACTACGTATGATGATTGTCTTAGCATCACATCCCCAACCTATTCGAAGACCTCCTCGAATAAATCGACGGCTAAGAAATCGCCTTCAAGATCCCAGAAATAATGTCTCAAATTTCGTTGCCTGGATCCCCACAAGAACTATGGTACCCTCTGCTGAGTCCGAATCTTTCACTGTCCCCTCCTCTGTTCCTTCAAATGCTGCTAGCGAGCAGTTATCTGTTCAGGAGGCGAATTCGTCAAATGAAGAAAATTCTGCACAAGATTCAGTGCCTAATCAAGAACTTCACAAAGATTAGGAAAGGAAAATTGTTTCACTTACCATGTTTTATTTTAACGAAACATTTCCTGTGTTGTTGTTTTGTTTTTGCTAACACATTACTTCTTATATCTACATGTTCTTTATGTGATATATTCTGCTCATCTTTTACTATCTGTTATTATATCTTCTGCTCAGTCTTCCACTCCTACTTTATCTTCATATAAACACCCAGCAATAGGAGGTGCAATATTCATGTTGACCATTATGGAAAAAAACGACCAATACATGTTAATTTATCCATAGAAATAAGAAAAGACTTCTATATTGATATGTATATAAACACATAGAGGTATACAACCTTCTGACCATTAAGGAGGAGAGTACTAACATGTTAAATATCTACTCCTGTCATATCTGGCCATGACATTTTTATTTTATTTTTTTGTCCACATAGAAGTATACAATCTTCCTCTAAATTTTTTATATATACTCCTGCTTGTGACCATTAAGGAGGAGAATACTTTGACATTTGACATATACATTAAGAAGATCTATACATTAAGGAGGACATATATATATATATATATATATATATATATATATATAGATTCTTCTGTTGTCCGATCATGAGGAGAATATTTCATTAAGGAGGAATGTTATATAATTAAGGAGGAGAACTATATTTTGACATATAGAGAAGATGTATGCCTTGTACATCAAGAAGAAGAAATTATATACATTGATGAGCTATATACATTGACATAGCTTGTGACTTGTCCGATTAAGTCTTTGAGACTTGTCTGATTAAATAATTTCATTAAGGAAAATATATCTTCTGATACTTCAAATTTGAAGAAAACTCAATACAACAACAACTTCTAAACTTTGTATCTTTTCAAAAAGGACTGTAGTTTAAATTACTTTCTTGTAAAATCTCTCTACAAGAAAGAAACAAAATCTTCCAAAGAAAAATTCTTCTGCTCTGATACATATTTTTTTAATACTTATATCAGCAGAACTTCTAAAAACTTCTTATATCTACAGCAACTCTTACATCTTGATGATCTTTTGATTGCTGCTCAAACTACTTTCTTGTAGAAACCTCTAAACAAGAAAGGGACTCTTCTTAAAATCTTCTACTACTTAATCAATTCAATTAAGTATCAAGAAGCTCCAACAAATCCTTACATTTTAGTAATGATTCCAAATCTCCTAAAAGAACTTTATAGCAGAAGGAGAAATTCAAATCAGCATCTTATATTCTTCTTTTGAGAACTGCTGATTCAAAATACTGTCTTGCTCAAATTATTTCAACTCGATCAAATCATCTCGCAAGATATATTATTTTCAAAAACATCTTTATGGCCTACTTATCAATTATATCTCATAATTACCTAAAAATGTTTTTATTATTGCTTTGTATTTGTACCTTCATTTATCGAGTCTGTATATACTTAGCATTAGGTGACTATACATATGCTATCGCTTGTAAGTTCAACCAAGGGCATGCCTTGAGATAAAATGTTCATTCATTAGAAGGAATGTTATTACTAAGGTTTGAACATCTGCTTTAAGAGCTTTATGTATATGTTAACTGTAGTAATGGTCCCAAGTAAATAGGAGGAGATTGTTAGGAATATGCCTGTGAAATAGCTGATATATGTATATGCATATTCCAATACTATGATTTGCTTGTTCCCATTACAACGCGTGTTTCACAAGTAGCTAAAAGGGCTGCGTACCATTTAGTGTGGCAACTTGATGAAACATTGCATAGGTCATTAGACTAGGAAGTTTATGTACATGTCGAGTCTTTGTCCTACCAATTAAGTAATGATGACTTTTCATATGGATTAGCTCTATCAGTGCCAGCAGACATTTCTACCAGCAATGTCTCACCAGGAAACATTCCTACCAGTAATGTCTCACCAGTAGACATTCCTACCAGCAATGTCTCACCAGCAGACATTTCTACCAGCTATGTCTCATCAGCAGTCTTTACCTCAGCAGTCTTACATCGGCAGATCCTAGTATCAGTCATGCTCTTCATCAGACAACTGCAAGAGTACTGATAATGCTCAAAGAGGAACATCGGTCATTCTCCAAGCTACAATTCAAATTAGATCTGTTACAAGATCTTCCTGTCAGCTTAAGATATGCATCGATGACTACACCTTCACTATTATCCAGAAGACACTTCCTCTTTTGTGTTCGGTCCCAAACTTCAAGGCAATATTCCATAAAAGGCCCAACATAGTACGCTTCTATCAGGCCTGCATGTCACGTCTCATTCTTACAGGCTGAATCACGAACAGACTTCAAGACAAATGCTCAAACAGAAGATCTTTGCCCAACAGTCTCTACAATGTACTCTGATACATTGATGATCCAAATCTCCAACGGGAAAAACTCATTCAAGTTTTAACGACTCTTTTATCTTCTCCAGCCTATAAAAGAAACCTCCCATTCATCATTCAAATGTGTGCAAGTGGAAGTGGTGAACTTAGTGCTTATAATCTGTCACAACACTTAGAGTGAGAAAAACACAAGTCTAAGAACAAACACTTTGTGGGAGAGTAATCTGAAATTCAAAAGGCAAAGAAGCTCTACTTAATCAAGAACTCGTTTCTTGATTTGAGTTCTTTCATCTTTCGAAAGACTCAGTCTCTTCAGTTGTAATACCCTAACCCAACTTTATTTTGGGTTCACTCTTAGTCTCTTGATATTGACCTTAAAACCCTCAGAAAGTAAGGTGTCATGCTCGTTAAGCGTGACATGTTAAGTCAAGAACCATATTTGACGCGTATTTAACTTATGGTGAGTTACGATTTGTTCCTTTATCCGTTCGAGATTATCCTCGACATCGATTAGCGTTTGTATGTGTTACATCTTCTCTTTGGTTGATTGACCTAACCTTGGTTTAGACTCCTTCACGACTAATGATCATGTTGATCTTGTCGTTGAACCGCACGTCGAATCATTTTGAGTGTTTCGTGTGCCCCGATTTGTGCTCAAATCTTTATATGATTATTTTCGTGAAAATTACGTTGAACTTTGTTAGGTCCAAGGTTGCTCAATATAGGCTAGAAGGGGGGGTTGAATAGCCTATGTCCAATTTTTGAAATTGATTCAAAAATCTTACTTCACTAGGGTTTTAAAAATTTTGCAGGCGGAAGTCTTGTGAAGCACAGGACAAGTTGAGAACGGCGATCTTCACAAGATCAAGCGGTTCTTAACGGAAATCTGGAAATTTAAAGCAACACAATCAATTCACAATCACACACAATTAGACAGAATATGTAATATGGTTCACACTTATAAATAAGTGCTACGTCCACAACCAAAGTGGTCAACTTTGGATTTGAAAATCGTGTACTAAGTTTTTCCACTAGATATTTTACAAACTAAATCTTCTAATGGATAGTGTACAAAAATTTTGTTGACCAAGTGTTTGTGTGGGAGAATTGATATCAATAAGATACAATTCTCGTGAGCTATGAAAAGCTAGGTGTTGCAATCAATGAAGAGCTTTTAATGGACTAGAAGTCTAAGTATGAAGCTCTTCAATGTATGTGTACAAATAGGACGTTTAAGCTTTAATGCACTTGAAGAAGATGAAGAAGATTCAGAGTTGTAGTTGTTGAAGTATATTGAATGCAGCAATGGAGTCTCCTTTTATATGCAGGAGGAAGCTTCGAGCCGTTGGTGATCTTCTGATTTGAATTTAACAGCAATTAATGCTCTAATCTGGTTGTTGACTCCTGATAGGCTGTCCTGCAAGTTACAGTCTGTCTCCTGACACTTTGCCAAAAATAGGTAGACTGTGTTTGCAGGCAGAATGTCCTTTTCTGAGTTGTATGCCAAGAATGGAAAGCTTCATTGATTGCGTTTTGCAGGTTAACGTTGCATCGAAGTCAATGAAAGCTTCAAGTCAGGACATGTCTTCGCGCTTCTATATCGGACGATCTTGGGGTCTTCATCTTAGCTGATGAGGCTTGGCTTAGATGAACTTGTCCGATATCTTGAAGGACTCTGCTGATGCATACTTCGGCAGATGTATAGAGGATGGCCGATATCCTTACAGGCTATCTTCTTCAAGGCAATTTACATTTTGCAACCCTAAGCTATTCAAGCTATGCCTAAGTACAAGTTGCCACACTAACAGACACGCAGGCCCATTAGTCACCTTGTCTTAGACTTAGGTTATGGATTCAAGCAAATCTAGGCTAAAATACAACAATCTCCTCCTATTTGCTTGAGTCCATGACCCTACGAATACAATATCAGCTGACCATGTTCACGTCTAGTAATAACATGCTTGTAAGATTGATATATTAAATAAGCATGCCCTAGATGAACTTACACAAAGGTCATTGTATTCAAGAAATTACAAAGTGTTAACAAACAGGAAATTAAGCATCAGACACTTGTAATTAGACTGAATTTAAAGACATGCAGAATAGGCAGAATAGGCAATATAGGACATGTCTTTAAACCAGTGGTTTAAATTTCATGCAATCATATAATAAGCAGTTCATAATAAAACATGAAGGTTTTAAAACATAGACATTGTTAATTAAACAAGTTGTTTAATTACAAAGTTTAGCAAAAAGATTATACAAAATATTATCGGCCGGTTCGAGAGGATGACCTAGATGATGCACGACCTTTGCCTTTGCCTGATGAAGATTGCCCATAGCCTCTTGATGCCCATTTAGAGTCAACAGCAGCCTTAAGTCTTGCAATCTCTTCATTTGCTGCTGCTAGCTCTTCTTTAGTGTCTGCCAATTTGGAGGAGAGATCTTTGTTCTTCTGCTTGAGCAGAGCATTATGCTCAATGAGCTTAGTCTGCTGATCATTGTTGAGTCTAGCCATCTCCTCCTTCATGGACGCAAGCGAGGCATCAATGAATCCGAGGCGATCCTCAGTGTGTTTGCGCTCCTTGCGATAGAAAGCCAAGTGCTTGGATGTGAGAGTGCGCGTCGCTCGCACTGAGGAGTGAACAGAGCGATTTGCATGGCGTTGAGACTGAAGCACAAGCTTGTAGCCAGCTTCAACCATGTCGACGATCTGCATCATTCTTGTGGCGAGGTTGTCCCAATTGGTTTTGAAGATGGCAGAGGTCGTGGAGGAAGAGGCGGAGATCGGCTAGCTAGAGCGGTTTGGTGCGAGAGATAGAGCGCAGCGAGCATCAAAGCGGCCTTGGCACCTCTTGAAATTTCCATTACTTGGGTCATGCGGTCGGCTGGACATGGGTGATGTGAGACGATCTGCAGAGAGTGGTGCGGGGCCTTGGTCAGGTCAACAGAGATGACCTCAAAATCTTTCAAAAATTTATGCACAGCCTCAGCAGGATAGGTATCAGACGAGTCAGGATGACTCGCTGGAGGAGAGGATGGACCTGCTGAGGGGGAAGGATGGCTGGGGGAGGACAGGGATTGGCTGGAGGATGATAGAGAATGGCTGGAGGAGGAAATGGTAATATAGCTGGTAGAGGGTGAAGGAAGGCTAGGGAAAACGCGAGGAACAGGGAAGAGCCTTTCGATGTAGATGACATAGGAAAGGGGGTGAATGAAGAAGGGAGGAGGAGAAAAGAAAGGGGAAAGGCTAGGAGAATGGAAGAGAATGGGGATGAGAGGGTTGAAGCCAAGGTAAGTGGTGACTACATCAATGAAGTTGTAGACCACAGGGTGAAGAAGGATGGAAGGATGGCAGATAAGAGTGAAGACTGGAGGTTTAGGCAGAGATAGGAAAGGGGAGATGTCCGATTCGGTGGGGAGAGGAAGGCCTAGGTCCTTGTGAATTGTAACCCATTGGTTGAAGATCATAAGATCTTGAACTGCTGAGTTATGAGAGAAAAAGAGTTGGGACCAGGCTGGTGGAAGGGGGTCATAGAATGCACCCCACTTGAAGATAATTTCACCTGCAGACATAGGCTGGCAGGGAAATCTCTTAGGGTAGTCAAGGGAAGAAAGGTAGGGGTCAGAATCAGCAGGGTTGGGTTTAGGCCTGCTGTCTCGGAAGGACAGCAGATCCTGCACCTCAGGGTGTAGGTGGCTATAGGGGTTGGTTTTGAGGCGTTTGGGGGTAGGCAGGTCAGAAGAGGGTGAGATAGAGCGTTTGGAGGTAGGTGGTTGAGAGGTGGTGGCAGGTGAGATAGATGGCTCTTGTGTGGTGGTTGTTTGGATGGGAGCAGAGGAAGGAGGTGAGGAAGGAGTGGTGGTAGGCAGAGGTGGTGAAGGTGGAGGAGAGGAGGGAGGATCGGCGGTCCGGAGTGCACTGCTTCTTGGCACTCTTCTTATAGCGTTTGCCATGTTTGGACTTAGTAGGAGTGGAAGAGGCGAAGCGGGTGGTGGAGATGATTTGGTGGGGCTGGCTGGTGGGGGAACGGCCGATGGGGAAGCTTGGTGGTGTGGAAACGGCCGGTGCGGAACAGGTGGTGTGGAAGAAGAGGTGGATGAGACCTTAGGAAGGCCAAAGGATTCGTCTGTGGGTAGGAGGGTTTGTTTAGTTTTGGGTTTGGAGGAGTGGGAGGTAGTTTTAGAGGGTTTGGAGAGGTCAGCTGGTTGGAAGGATGATGTGTCCTTCTCAACAGCTGCCTTTGAGCGGGCAGGTTTCCTGGATTGTTTGAGTTTTGGAGTGAGAGAGGGAGAGTGTTTGGGCTTTTTGGATGGGGGCTCAGCAGGCTCATAGGGATCGTGGTCCAGCCTGCTGAGGTCAAAGTGCTCAGGCAGCTCAGCCCCAATAGGTGTAGCCTCCTCCTCGGCGGGTAACCCGGCGGTGTAGGTGACCTTCCTCTTACCCTTGGCTTGGGTAGAGGGCCACGATAGCGATAGCGGCGGCGGCGAGTGCGGCAGCAGCGGCGATGCGTAGCGGCGGCGGCGGCGGCCGCGTTGGTTGTCCTTTTGGCCATATCATCCGGTAGCGGGTGATGTTGTTGGCCGTGAAGACGTAGGTGTTGGACACCTTGATGAGGTCGTCATTAGCGACCGCTCATCAATCTCCTCATAACGTCGGAGGATGACATTAATAACCCTTACAAAGGGCCTCTTCAGGAAGGGTGAGCTTGGACTTCGGCAACGCTCGGGATAGCATTGAGAAGATGATCTTTGCCCGGTTGAGTTGCTTGCGAAGGACCACGGCTTTGGTCCACATCATTCTGGGGAGGTGAAGATGTCCCTCGAGCCATTTTTGAATAAGATGCTCTTGTCGAGCGGATGGCGATATGATAGGGGTTTTACGGGAAGAGGTTCTGGACATCTCGGAGAACCTCTGCGGTTGGGCGAGACCCCTTATCATTTCCCAAGCAAGTGCCGATTCTGCATCGGTCAAGTCCAATTTGCCTTCACAGGCGGTCAAGGATTTCTCCAATATCCTTATAGGTCAACTTGATGTAGTGACCTCGATGTAGCCCTTGATGTAGCTTAAATTGGGCTCGAGGCATTAGGCGGAGGAGGAGCGAGAATCATCCTTGTGTAAAATTCCTCAGCTAGAAAATTGCTGTAGTGGGTGTCGTTGAGTTGGAACAAGGGAAGAAGTCCACATTCAGCCAAATCTTTTAGTAGGGCATCACCAGCAGATGTGCTAATGATAGAGTCTCTGTCGATTGTCATCCCAGGGTGATAACTTGACCTGGGAAGGGTCCTTATAGGGAGCTCGGCGGCCTTTGCGGCCCTGGTTGGCGACGAGGCGGAGGATGAAGTAGTGGCGGCGGCCTTTGAGGATTTAGTCTTTCCCTACACAATCGGCAAATGTGAGAACAGCATATATAAATCGGCGGATATGCAAGAAACAACGAGATAATCATGCAATCAGCAGATATTAACATAAACAGGTACTGTTCAGATCAAAACCCAAAATATAGACAATTTGAAACGTAATATAAGAACAGTTCATCATCTGGGTTTTGAAATATCTACTGAGTTTGTAAGTTTCAAGCAAACAAACGGATATAAACTGAAAACATAGTACCACAGAAATCTCTACAACACATTTTACATCAAAGAAACATGATTCAAGAAACAATCGCAAGATAGCACAGTTCATCAATGGCGGACAGTTTTACAAACTCAAATTAGGTCAAAACAAGACTGTAAAAACTGGATTTAAATGAAATGAAAGGTGTAGAAATTCTTACCATTGATGTTTTTAGCTTGAAAACAGAAGGAATTTGAGAATTTTTAGAGGATTTGAGAGGATTGCAGATTGGAAGTTGAGAGGTTTTTGAAACTTTGAAAATGGCGGTTGTTGAAAACTGTGAAGAGTTACTGTACATTTTGCCCTTTTATACCTCTGACAGGCCAATAAATGATATTTGATAAAATTTGAAATCCGCATTTATGACTTGCTGAGTTACTGTACGTATGGCGCCCTTAAGTCTGCCTATATTATCAAAGTCTGCCTATTTTATAGAAGACTGCCGATATGAATATAGATACTTACTCAAGGTTGTCTATAAACTCGGCAGAGTTGTGATCGGCTGATCACATAGGCAGTTTAATAACAGCAGTTTATAAAATAACTTAAAGAATTTGCAAGAAAGGTTAAGGATTGAGGTCAAGCATACCAAGCTCTCCTCTTAAATATGCAAACCTGGTTGAATCAAGTGGTTTGGTGAAGATGTCTGCTACCTGATTCTCAGTAGGCACATATTGCATGCTAATGTTACCTTTTTCAACATGGTCTTTGAGAAAGTGATATCTCACATCAATGTGCTTTGTTTTGGAGTGCATGACAGATTTTGAGCGAGATTGCGATGTGTTGTCGCATATTATAGGACAATCAGCGGTTTTGATCTCATAGTCAACTAGTTCTTTGTTTGATCCACAGAATTGTGAGCAGGCTACCGGCGGCTATGTATACGCTTCGGTTGTTGAAGTTGAAACAGAGGTTTGCTTCTTGTTGGCCCATGAGACAAGTCTATTTCCTAAGAATTGACATGTCCCACTTGTGCTTTTCTGTCAACTTTACATGCAGCAAAATCAGCATCGAATAGCCTATAAGATTAAAAGATGAATCTCTAGGATACCGATTCCCAAATTGGGAGTATCTATCGAGATATCGATGATTCTTTTTTGTAGGTGAGACTCCTTTGGATCAGCTTGAAACCTAGCACAAACACAAACAGCAAACATGATATCAGGCCTACTAGCAGTTAAGTATAAAAGTGAACCAATCATGCCTCTGTAGAGAGTCATGTCCACTTTCTTGCCCTTCTCATCTTTGTCAAGATGGCAGTTAGTCGCCATAGGTGTGCTGAAGCTGTTTGCATTTTCAAGACCAAATTTCTTGATAACGTCCTTTGCATATTTGGCTTGACTGATGAAGATACCATTTGAACTTTGTTGAATTTGAAGACCAAGGAAAAAATTGAGCTCTCCCATCATGCTCATCTCAAATTTACTCTGCATAAGCTTTTCAAATCTTTTGCAAAGATTTTCATTAGTAGAACCAAAGATAATATCATCAACATAAATTTGAACAAGTAAGGAATGACCTTTATGCTTCATAATGAAAAGAGTAGTGTCAATTTGACCTCTTACAAAGCCTTGAGATGTCAAGAACTTTGAAAGGGTCTCATACCAGGCTCTTGGAGCTTGTTTAAGTCCATAAAGGGCTTTCCTCAGCTTGTAGACATCTTCTCTCCTTGAACAGTCTATGAACCCAGGTGGTTGCTCTACATAGACTTCTTCTTGAAGTTCTCCATTTAGAAAAGCACTTTTTACATCCATTTGATAAACTTTGAAGTCCTTGTAAGAGGCATAGGCCAAGAATAATCTGATAGCCTCTAATCTTGCAACAGGAGCAAATGTCTCATCATAGTCAATACCCTCCTCCTGTCTATATCCTTGGGCTACCAGTCTTGCCTTATTTCTTGTAATATTGCCGTTTTCATCCATTTTGTTTCTGAAAACCCACTTTGTGCCAATAACTGCTTGTCCTTTAGGCCTAGGGACCAGTGACCAGACTTGGCATCTGTCAAATTGGTTTAGCTCTTCTTGCATAGCTTCCACCCAGCTTGGATCTTCCAGAGCTTCATCAATCTTTTTGGGTTCAATGTTAGACATAAATGCAGTAGAATACATGCATTCATTCCTTGAAGCTTGTCTAGTTTGAACTCCAGCATTAAGATCTCCAATGATTTGAGTGATAGGATGATCTTTTACTTCCCTAACTTCTGCAGTTTGAACATGTCCTATTGCATCGACAGAGTTGGATTCTTGAGAAGTAGAAGTGACTGAAGCTTGGTTTTCTAAAGGGTAGGTTAATTCCAAGGTAGGTTGTATGACTTCTGGTGTGGAAGGCAAAGGGGATTCAGGGTTTTCAGAGTGTTCATTGGTTGGTTCATTTGAGGATTCTAACAGGTTGACTCTTGGAAGATCTTGTGAAGAAGGAGGATCAGCAGATCTGGGACTTGGCCGTTACCCTATCTCATATTCATCGAATCATTAGTAACCTTAGGAGCCAAATGTGGCCCAATGAAATCAAATTCATCAAAAGAAACATGTACGATTCAACAACTCTAAGTGAAGTTTTATTGTAAACTCTGTATGCTTTTGAAAACTTGGCATATCCCGAAAAATTCCTTCATCACTTTTGGATTCAAACTTACCTCTATGTTCTCTACCATTGTAAAGAACATAGCATTTACAACCAAATATTTTAAAGAATCCAATGTTGGGAGCTCTGCCTCTCCATATTTCATATGGAGTTTTGTTGTGAAATTTATTTATGATAGACCTGTTTTGTGTGAAGCAGGCAGTGTTCACTTACGCAAATACATAGGCGGTTTGGCTTCAAATCATTGTCTTTCTGCTTCAATGAGAGTTCGTTCTTCCTTTCAGCAACTCCATTTTGTTGAGGTGTGCCAACTGGAGAAATTGTGACCAATTCCATGGTCATCACAATATTTTGCAATACCATTGTTTTTGAACTCGTTCCATTGTCGATCGACATCGAGATATCATCCTTACGAGTGTAGTCTTCGAAGAGTTCGATAATGATGTCATATGCTTCATCTTTGGAGGACATCATCTCTACCCAAGTAAATCTTGAGTAATCATCAACTACCACAAGAGTATACTTGCGCCACCAAGACTTGTAGTAGTTACAGTCCAAACAAATCCATGTGCAAGAGCCGTAGAGGTGCAGTTGTTGATAGGCAAGGCTTGCTTTTGAAAGAAGACTTGTGTAGTTTGCCTAGTTGACATGCTCTGCAGATGTGATTCAGTGATATTTTAGGCAAACCAACAACTAGATTGTCCTTTGATAGCTTCTCGGTATTTGAAATTGAGATGACTAAGCCTTTTATGCCACAACCAGTGTTGTCGGTTGATAACCTAGCAACCAAGCATAGATTTGATTTTCTTCCAACAGCATTTAGGTCAACAGCATAGACATTCCCTTTTCTGAACCCAGTCAGGATAGTTGAACATGTCTCATTGTCCTTTATGAGACATTGATTTGAGGAAAACTGACAGATTAGACCTTTATCACAGAATTGTGATATGCTCAGCAGTGTGCTTTAAACCTTCAACTAGAGAGACTTTGTTGATAGAGAGATTGCCTCTGATTATGCTTCCATAACCAATGGTCTTCCCTTTTGAGTTGTCTCCAAATATGACTGAGGGACCCTTAGCTTCAGCAATGCTTGAGAGAAGATTTGGATCACCAGTCATATGCTTTGAGCATCCACTGTCTAGATACCATAGATCTTTCTCTTCTTCATTGACAGCCATAAAGCATTCCTGAAATATAGACATTTAAGAATATGGTCCCCTTTTATTTTTGGGTCCTTAAGGTTAGCAACCTTTTGGGATCCACACCTGTTTAACCTTTGGAGGAGTAAATCCTCTAGATTTAGGTGTGAATCTCAGAAGGCATTCATGAATCTCATGACCATGGCATTTGCAGAAAGAGCATTTGTGAAATCCTTCAACATGAGTAATGATTTCTTTTTGAGGCTTCCTATTATCAGCAGTCTTTGGAATGACCTTTCTGCTGATAATTGGCCTATAGGACTTAGGCTGATAATGCCTTTTCTTGTTGATGTTAGGTTTACCATAGGTAGACCTCTTATCAAAAGATTTTGTATTTACATGCACATGTCCTTTAAGCTTTTTATCTGCAGAATTCACTTCTTTTACCCTTTTATAGGCAGTGTTGGGATCAGCAGTGTAACGCCCGCACCATTTGCTTTATTTACATTCTTTCTATTTTACGTCCTTTATATTGACATCGTCATTTCATGTGCGAATTTCATCCGAATATGTTGGCATTTGAGTCTATTGTACACTTTTTGAGTATATTAATATGTGTTAGAAGCTTCGTAGTTGTTCGCATTCGATTTGGTGTGCATTCGTAGCTTCATTTTATGTAGTTTAGATAGTGTTTCGGATGTTGTTTGGACTTGGTTTGGGTTTGGGATCACCTTAGAATCATGTGAGAACTTTTAGACATCATTTTGAACACCTTTGAAAGCCCGGCGCGCCTAGCGCGCATTGGCCCTAGCGCACTGTTCGCTGAAGATTGCACAAATCGAACAAAGTTCAGCCGAGAGCCGCGCTTAGCGCGCCTCCCGCCTAGCGCGCTCGCCGCGCCTTAGCGCGCCCAATCTGCGCCCTAGCGCGCTGCTGCGACCAACTTTGTGATTTTTTGACTTTGACTATTTGACTCTAATCCAAGGGCTAGGATTAACCACGACCCTTGACCACTTAAATCAGACATCCTTAGACCTTAAGTGACCTTAGGGGTCTCTTAATTCATCCCATTTCATCTCCTTCCACCTTGAGTTTTAGAGAGAGAGCAAAGAGTGTTCTTGAGAGAGAAAGTGGCACAACTTTGCCATTTGGTACCCGATCGACGATCCGTCTTCGCCATTGTGAAGCTCTTGACTAGGAGAAGACATTTCCTGGGTTGCATGCTAGTTTCCTTGGTGTAATTTCGTTAGAGGTAAGTAACTATAATGTTTTGATTGATTATGAGATGAAATGGAAGAGTAGAGCATATAGGTGGTATTAGTTGATCATTTTGTGTTAAATCCTTGGAAGAAACATGTGATTTGTTGCTCTAACTAATGTTATGATATATTATGTTGTTGTTTGAGGTTGCATGTATAATTGGGAGAAGACATGATAATTTTTGGAAGTAAATACTTAGTTATAAAAATCAGACTTGTCACAATTTTAAGTCATGTTGTTGAATTTGCTGGGAAAAATCTGTCCATGAGAATTGCATGATTTTTGGATATGTTTTACATTGATATGTTTAGTAATGTCCTGTAAATTTTCATTGAGTTTTGATATTGGGAAGTACCTCAAATGGTTCTTGTTATATCGCTGCGCAGAATGAATTGTTGCTGGAAAATCTGAGTAGTAGTTCAATCTTTATGTGGTTGCATGTTGATGAATATAAGTCCAAATGAGGAAATTCAAAGTGGTAAAATATAGTTCCAGATGTCTAGTTTCTAAATATGGAAAAATTGTAATATTTGGATTTTTGAGGAATATTTGGTGAATTTAACGGTATCGTTGCGCGATGCTGGAGAAATCATGTTGTGTTAATAAACTTTGTATAATAGCAACTCATTGATATTTTGTCGTTAGTTTACTCGCTATGAATTTGTGAGGTTGTTTTGGATACTTTATATTACCGAATAATGGTGTTGAGAATAGAATGGTTAATTAGGGATGATACTACGGTTTATCCCAATGTCTCGAATATTGGTAATGACTCAAACGGAGTCAATAAAGCATATCGTTATAAACCAAAC
Organism: Platycodon grandiflorus; assembly: GCA_016624345.1. Taxonomy (NCBI): domain Eukaryota; kingdom Viridiplantae; phylum Streptophyta; class Magnoliopsida; order Asterales; family Campanulaceae; genus Platycodon; species Platycodon grandiflorus. Next base: position 17,765,773 of record CM028363.1, read on the forward strand.
TTTTATGCGAATTGAACACTAGTCATGACCGACTCGCGGAGTCGAATAGGATGTGATTTGTAATGAGTCGTGATACACATGGTACACGACGATAATGTTATGTGATGGTTTATGTTATATATGAGACAGAGTGTCTCAAGTGATTATACGATACTGTAAAAAGATCCTGAATCAAGTATTATCGTTATGTATCGCTTAATGGTTGTAAGTACGTGTAGACTTACGTATGTTGTGATTGTAAAGTCTGGCATTACGGACTTAGATAATTTAATTGAGTTGTATATTAGGCCTACTTTGCCTATTGTCATGTTTTGGTTATATGTCCAGTGATTACGGACATTGTGTGATTGTTCTAGTATGTGATAGGACAATCATCCTACTTTGATGATTGCTTGTGTGTTTAATGTTTATTAGCACACTTTGTTGATTTGTTGTTGTAGGCTTATTGTGACCTACTTGAAACATTCGTATTGTTATTGAATGTGATTGTTGTGGTATGCTCCCTACTTTGGAGTATGACCGTTTATTTTAAATGTCGAGTAAATATTCTACTTGAGCATTTAGTTAAGTCCATGGCATGATTGTTAGAGAGGGGTGTATTGACTCGATTATTACAAGAGCAGGGGCTACGTAATAGTCGAAGGCCAATACATTGGGTTCTCGCCCCCTACCGTTGGCCGCGGTAGGGGAAATGGCGCCAAGTGTTTGTAGGCGAAAAACCGCAACGTTGGTAAGCTATTTTACCGGGGTGTTCTTTCCGGGTCGTAGTGACCGGTGGCACCGGGGTTTTCTTTTTGTGAATTTCAAATAAAATGGTTCACAGATTCTTTATCGTATGATTATGGTTTCATTATGGTTCGAGCACGTCAACAACGGCTCTACGATTGGTACAATATTGGTTGGTTGGTTGGAACTATTGGTTTGGTCGGAGGTGTACCTCGTGTATCCCTTTAAATGTGTTTACTTACCGCTCTTATATGTTTCCTATATAGCGAATGTTGGTCATGATTTCCAACCGGTATGGGACGGTTGGCGATCATTGAGCCTCTCGTTAGTATAGGGTTGGTTGCCTTTATGTGCTCCTACATGTTTACTTTCTGCTATATTGTTGTGCATAATGCCATGCCATATAGTAACATGTTAACTTGTCGATTCTTGATTAAGTTAAATTTATTACCAAGATAAGTGCATATAGAGTCTTGGTTTACTATTACATTCATACTTATAACACCCAATACATTATAGTATCTTACGGAGTCTTTTAGACTCACCCAACAACCTCCTCAGTTTGCAGGTTAAGTTCCAGCGCAGCGAGTCTTGGAGCTTGGAGTTAGCAAGATGTATTTTTATTGCCATTTCCTTCTTATTTCTTGTATTGTGAGATTATGAGGTTCACTAAGTTATGTAAACTTAGTCTATGGGTAGAAATAGTTGTATTCATTAGATTTGTGTTTGGTGCCGACTTGTGTAGTCGCGCCAGTTGTCGTACTATATTATTTTGGATTCCTGACTCGTGGTATTTAAGTATTATTGTTTCTCCGGCTCGTGTATTTAGCCGTCGAGGTTTTAATTATTGGGTTTATCTTTAGTGTTGTTCTTCGGCGTATTGTTTAGCCGTGGAGGTTATTTTTATGTTGTTGGAATTTTGTTAATCGAGCTTTGAGGCTCAAGTTCATCTGTTGTTCCGCCTTGTTTTTAGCATTCCGCTTTGGTTTTGGTTTCGAGCTTTTGTAACTCGCTATTTTCGATTGTTCTTGTTAGTTTGGCGCACTGAGCTGGGGTTCAACATCGAACCCCGGACTCGGGTCGTCACAAGCAGTCTTGCCTTTGACAAATTTAATAGGTTTGAGCTGAGAATTCCTAGACTTGCTATTAGTCATCCCTGTTTCCTTAGGGTGACTAATGGCAGTTTCAGCTTGCTCGACTCCTATTAGCGAGTCATTCTTTGGCGGTGCTTTCTTTGGACTTGTCTTTTGTGTTCTTGGGATAAACAAAAGGAACTTTGTTAAAGCCAAGTCCTTGCCTTTGGGAGACGGTCATAAGACACTTCTACCCAATTCTTCAAAATCACTTCGATGTCTCATCCTTTTGAAAACTAGAAGAACTACCTACTTTGAACTCAATTTGGAAACCAATACCAGTTTTGTCATCTAAAGCTTTCTGGTTTGAGAGAATGGTATCAAAGTTTCCTTTAGAGTTATTCCAAGTATTGACAACCTTTTGAAGGTCATCTTTCTCAGAATTTATCTTCTTGATGTGTTCAAGTAGGAAGTCCACTTTTTCATCAAAGCTTTGTTCTCTTTTTGCAATTTGATACTTTCAACTTTTGTCTATCAAGATCTTTGATCTTAGACATCAAGGTTGATTTCTCGAGACAGCTAGTTCATGCTTCTTGGCTAATTTCACATAGGCGGCTTTGAATTTTGAAAATTCTTCCAAAGATGTCTTTGTTTGCTTTGATGAGCTCTCCCTTTGAAGGTTCATTAAGCTCATCATCATCATCACATCTTGTTGAAATGGTAGTGACCTCACCGAATCATGTGGTGACTCCTGGCCATAAGGCATATGTTGGCTTCTTCACAAAGTCACAAGAGTCATCCTCATCGTGTCGGTGTCACACCATGTAGGCAGATTGCTTTCATCAATGTCTTCACCACCATCCCTTTTTGTTTTTGAAATTTAGTTTCGGACGTTTCTTATAAAATTCATATTTTGGCTTTGGACATTTAGAGGCAAAATGGCCTGGTTTCCTACGTTAAAACAAACTAGCTCATTATCCTTTTGATGGTCTGCGATTTATAAGGAGCGAAATTTTTGGTTGAGCATTGTTTTATAAGGAACGGCTTTATGAGGAGACGCCTATGTGATGATGGTTTATTAAACCTTTTGAAACGTTGATATTTCTTTACAAACATAGCAAAGGCTTCGTCGAAAGAATATCATCATCTTCACCGGATGTAGAAGGTGTTTCATCGGGTTTTGAACAAGAAGGTTCGAAGACATGGCCGGTAAGGACAAGTTTTTAAAACTCTTTTCCATTTCTTGAGCTTGTTGGATTTCAAGCTCATAAACCGAAAGACTAGCATAAAGGTTTCTAAGAGTCAATTTGTTTAAATCTTTTGACTCTTTCATGGCGATGATTTTAACATGCCATAAACGCCTAGTGCATTTAGAAATCTCATGTTTATTTCTTTCTTTTCATACTTCTTTCCTAAGGAATAGCAAGAGTTGACTACCTCATAGAATCGTCATAGGCACTTCGAGACTCTTTGGGATCCTTTTGAAGGAGTCAAACTTCGGATGCGTATATAATTTGTTGTTCTTTGTCTCACCATCACCTTCAAGATATTCAAGGATGGCTTCCCACATCTCCTTTGCGTGTCCAAGTTGATAATCTGGCGATAAGTGCTTATATCAACACACGGTAATGATGTTGATGGCCTTTCCATCCAGGCATCATTCTTCGTCTTCATCATCCCACTCTTCTTCTGGCTTTGGTACTTCAGTGCAGCTTGGATCTACCGCGGCGGTGTATTAGGCTTCATTGGAATTCGGGTCCATCGTGACACATTTCCACAAACGTTTATCAATTGAATTCATATGTCTTTTGACTTTATCTTTCCAGATGTCAAAGTGAACTTCATCCAAGACAGACAATGGTTCACGTTTGAAGTTTCCAACATTTGGTGAGCAGCCATGATCTTTAATCTCTCAAGAGGTTAATCTCGGAAAAACAAGTTTTCAAAGAGTTAAGCTCGATACCAATTGTTAGGTCCAAGGTTGCTCAATATAGGCTAGAAGGGGGTTGAATAGCCTATGTCCAATTTTTGAAATTGATTCAAAAATCTTACTTCACTAGGGTTTTAAAAATTTTGCAGCGGAAGTCTTGTGAAGCACAGACAAGTTGAGAATGGCGATCTTCACAGTCAAGATCGGCAGTTCTTAACTTGGAAATCGGAAATTTAAAGCAACACAATCAATTCACAATCACACACAATTAGACAGAATATTTAATATGGTTCACACTTATAAATAAGTGCTACGTCCACAACCAAAGTGGTCAACTTTGGATTTGAAAATCGTGTACTAAGTTTTTCCACTAGATATTTTACAAACTAAATCTCTAATGGATAGTGTACAAAAATTTTGTTGACCAAGTGTTTGTGTGGGAGAATTGATATCAATAAGATACAATTCTCGTGAGCTATGAAAAGCTAGGTGTTGCAATCAATGAAGAGCTTTTAATGGACTAGAAGTCTAAGTATGAAGCTCTTCAATGTATGTGTACAAATAGGACGTTTAAGCTTTAATGCACTTGAAGAAGATGAAGAAGATTCAGAGTTGTAGTTGTTGAAGTATATTGAATGCAGCAATGGAGTCTCCTTTTATATGCAGGAGGAAGCTTGGCCGTTGGTGATCTTCTGATTTGAATTTAACAGCAATTAATGCTCTAATCTGGTTGTTGACTCCTGATAGGCTGTCCTGCAAGTTACAGTCTGTCTCCTGATACTTTGCCAAAAATAGGTAGACTGTGTTTGCAGGCAGAATGTCCTTTTCTGAGTTGTATGCCAAGAATGGAAAGCTTCATTGATTGCGTTTTGCAGGTTAACGTTGCATCGAAGTCAATGAAAGCTTCAAGTCAGGACATGTCTTCGGCAGTTCTATATCGGACGATCTTGGGGTCTTCATCTTAGCTGATGAGGCTTGGCTTAGATGAACTTGTCCGATATCTTGAAGGACTCTGCTGATGCATACTTCATGTATAGAGGATGGCCGATATCCTACAGCTATCTTCTTCAAGGCAATTTACATTTTGCAACCCTAAGCTATTCAAGCTATGCCTAAGTACAAGTTGCCACACTAACAGACACGCAGGCCCATTAGTCACCTTGTCTTAGACTTAGGTTATGGATTCAAGCAAATCTAGGCTAAAATACAACAAACTTCTAGCATTGTTTCCAGAATTTCGGGAACCCTTCTCGAGTGTTCCGACCTTCCCATAGACTTAGAATCACTTTGGGATCATTTAAAATCATTTAGGGAGCGTTTCGGAGAATTTTCGGAGAGTTCAGAGAATCTGGACACAAAGCAATCGCCTTGGGGAGATCAAAGCGATCGCCCTGTGTCTAGAGGACAAAGCGATTGCTCTGTTTGGGACAAAGCCATCGCTCTGCCCCGACTCTGCTCGTCTGATTTTCGTTCTTTTTCGGTTTTTCATGTTTTTAAGTGGTTTAAAATGCTCAAAAAAGCCCGGGATTGGACCAAACACTTACCCATGGTATTAATAACATAACCCAACCTTATTTCCCTCATTTTTCTTCCTCCAAACCCAGATTTTAGGGAGAGAGCAAGAAGAGAGAGAGAAGAAAGAGGATAGAAAGAATTCGCGATATCTTGAGCGTTTGAAGTCGGATTCGCGTACCGTCTTCGCTGGAGCGTAGCTAGCGATGAGGGGAATGCTTCTATCCAAAAGGATTGTTCGATCAGTTAAGGAATCACCACCCCACCTCTTCTCCCACATTTTAGAGAGAGAAAATAAAGCTTTGAGAGAGAGGAAGCTTGATTTGGACTTGGATCGAGCTTGGGATCGACGTTTGGACTCCGTAGCGGCATAGAGTTCACGGAGGAGTACATTTCCACTCGAAGCCCCTTGGATTTCGTGGAGGACTTTGGGTTGTATAGTAAGTTACTAATCTCCTTCTTAGATTTTGAGCATCGTAGTGTAATATCGCGATGATTTTATATTATGCATGTTGTATATGAGCTCCCTACATGCTATACTTGTACAAGATGATTTGTTAGTATGGTTATTTGATGGGTATTGATTAATTGTTGTTAGTTTTGTGGTCTCCGAATATTAGAGACTTGTGGAGTTCATTTTGGTACATGTTATTGTCGTTGTTGTAATGGTTGTTGTCTCCGAGTATTAGAGACTCTTCGAGATTGTGTTGTGAATATTATTGTTGTTTCCCGAGTTATAGACTCGTGGGTTTTGTTTTATAGTTGGATTCCGGCAGTAAAGTCGTCGATGACTTGTTTTAGATATATCGAGTATTTATAACTCGTTGAGATTTTAATAGTTAGTATACTCGCGAGATTGTTATGAGTAATAGACTTTTGGTATATTGAGTCTCGTGATTGAGATGGATATGTAGGGATGATGTTACGGCTTGTCCTGACGTTTTTAATATTTTTAAGACTCGAGCGTAGTCGTTGGGATATTGTAAATTGTATATTACACTGAATGGACTAAGCTATAGTCATGACCGACTTTAGCGGAGTCGGATAGGACGTTAAGAATATACGTCATGTAATGAGTTGATGAGTGGTATTTTATTCTCCTACGATGTGGGATGATGCATTGATGAGATTTTGATCGAGTAACGTGAGCTAGGTTGACCTAGTCAATGTTGTTGGTTACATGACTACTTGAATTGGGTTGAATGATTATATGTGCCTCCTACATCTAAGCTTTGATTCATTATTAAAAGATACCCGTGACTTCATATAAGTCACTAGTGAGATGAGTACGATCATGTGTGATGTACGTCGGGAATGACTTAGTCACTGCACTTTGAGTGACATGTTTATTATGAGTTAAGGTTTTGAGATACCCCAGTTATCACCCAATAAGGGTGCAGGAACTAGTGTTGAGTTGCTACGAACGTATTACGTAATAAGTTTGGTATGTAATGGATTACGAGGCATACTATTAGATTGTATTATGTGATTACATGATACCGTAGAGATCCTAAGTTGAGCGTGTTGATGATGCGTTGTTGTATGACTGAAAGTATGAGTACGCTTAGACATGTTGTAATTATAAAGTCTAGCAATCGCGAACTAAAATGATTTGGTGTATGTGTGGTTGTTCTAGTAAGCAATAAGACAATCATCCTACTTTGATGATTGATTGTGTGTTTAGTATTTACAAGCACATCATGTTAATTTGGTACGTGATTCAATAGAACACATCATGATTTGATTTATTAAGTTGTGATTCAATAGAACACGCTTTGATTAGTTTAGCATGAGTAAACATCTACTTGTGCATTGCATCAAGTCAAGCTGGCATATGTGCATTGGAGGTGTATTGACGCTCGGTTATTGCGGGAGTAGGGGCTTCGTAATAGCCGAAGGCCAATACATTGGGTCTCTCCCTACCGTTGGCCACGGTATGGGTTTTCTCTAGCCCTACAGTTGAACGGAATAAACGGCGACTGTGCATTGTCGACATTGTTTTGTATGCATTGAAATACGGACACTGGTCCCGTGTGATACCTATAAGTTGCTAGAGTCGTATTGTCTCGGGTCGTAGGGGATCGAATGATACATCGACATGGATATAGAAAATGGTCCACAACGGGTACTTGTAGATCGTGCTTGACGCGGTCGGGTACATTATTTATTGGGTACTTGTAGAACGTGCTTGATGCGATCGGGTACCTATATTTGTTTAAGGATACGAGCATCGGTCCCTCAGTGATTTGTGTACGACAGCAGCAGCACAATCATCTAATTCTGTTTGTTGATCGATATTGAGAAATGTGTCCAGCATCAATGGCACAGTTATTTATTATGGTTCTCTGGAGCAGAAGCGCAGGAATCTATTATTATTATTATTATCTTGTTGGATAGCAGCAGAGGCATCCTTTATAGTTCTTGTTAGGTCCAAGGTTGCTCAAGATAGGCTAGAAGGGGGGGGGTTGAATAGCCTATCTACAATTTTTGAAATTGCGTTTGAAAGCCTTACTTCACTATGGTTTTATAAAGTTTTTGCAGGCGGAAGTCTTGTGAAGTATAGGACAAGTTGAGAATGACTGATCTTTACAGGTCAAGATCAGCAGTTCTCAACAGATTGGAAATCTGGAAATTTAAAGCAACACAAACAAGTCACAATCACACACACAAGTAGACAGAGTATTTAATATGGTTCACACTTATAAATAAGTGCTACGTCCACAACCAAAGTGGTCAACTTTGGATTTGAAAATCGTGTACTAAGTTTTTCCACTAGATATTTTACAAACTAAATCTCTAATGGATTGTGTACAAAAATTTTGTTGACCAAGTGTTTGTGTGGGAGAATTGATATCAATAAGATACAATTCTCGTGAGCTATGAAAAGCTAGGTGTTGCAATCAATGAAGAGCTTTAATGGACTGGACGTCTAAGTGTGAAGCTCTCCAATGATTAAGTACAGATAGGACATTTAAGCTTCTAAGAACTTGAAGACAATGGAGATTCAACAATTTGAGTAGTTGAAGTGTTGAAGTGTGTTGAATGCAGCAATGAAGTCTCCTTTTATATGCAGGAGGAAGCTTGGAGCCGTTGGTGATCCTTAAATTTGAATTTAAGAGCAATTAATGCTCTAATCTGGTTGTTGACTCCTGATAGGCTGTCCTGTAACTTGCAGTCTGTCTCCTGACTTTTTGCTAAAAATAGGCGGTCTGTATTTGCAGGAGGAATGTCCTTTTTCTGAGTTTTTGCCTAGAAAACCTTCATTAATTGATAGTTGCAGGTTAACGTTGTATCGCAATTAATGAGGTCTTTAAGTTAGGACATGTCTTCAGCAGATGACTGTCGGACGTTCTTGGAGTTCTTCAACATAACTGATGGAGTTTGGCTGATAAGAGCTTGTCCGATATCTACAGGAAGAATGCTGGTTCAGACTTTGCCTATTTGTGCAGAGGACATCCGATGTCCTGAAGGCTATCTTCTTCAAGACTTATACAATTAGCAACCCTAGGCTATTCAAGCTATGTCTAAGTACAAGTTGCCACACTAACAGACGCGCAGGTCCATTAGTCACCTTGCCTTAGACTTAGGTTATGGATTCAAGCAAATCTAAACTAAATACAACAATCTCCTCCTATTTGCTTGAGTCCATGATCTTAATGGAAACAATATCAGCTGACCATATTCAAGTCTAGTAATAGCATGCTTGTTTGAGTTATTTTTATTAAGAAAGCATGCCCTAGATGAACTTTACACAAGGGGTCAGTGTTTTCAAGAATTACAAAGCGTTAACAAGTATGAAATTTTAAGCATAAGATATTTGTAATTTGACTAGATTTAAAGACTTGCAAGATGGGCAATATAAGATATGTCTTAAACCAGTGGTTTAAACTTCATGCATCTTCATAATAAGCAGATCATAGAAAAACAAGAAAAACGTTGCTAATTAAACAGGAAGTTTAATTCATGAAGTTTTAACAAAAATATTAAGCGAAAGAGTCTTAATAGTATCGGCCAGTCCGTGAATAAAACCTTGAAGAGGTTTGACCTGAGATTTGACCTTTGCCCTTGCCTGATGAAGGTTGGTCAGGGTCTCTTGATGTCCGGTCATGGTCTCTTGATGTCCATTTTGATGCCCATTTTGAGTCAACAGCTCTCTTAAGTTTTGCAATCTCTTCTTTTGCCCTTGCTAGCTCCTCCTTGGTGTTTGCCAATTCGGAGGAGAGATTTTCGTTTTTGTGCCTGACAAGTGTGTATCTTTCATGAAATTCAAGCAGCTGAGAATTGTTTATTCTGCTCATCTCCTCCTTCATGGACGCAAGCGACTTCTCAATAAAGGCCAGACGCCTGTCAGTAGCGAGGCGTTCTTTGCTATAGAAAGCTAAGTGTCGCCCAGTAAGCCGGCGTGTTGTACGCACTGAAGTGTGAACGGAGCGATTGGCGGTGCGCTGAGAAGCAAGCATACCCTTAAAGCCGGCGTCGAAAAAGTCAATTATCTGACGCAAACCTTTGGATATATTTACCCAATTTTCGGTAAAAACAGTAGAGAGTGTGGAGTGAGAGGTGGAGATATGGCTGTTTAAAGTATTTTGGCAGGCAGAGATGGACTGCTGGCAGGCTTCAAAGGCGGCCTTGGCACCCCTAGAAATGTCCATGATTTGGGTCATGCAGTCAGCCTGGACATGAGTGATGTGAGACTGATCTGCAGATAGCTGGTGCAGGGCCTTGGTTAGATCAACAGAGATGACCTCAAAGTCTTTCAAAAATTTATGAACCGCCTCAGCAGGGTATGTATCAGAAGAGTCAGGATGACCCGCGGTAGGAGAGGACGGACCTGCTGAAGGGGAAGGATGGCTGGTGAAGGAGGGAGGTTGGCAGGTAGTTGGAGTAGGGGAGGTTGGAGGATGGCTGGTAGAAGACTGGGATTGGCTAGAGGATGTTGGAGAATGGCTTGAGGATGAAATGGAAATATGGCTGGTAGATTGTTGTGATTGGCTAGGGTAGGTCAGACAAAGTGATGGGTAAATTGGAAGGACAAGAGGGGCATGGGATCGAGTCCTTAGACGACTTATGAGAAAAGGAGTAGGGATAGAGATAGGTTGAGGTGAACGGTACAGAGCAAGGACGAAAGGATTAAAGCCTAAAAAGGTGGTGACGACATCAAAGAAGTCGTAGACCACAGGCGTAAGAAGCACAGAGGGGTAGCAAATTAGAGTGAAGACTGGGGGTTTTGGCAAAGAGAGAAAGGGAGTGATGTCAGATTTGGTTGGGAGTGGAAGGCCAAGGTCCTTATGAATAGCAACCCATTGGTTGAAGATCATGAGATCTTGCACCGCGGAGTTGTGGGAGAAGAATTGCTGGGACCAGGTTGGAGGAAGGGGTTCATAGAAAGCACCCCATTGTAAGATAATTTCACCTGCAGACATTGGCTGACAGGGAATTTTCTTGGGGTAGTCAAGGAGAGAAAGGATTGGGTCAGAATCGGCAGGGTTGGGTTTAGGTCTGCTGTCTCGGAAGGACAGTAGATCCTGAACCTCAGGATGAAGATGGCTGTAGGGATTGATTTTGATGCGTTTTGGAGTAGGCATGTCAGAAGAAGGAGGGAGAGAACGTTTGGAGGATGGAGGTGGAGAGGTGAATTCAGGTGTGGTGGATAGTGCTTGAGTAGGAGTGGACTGATAGGGTGTTGAGTTAGGAGGGAAAGATGGTGGTGTGGAAGTAGTGATTGTAGGTAGAGGAGGTGAAGATGGTGGAGAGGTTATATCAGCAGTTCCCTTGAAGTGCACTTTTTTCGTTGCACTCTTTTTAAAGCGCTTGCCATGAGTGGACTTTGTAGGTGTGGAAGAGGCAGAAGTAGGTGATGGAAAGGTGGTAGAGGGGACTGCCGATGGAGGAACAGCCGGTTGAGGATCAGCTGGAATTGAAACGGTAGATTGCGAAGCAGCTGGAGTAGACACGGTTGGTGTGGAGGGTGCAGCCGATGTTACATTCGGCAGACCAAAAGATTCATCCGTGGACTGGAGAGTCTGTTTGAGTTTGGGTTTGGATAGATCTGCGGGTTTGAAAGTAGAGGTATCCTTTTCAACCTCAGATCTAGTGCGAGAGTTGCGGTTTTTCTTGAGACGGAGGGTGAGAGTGGAGGAATGTTTGGCCTTTTTGGAAGGAGGCTCAGAAGGCTCATAGGGATCGTGATCAAGTTTGCTGAGATCAAAGTTCTCAGGAAGTTCAGCCCCTATAGGTTTAGGCTCCTCCTCAGCAGATACCTTGGTTTCAGAACAAGTGACCTTTCTTTTACCCTTGCTGGCCTGGGTAGCGGTGCCACTAGTAGAAGAAGTGGCAGCGGTAGCAACAACGATTGTCCGTTTGGCCATATCATCCCGATAGCGGGTGATGTTGTTGACTGTGAAGACGTAGGTGTTGGAAACCTTGATGAGATTGTCGGCGATAACCTTGTCATCGATCTCTTCAAATCTGCGAAGAATGACATTGATGACCCTTACGAAAGGTCGTCGCATGGAGGGATTGGATTGGACGTCAGCAACACTTTGAGATAGCATAGAGAAAATGATTTTTGCCCAGTTAAGCTGCTTTCGGAGAATCACAGCTTTGGTCCACAGAAGTTGTTGAGATGTAAATATGTCTCTTGCCCCATTCTTGAAGAGAATGCTCTTATCGAGCAGATGACTGATGTGATAGGCGTTTTCAGGAAAGAGGTTCCTTGACATCTCAGAGAATCTTTCAGGTTGAGCAGATCCTCGCATCATTTCCCAAGCAAGCGTTGATTCAGCATCGGTCAAGTCCAGTTTTCCTTCAATAGGCAGTTCAAGGATTGCCCCAATATCCTTATAGGTCAATTTGATGTAATGGCCTCTGATGTAGCCCTTGATGTAGCTTAGGTTGACCGGTTCATTTGCATTAGCTGGAGGAGGAGGCAGGATCATCCTTGTGTAAAATTCCTCAGCTAAAGCATTGCTGTAGTGGGTATCATGAAGTTGGAACAAGGGAAGAAGCCCACATTCTGTCAGATCCTTAAGCAGGGCATCGCCAGCAGATGTACTGATGATGGAATCTCGGTCGATTGTCATGCCAGGGTGATAGTTTGACCTGGGGAGGATTCTCAGTGGAAGATTTGCAGCCTGTTTAGCCCTAGATGGCTTAGCAGATGCAGAGGATGAGGTTGTGTCGGTAGCTTTGGAAGCTTTAGTCCTTGCCTATACAGTTGGTGGATATGAGAACAGCACATAGATATAGGAAGGTATGTTTAAAAACATCCGATACAAGTAATCAGCCGATATTAACACAAACAGGTACTGTTCAGATTAAAATCCAAAACATACGCATTTTAGAAAGAGACGCAAGAACAGTACATGAACAGGGTATCAAACTATCTACTGATTTTGTCACTTTTAAGTAAACATGATAGCATAGCCTGAAGACATAATATCACAGAAATCTGAAGTCACAATTTCATGCTACATAAACAAGATTTAAACGCCAATTTCAAGATATTGCAGTTCATCAATGATGTACAGTTCGAAATTACACAAATTAGGTTAATGCAAACCATAAAACTTGATTTAAATGAATTAGAAGGTGTAGAAATCATTACCATTGATGATTTCTGCTTGATAACAAGAGAAATTTGAAGATTTGAGAGGATTTTGGGAAGATTGCAGATTGGAAGACGAGAGGTTTTTGAAAGCTAGCAAATGGCGGTTTTTGAAAAATGTGAAGAAATACTGTATCATTCGCCTTTTTGTACTTCTGACAGATTAATAAATGGAATTTGATAATTTTTGAAGTCCGCATTTATGACCTGATGAGTGACTGTGTGCACGACGCGCTTAGGTCTGCCTATTTTCTATAAAGACTGCCGATATGGAAATGTAAGGACTTACTCAGTATTGTTCAGATTCTCGGCAGAGTTGCAATTAGCAGATCACATAGACAATTTCAAAAAAAGAGTTAACGAATTAGTCAGAAAGGTTAAGGATTGAGGTCAAGCATACCAAGCTCTCCTCTTAGATAAGCAAACCTGGTTGAATCAAGTGGTTTTGTGAAAATGTCTGCTACCTGATTCTCTGTAGGCACATATTGCATGCTGATGTTACCTTTTTCAACATGATCTTTAAGAAAGTGATATCTCACATCAATGTGCTTTGTCTTGGAGTGCATGACAGGATTTTGAGAAACTGAGATTGCTGATGTGTTGTCACACATTATAGGACAATCAGCAGTTTTGATCTCATAGTCAACAAGTTGCTGTTTGATCCACAGCAATTGTGAGCAGCGGCTACCGCGGCTATGTATTCGCTTCGATTGTTGAAGTTGAAACAAAGGTTTGCTTCTTCCGGCCCATGAGACAAGTCTATTTTCTAAGAATTGACATGTCCCACTTGTGCTTTTCTGTCAACTTTACATGCAAAATCGGCATCGAATAGCCTATAAGATTAAAAGATGAATCTCTAGGATACCGATTCCCAAATTGGAAGTATCTATTAAATATCGATGATTCTTTTGACTTGTAGGTGAGACTCCTTTGGATCGCCTTGAAATCTAGCACAAACACAAACAACAAACATGATATCGGGTCTACTAGCTTAAGTATAAAAGTGAACCAATCATGCCTCTATAAAGAGTCATGTCCACTTTCTTGCCCTTCTCATCTTTGTCAAGATGGCAATTAGTAGCCATAGGAGTCTTAAGTGTTTGCATTCTCAAGACCAAATTTCTTGATAACATCCTTTGCATATTTGGCTTGATTGATGAAGATACCATTTGAACTTTGTTGAATTTGAAGACCAAGGAAAAAGTTGAGTTCTCCCATCATGCTCATTTCAAATTTACTCTGCATAAGCTTTTCAAACCTTTTGCAAAGATTTTCATTAGTAGAACCAAAGATAATATCATCAACATAAATTTGAACAAGTAAGGAATGACCTTTATGTTTCATAATGAAAAGAGTAGTGTCAATTTGACCTCTTACAAAGCCTTGAGATGTCAAGAACTTTGAAAGGGTCTCATACCGAGCTCTTGGAGCTTGTTTGAGTCCATAAAGGGCTTTCCTCAGCTTGTAGACATCTTCTCTTCTTGAACAATTTATGAAGCCAGGAGGTTGTTCTACATAGACTTCTTCTTGAAGTTCTCCATTCAGAAATGCACTCTTCACGTCCATTTGATAAACTTTGAAGTCTTTGTAAGAGGCATAGGCCAAGAATAATCTGATGGCCTCTAATCTTGCAACAGGAGCGAATGTCTCATCATAGTCAATACCCTCCTCCTGTCTATATCCTTGGGCTACCAGTCTGGCCTTGTTTCTGGTAATGTTGCCGTTTTCATCCATTTTGTTTCTGAAAACCCACTTTGTGCCAATAACAGTTTGTCCTTTAGGCCTAGGGACCGTGACCGACTTGGCATCTGTCAAATTGGTTTAGCTCTTCTTGCATAGCTTCCACCCACTTGGATCTTCGAGCTTCATCAATCTTTTTGGGTTCAATGTTAGATACAAATGCAGTAGAATACATGCATTCATTCCTTGAAGCTTGTCTAGTTTGAACGCCAGCATTAAGATCTCCAATGATTTGAGTGATAGGATGATCTTTTACTTCCCTAACTTCTGCAGGTTGAACTCGTCCTATTGCATCAGCAGAGTTGGATTCTTGAGAAGTAGAGGTGTCTGAAGCTTGGTTTTCTGAAGGATAGGTTAATTCCAAGGTAGGTTGTATGACTTCTGGTGTGGAAGGTGAAGTGGATTCAGGATTTTCAGAGTTTTCATTTGTTGGTTCATTTGAGGATTCTAATAGCTAGGTTGACCCTTGGAGGAACTTGTGAAGGAGTGGGATCTGCAGATCTTGTGCTTGGCTGATCTGTACCTGTCTCATACTCATCAGAATCATTAGCAACTTTAGGAGCCAAATGTGGCCCAATAAAATCAAATTCATCAAAAGAAACATGTACAGATTCAACAACTCTTAGAGAAGTTTTATTGTAAACTCTATAAGCTTTTGAAAATTTAGCATATCCCAGAAAAATTCCTTCATCACTTTTGGATTCAAATTTACCTCTATGTTCTCTACCATTGTAAAGAACATAGCATTTACAACCAAATATTTTAAAGAATCCAATGTTGGGAGCTCTGCCTCTCCATACTTCATATGGAGTTTTGTTATGAAACTTGTTTATGATAGACTGTTTTGTGTGAAGCGGCAAGATTCACGCCTTCGCCCGAAATACATAGGCGCTTTGGCTTCACAATCATTGTCTTTCCCTTCAATGAGAGTTCTGTTCTTCCTTTCAGCAACTCCATTTTGTTGAGGTGTGCCAACTGCAGAGAAATTGTGACCAATTCCATGGTCATCACAATATTTGGCAACACCATTGTTCTTGAACTCTGTTCCATTGTCTGATCTGACATCAGAGATATCATCCAACTTCTGAGTCTGTAGTCTTCTGAAGAGTTCAGTGATAATGTCATATGCTTCATCTTTGGAGGACATCATCTCTACCCAAGTAAATCTTGAGTAATCATCAACTACCACAAGGGTATACTTGCTGCCACCAAGACTTGCAGTAGTCACAGGTCCAAACAAATCCATGTGCAAGAGCTGTAGAGGTCTGGACGTTGATAAGCAAGGCTTGCTTTTGAATGAAGATTTGTGTAGTTTGCCTAGTTGACATGCTCTGCAGAGACTGTGAGATTCAGCTGATATTTTAGGCATACCAACAACTAAATTTTCTTTTGATAGTTTCTCTAAATATTTGAAGTTGAGATGGCTAAGCCTTTTGTGCCATAACCAGCTGTTGTCAGTTGATGACCTTGCAACCAAGCATAATTTTGATTTTCTTCCAACAGCATTAAGGTCAACAGCATAGACATTCCCTTTTCTGAATCCTGTCAGGATAGTTGAACATGTCTCATTGTCCTTTATGAGACAGTGACTTGAGAAAAACTGACAGGTTAGACCTTTATCACAGAATTGTGATATGCTCAGCAGATTGTGCTTTAAACCTTCAACCAGAGAGACTTTGCTGATGGAGAGGTTGCCTCTGATTATACTTCCATATCCAATGGTCTTCCCTTTTGAGTTGTCTCCAAAAATGACTGAGGGACCCTTTGCTTCAACAATACTTGAGAGAAGATTTGGATCACCAGTCATATGCTTTGAGCATCCACTGTCTAGATACCATAGATCTTTCTCTTCTTCATTGACAGCCATAAAGCATTCCTGAAATATAGACATTTAAGAATATGGTCCCCTTTTATTTTTGGGTCCTCAAGGTTAGCATCCTTTTGGGATCCACACCTGTTTAACCTTTGGAGGTGTAAATCCTCTAGATTTAGGTGTGAATCTCAGAAGGCATTCATGAATCTTATGACCATGTTCTTTGCAGAAAGAGCATTTGTGAAATCCTTCAACATGAGCAATGATTTCTTTTTGAGGCTTCTTATCATCGCAGCTTTGAGGTGACCTTTGTCGATAATCGGCCTATAGGACTTAGGCTGAGAATGCCTTTTCTTATTGATGTAAGGCTTATCATAGGTAGACCTTTTATCAAAAGATTTTGCATTTTCAGGCACATGTCCTTTAAGCCTTTTATTAGCAGAATTCACTCCTTTCACCCTTTTATAGGCAATGTTGGGATCAGTAGTCTTGCCCCTGACAAATTTAATAGGCTTGATCTGAGTGTTCTTTGACTTGCCACTAGTCATCCCTGTTTTCTTAGGGTGACTAATAGCAGGTTTGAGTTGCTCAGACTCCCTATTGGCAGAGTCATAGCTGGCAGATTGCTTTCCTTTGGACTTGTGTTTTGTATTCTTGGGATAAACGAAAGGAACTCTGTTAAAACCAAGTCCTTGCCTTTTGGGAGACTTCTGGTTATAAGAAGCTTCTACAGCCAAATCTTCAGCAATCACAACAGATGTCTCATCCTTTTGAGAACCTAAAGAACTACCTTCATTTAACTCACTTTGGAAACCAATACCAGTTTTGTCATCTAAATTTTTTTTGGTTTAAGAGAATGGTATCAAAGTTTCCTTTAGAGTTATTCCAAGTATTGACAACCTTTTGAAGGTCATCTTTCTCAGAATTTATCTTCTTGATGTGTTCAAGTAGGAAGTCCACTTTTTCAGTCAAAGTTTTGTTCTCTTTTTGTAATTTGATACTTTCAGCTTGCTGTCTATCAAGATCTTTGATCTTAGACATCAAGGTTGATTTCTCGAGACAGCTAGTTCATGCTTCTTGGCTAGTTTTACATAGGCAGCTTTGAATTTTGAAAACTCTTCCAGCATATCTTTGTTTGCTTTGATGAGCTCTCCCTTTGATGGGTCATTGAGCTCATCATCATCATCACTGTCATCTTGTTGAAAAGGTAGTGACCTTACTGAATCATGTGGTGACTCCCTGGCCATAAGGCATATGTTTGCTTCTTCAGCAAAATCACAGGAGTCATCCTCATCAGTGTCAGTATCACACCATGTAGGTAGGTTGCTCTCATCAATGTCTTCAGCCATCATCCCTTTTTGCTTTTGAAATTTTGACTCGGGACGTTTCTTATAAAATTCATACTTTGGCTTAGGACATTGAGATGCAAAGTGACCTGGTTTCCTACAATTAAAACAAACTAGCTCATTATCCTTTTGATGGTCTGCTGATTTATAAGGAGCAGAACTTTTTGTTTGAGCAGCAGTTCTATGAGGAACGGCAGTTTTGTGAGAGGACTGCCTATGTGATGATGATTTGTTAAACCTTTTGAAACGCTGATATTTCTTTACAAACATAGCAAATGCTTCGTCAGAAAGAATATCATCACCATCAATGGATGATGTAGATGGGGTTTCATCGGTGTTGAACATGAAGGTTCATTAGATATGGTGGTAATGACAAGTTTTAAAACTCTTTTCCATTTCTTGAGCTTGTTGGATCTCAAGCTCATAGACTGAAAGACTAGCATAAAGATTTCTAAGAGTCAATTTGTTTAAATCTTTTGACTCTTTCATGGCAGTGATTTTAACGTGCCATAAACTGCCTAGTGCATTTAGAAATCTCATGTTTATTTCCTTCTTTTCATACTTCTTTCCTAAGGAATAACAAGAGTTGACTACCTCATAGAATCTGTCGTAGGCGCTTCGTAGAGACTCTTTGGGATCCTTTTTGAAGGAGTCAAACTTCTGGATGCAGGTATATAATTTGTTGTTCTTTGTCTCACCATCACCTTCAAGATATTCAAGGATGGCTTCCCACATCTCCTTTCTTTGTGTCCGGTTGATAATCTGGCGATAAGTGCTTATATCAACACAGCTGGTAATGATGTTGATGGCTTTTCCATCCAGAGCATCATTCTTTCTGTCTTCATCATCCCACTCTTCTTCTGGCTTTGGTACTTCAGGTTCAGCCGTTGGATCTACCGCGACCAGTGTATTCGGTTTCATTGGAATTCTGGGTCCATCTGTAACACATTTCCACAAATGTTTATCAATTGAGTTCATATGTCTTTTGACTTTATCTTTCCAGATGTCAAAGTGAACTTCATCCAATACAGGACAATGGTTCACGTTTGAAGTTTCCAACATTTGGTGAGCAGCCATGATCTTTAATCTCTCAAGAGGTTAATCTCGGAAAAACAAGTTTTCAAAGAGTTAAGCTCTGATACCAATTGTTAGGTCCAAGGTTGCTCAAGATAGGCTAGAAGGGGGGGGGGTTGAATAGCCTATCTACAATTTTTGAAATTGCGTTTGAAAGCCTTACTTCACTATGGTTTTATAAAGTTTTTGCAGGCGGAAGTCTTGTGAAGTATAGGACAAGTTGAGAATGGCTGATCTTTACAGGTCAAGATCAGCAGTTCTCAACAGATTGGAAATCTGGAAATTTAAAGCAACACAAACAAGTCACAATCACACACACAAGTAGACAGAGTATTTAATATGGTTCACACTTATAAATAAGTGCTACGTCCACAACCAAAGTGGTCAACTTTGGATTTGAAAATCGTGTACTAAGTTTTTCCGCTAGATATTTTACAAACTAAATCTCTAATGGATTGTGTACAAAAATTTTGTTGACCAAGTGTTTGTGTGGGAGAATTGATATCAATAAGATACAATTCTCGTGAGCTATGAAAAGCTAGGTGTTGCAATCAATGAAGAGCTTTAATGGACTGGACGTCTAAGTGTGAAGCTCTCCAATGATTAAGTACAGATAGGACGTTTAAGCTTCTAAGAACTTGAAGACAATGGAGATTCAGCAATTTGAGTAGTTGAAGTGTTGAAGTGTATTGAATGCAGCAATGAAGTCTCCTTTTATATGCAGGAGGAAGCTTGGAGCCGTTGGTGATCCTTAAATTTGAATTTAAGAGCAATTAATGCTCTAATCTGGTTGTTGACTCCTGATAGGCTGTCCTGCAACTTGCAGTCTGTCTCCTGACTTTTTTGCTAAAAATAGGCGGTCTGTATTTGCAGGAGGAATGTCCTTTTTCTGAGTTTTTGCCTAGAATGGAAACCTTCATTAATTGATAGTTGCAGGTTAACGTTGTATCGCAATTAATGAGGTCTTTAAGTTAGGACATGTCTTCAGCAGATGACTGTCGGACGTTCTTGGAGTTCTTCAACATAACTGATGGAGTTTGGCTGATAAGAGCTTGTCCGATATCTACAGGAAGAATGCTGGTTCAGACTTTGCCTATTTGTGCAGAGGACATCCGATGTCCTGAAGGCTATCTTCTTCAAGACTTATACAATTAGCAACCCTAGGCTATTCAAGCTATGTCTAAGTACAAGTTGCCACACTAACAGACGCGCAGGTCCATTAGTCACCTTGCCTTAGACTTAGGTTATGGATTCAAGCAAATCTAAACTAAATACAACAGTTCTGTGGAGCGGCAGTACAATCGTTTACTACGACTTCATGGAGCGATAAGATCGGAAGTGTTTCAAGGGATTTCGGAGGTGTACCTCGAGTCTACCGTATCCACCTTTATGTGTTTACTTTGAGCTTTATGTGCTTCTTATATGAACGAATGTTGGTCGTGGTCTCCAACCAGTGCATAACGGTTGGCGGCTACTGAGCCTCTCGTGAATATAGGGTTGGTTGTCTTATGTGCTACAACCTGTTTATTATCCTGCTATATTAATATGCATAATGCCATGCCATATTGTTACATTAGTAACTTACTGGGTCTTCGACTCATTCCTTCCATTTGTATTTCCTTAGTTTGCAGGACTTGTTCCAGTACAGTGAGGCTTTGGTCCGAGGTTGTACTTAGATTATTAGTTTATTTCTATCACCTGTAATTGTGAGATCGTGGGTTAAACTGAGTTATGTAAACTTAGTATGTCGGGTAGAGATATTTGTATTTATTAGACTTGTATTTGGTGCCAACCTGTGGAGTCGAGCCGATTGTTCTATTTTATACCTTCAGTTTCCTTGGTTAGTGTGGCCTTGTGCCCGTTGGTATTTTATTTATGGTTTTCCCAAGCGTTTGACTCGTGGTGTTATAGTTGTTGTTGTTGTTCTCCGGCACTTGTTTAGCTGTGGAGGTTATTATTATGTTATTGGGATTTTTTTTGTTATTAGAGCTTTAAAGCTCGTGTTCATTTAGTATTCTGCCGCTTTGTTTTTGGTTTTGAGCTTTTGTGGCTCACTTTATTTAGTTCTCTCAACTGTTCTTCCTCAGGTTTGGCGCTCCGAGTTAGGGTTCAACATCGAATTTCAGACTCGGGTCGTCACATCAGTAGCTGTATCTCAGATCCATAGCTAGAGACTAAGCATCCTGCAAATCGTTAAAGACTGACCAAGCTTGAAGATATCCGATGAAGCACCAGAGCATAATAATCTATACTGCATTTATACCAGCAGACTTATACTATATTATAAGGGCTGTCGATTATGCAAAAAGTAGTCATCATTCATGGCCGAGTTATTAGCACTCAGTTGTTCAAATACTAGTTATTTGAACAACGCCTAATATTCTCTTCTCACAACAAATTTATCGAGTTGATACTATAGGAAGACAACATGATAAATGTTGACTACATCTTCCAATGTATTTTCGATAAATTTGATTTTGCTTTCTTAATCTCTCCTTTTTCTTTCCAAGGAGATTGCTAGGTTAGAGAGTTTAGGTTGATGAACTACGCATGTTTGTCTTTGAACAAACCTCTGTTGAATTTTAATATAAATCTTATTTTATTACATTCAGCCTTTACTTATCTTTCCTGTAATATTTGTTATGTATTCTGTGCAATCTAGTTGTGGAAAGTAATTGATGCATCTAATATAAGATTTAAGTTTGCTGTTATGATAAACTTATATCTATTTATTCACAGTTGCTTTAATCTTAATTGCTATACTTATGCTGTAATACCCTGGACTTTAATTATGTCTTATGTGCTTACTTTATTGCATGTTAACATGTTACCATAAGTGTTTAGATTACTTGAGTAACATGTTAGATTAATCATGCCTTGATTTTTGATACAATTCCTAATCTATGTAACATATACTTTACAATGCATTAGTTGTTATAATTCTTGTAAATTTCCATGTTACATGTGTGTTGCTTGTCTAGCATGGTTTTAAGACTTTTCGGAGACCTTTAATTAGTGTATTGGCTTCACCTAAGTGTTAGAACCATCTTGAGACTATTTGATATCATTTTGGGGTCTTTCTAGAGCATATTTCGTGAATTTGGGTGCACTAGAGCAAGGGCGAGCACCTGGGCGAGCGCTCAAATGACAGAATGTTGAGTTTGTGAAATCTGAGGGCTGAGCGGGCACCTAGGCGGGGGCCTAGGCGGCCGCCCCGTATCCAGAATGTGTGTCCTGTTCTGTTGTTTCTCCAAAAGTTGACTATTTCGCCCCTTGACCCAACATATACGAACCAAGGACCCTTTGACCAGATATATACTCTCTCTAAACCTCTAAAGAGACATAGAAACACTTCATTACTTCACCTTATTCATCCATGGTAGCTTGAGGACTTGTGTGAGAGACAAAGGTGAGATTAGTGTGTGTGACCCTTGTTCTCTCAATCCAACCATTGAATTTTCCATGCAAGACCACAAAAGTGTTGCTAAGAGCTAGGGGACTTCACTACAAGGCTTTGATTTTGATTGCATTGGTTTGATTTCTCCATTTGAAGTAAGTTACTAAACCCCCTATGTATGCTTAATAAATTTGCTGCATAATTGAGATAATGTACATGCATGTCTTGTTTACTTGAAGAATTCATGTTAAAATGATATGTTGAGATGTATAACATGTTTATGTGTTAAGTGTTGGGTTTGGATGATGTTGCATGTTGATTTTGAGCACTCAACTATGGAATTTGACTCAAGAACAAGTTAGGGACTTAATTGGGAAACTTTGCAAATAGTAAAAATACCCAGATTTTTAGAAGTGTTGTAATGACTCTTAGAAGTTGCTATTTAGTTAGAGTGGTAATTAACAACCACCATGTTAAAATACTACGAGATTTAGAGTTCGTTTGAGATATATTTTGGTCCACCGAGTAAATGATACTGGTAAATTAGAGACTTGTTATTAGCTCTAAAATTTTGGTTTAAAGTTCTTGGTTGATATGTTTGATGATCATACTTTGTAGAATAATTTAATCTACGTGTTATTTGTCAAGTTCACTACTTTGGAACTTGACGGTTATTTGCATGAGTTGAGTTAGAATACCTGCTTGTGCGTGGTGTAAGTCCAGCTGGCGTCGTCGTTGTTTATGTTAAGGTGGGACGACCTATAGTCTTTATGAATTTGTTTCGTGATTGCTATAAGTCGCCGTACCGGAGTTCACCCCCTCACATGTTAGCCACAGGTGGGAAGTAGCCCCACTGTTGTAGCAATACGCATGACTTTGGTTAGCTAAGTAACCCGAAGAGTAATTTCGGGAACCCGATGAGTGATTCCGGGGAGGTCAAAACCCGATGAGTGATTCCGGGGAGGTCAATAGCCGAAGAGTGATTCCGATGATGTTGATACTATACACATGGGTATTGAGACATAGTTGATTATTTGTATATTGCAGGAGCAACGCAGAGTTGGAGAAAGAGAAATGATATCATTTATAACGTAATTTATTTACAAACACTTATGTGTTAATCAAGGTGCTATGTGAGTTGAATGATTTGTATATCAAAGATGATGATACATGCCTTGTTGTGGTATATAAATATTAATGCCATGTTATGATTTCAGCTTGAGCATTATGCCATGTCATGTAGTTGCATTTAGTAACTTATTGAGTTTCGACTCACCCCGTTTGTTGTTTATATGTTTTTCCTTAGATCCGAGCAAGCCTAGCGGTTCTCGGGGAGATCGGTGAGGTCGCGGTTTGCTAGCAGGTTGTATTTTTGTTTGGTAGCTCTTGAAGCTTGATGTTGTTTAGTAGTATCTCTTTTGGTGAGGACGTTGGTTATGTAAAGTTATGTAAACTTTACTTGGGTAGTATTTGTTGTGTTGTAAATCATATATTCTTTTGGTAGCCAACGTATGTATGTCGTGCTTGTACATTTAACTTTGTAGTAAGTTCAGTTTCTCTCCCGAGTATGTGTAGCTTGTGGTTTTAATTCGTTCCGGCATGTTGTGGCCGATGTTGTTATCGTTGTCGTTGTTGATTTATATTCTAAGTCTTAGACTTGTGGTTTAGTTGTTGGATTCCGGCTGTAGTGTCGCAGAAGACATGTTTTATTTAAATTAGGTTTTATAAGTGGTGTCTTGTCGTAAGTACGGGCGGTTACGCCATGTGTTTTTCTTATTTGGTTGTGTCGTGTTGTTGTTTTGGCAACCCGACCTTGGGATTTCGTATAGAGATCTGGGTCGGGGCGTCACATATACTGCTTGTTCTTCCGCTGCTTAAACTCTTCTTTATCAGCTAAGTATAACATAAACTTCCTACCAGCAGTACTTGAACTCTGCCGATGCACAATGGCTAATCTCTCAATATCAGCTATGTTGCTTAAGTATGGAAGTTGACCTATCTTATTAATCATTTCATCATTGCCCCTTATCATATTTTATAAATTGGATAAAAAATTTAATAAAGGTCATATAGGCTATTCACCCCCCCCTCTAGCCTATACACTGAGCACATCAACATGAACCTAACAACCCCAATGAGACTTCTCGTTGTTGGAAGCACGCGGGTGAAGCCCTACGTAAGGAGGGCAAACGTGTTACACGGGTCCATTGGCAAGGGGAGTCGATGGGCGTGGTTTGGTGCAGGATCCAGGCCATTAAAGTGAGCTATTGGGGGCTGTACAACAAGACGATCCAGGGTACGCAGGTTACAGCGCTACAAAAGGGGCGAATATGATGCATCAAGTATGTATGGGAACGAAACGAGAAGTTGGTTGGTTCTTGGTTTTGTGGGGGCAACGTATGGTACTTTTATGGTGATTTTCTAACATTGGGCGAGTGTTGCAGGATAGTCAAGGGGACAATGCCTAAACGCAAGGAAGCGATGTTGGACCCCTCTGTGAGCAAGTGAGGGCGTTTGCGGGTTTTGGTGGGGGAGAATGTCACGGTCCGTGGCTTCCTTAGGCATCTTACGAATGAGCCATGCGGATATGGGTGCTCCCTTGCTGCCTGATTAGTATTAATGTTGATATTATGTCACAGCCTCGTAGGTATGACTCGGTGTCCATTCCATATATCTCATTTTTGTTATTACTGTGTGAAGTTGCGCATATTCGATATGGGCTCAATGGGATGCGGGCCGCGCTAGGGGTGTTGGGGCCTAAACATCTGATTCCGTGACAACAAGCTGACATGTCACGTGCGGTGCACACTTCATCCTTGGGTTGGGCCTACTTCATAGCTTTCCGGTCACAAACAATTAAAGAAGGAGAAATTGCTGCCGGTCCACTTTGGTGGATTTTCAACCAATTTAGTATCCAATACTTTTTTTCAATTGCTAAAGTCCATTTTTAAGTAAATTGTTCCTAAAATGTCCCCCAACAATCTAAAGAACGGTTCCCTCCTCACCTAACCCCTAACCTGCTTCTCGTTTTCTCTCTTCTTTCACGGCATCCAGGCCAACAAACTCTCACCTCCATCGTCTTCTCCGGCGACGGCAACTCTATCACCACAACAAACTCCCTCTATTATCCCTTCTCTTCTGCATCAATGGCAACTTCACCTTCGAATCAGA
Organism: Platycodon grandiflorus; assembly: GCA_016624345.1. Lineage (NCBI taxonomy): Eukaryota > Viridiplantae > Streptophyta > Magnoliopsida > Asterales > Campanulaceae > Platycodon > Platycodon grandiflorus. The sequence goes on from CM028363.1 coordinate 17,791,161, forward strand.
TTCATACCAATATCAATATAAAGATGAAAATTTATACATACATATTTATTTTTGATACATCATCATAACTCTGATGATAAGAGTACGTATAGGATAATGAAAACAAGAATGGTATTGATCGTACTCCTCCAGCAGCTCAGTCATCGTTGTCGCATTGCAATGCACGAAAGTTTGATCTCGATGCATCAATTTGGAATCGCGATGCATTGATTTAGAATTGCAATGTATCGCGTGCTTGTTCGAATTATCGCGATGCATTGACCTTGGAATAATGCATCGCATGCCTGTTCAAATTCTAAAGGGCGTAGACGATATTTTCCCACAAAAGTGTCTTTTGCCAATTTAAAAATTGCGATGCATCGAATTAGAATTGTGATGCATCGATTTCGAATTGTGATGCATCGTGTATATGTTCGAATTCCATAAAAATGCCTTTTACCAGTTTAAAGATCGCGATGCATCAATTTTGAATCGCAATGCATCGAATTGGAATTGCGACGCATCGATTTTGGAATCGCGATACATCCCGTGCCTATTTGTGTTTCTTAAAGGCATAGACGACATTTTGCCACAAAAAGCGTCTTTTTCTGGTTAAAAAATGTATGGTGAATTTTAGCGGTTGAATATTCACTAAAGGAGACCGGCCCAAATTTCTCCTATTAAAGAATTGTACTCCCTTCGCTCTACTCAAAAAATTCACGTTTGAAAAGTCTAATAATTAAAGGATATATGAGTATCATTAAAATTAGTTATAATTAAAAAAAATATTTGAGCATAGTCAAGATGTTTATAGCATATGTAGAAGGTAAAGTCAAAAGGTTTATGAAGATCGTAAGCATAATTTTTAAAGTGAACCCTTTACGTGGAATTTTCCAAAATAGAATGGTAAATTTTTTGCCAGAAACTCAAGGATTATTAGAATCACTAAATGAATAGTCACAATACTATGAGCAAAAATTAGTTTTAAATTCAATCTGGTCTGAAGACACCTCATGGGAACTAAAATAAAATTAATGACATATCTTGTGTACTACTTTCATCTCAAAAAAATGTTTTCTCTTTCCTCTTTGGTTTGTTTTAAAAAGGTAATCTCATTTCTAAAAATAGTAATAATTTTAGTATGAAGAAGGTACAAACAAGTAAAGCATCAATCTTTAAAAAATAAAGCTTTATGAAAAGCTTTGTACCATTGGAGTGAAAACAAATTTGATGACTAGGATGGAAAAGGTTCATAAACATGTACCGGTTGGAGCATGCTGAATCATCAAAAAAAAAAAAATTTAAATGTATTCCTCCTTTCCTCTTTCCACAACGACAGGGTTAAAATTCAAACACTTCTTTTTATCCAATGCAGTACTACAATGGCTCCTTCCTTCTGTCAAAAGAAAAAAATATTGCAACAAAACGGCTAATTGAAAAAAAAAACAAAAAGTATTATTTTAAATGTAACTTTTTCTATAAATATGATTCTAAAATATTTTTTTCTATTATATTCTCTCAAACATATTCATTCTTACACTTATACTTACCCGTTGTAAAATTAGTCGTTGCAAAAACTATATTCATTCTTACATTTTTATGTTAAAAAGATATACTTTATTTTTGAAAATAAATTTATTACTTTCAAATGTATATTTTGAAAGAATAAAATATTTAGTAGTGGGTCCATTCTATAAACCTTTTATGGGTTTATGTATAGTGAATAATAGGTTTATAGAGAAAATGTTTATAAGTTGATGACGTGGCATGACGTGGCAGGAGGAATAAACCTTTTGATAGGTTTATTGCTGTAGATGCTCTTATGTGAGGAGGTTTAAGTTGAGTACACACAAGCTGACGGAACAAATCATAAACTTTAGTACACTTTAGTACATGTAGTGAAGGTTGTTGAAAATTTTTATATTATCCTACCCAAATATATTTTCTCAAAATACGATATATGCTCTTATCTCTTAAATTTATGAATTACTAATAATATACAATATTAGATACAATATATAAGATACTTTTATTATATAATTTATAAATATATACCACCAAGCCCGTAAATCAACACATAAGGGACTATTTTAATTTCATTTAACTATAGGTCTCGGATTTGCTCCTTGGAAATGCAGCTGTGGAGATACCTCGAGAAACCAAAAAATAATTTGTCAGTATCACATTTTAACTGTTACGTTAATGCATAACTAATTGCACACAAGACAGTTTTCACGACGTAACAAGTATACAAAACTTTGAGAATCTTCTAGACCTCGATCCTGATGAAGAGAAAACCCAAGAAATTGTGACATAGTATTTTACATTTTATTAAGGGGTAATTATTAGAAAAAATTATTAAAATGACCAACGTACTATTATTTAGTAATCGATTTCACCTCGTAATATCTTAAAATTGATCAGTGTACTCACTAATTGAGTACAATGTGGTCCCTCTCATTAACTTTTCATTCAATTTTCTAACTAGACTGCTAACGTGGTTAACAGAGCTAATTTATGAGGGATTTTTTTTGTCCTTTCCCTCCAAATCTCACCATCCCACCCACACCCACATAACTGGGGCGGTGAGATTTAAAATGAAAGGACAAAAATACCCCTGAAAAATTAGTTCTATTAACCACGTTAACAATCCCGTTAAAAAATTGAATAAAAAATTAACGGGAGAGATCACATAAAACTCAAATAGAGAGTACACGATCAATTTTAAATATTACATTGTAAGTAGTCAATTTTAGGATATTGTATACCAACAGAGATAAATGATAATACGTTGATCATTTTGATAATTGTCCCTAATTATTAATGAAAAGTATACTAGCAGAGATAATATGTGATATTTGAACTAAAATTTGTTAATTTTGGCCGATAAATCATCTCTTTTTCAAGCTCAGTTATTTCTACTAAATGAAAATTAACCATCGTAGAAAAATCTAAGGTGCACGAAGAAGTGTATAACGGCGCACAAGATGTCAGTCTCGTCATTGTATTAGAACTTTGAAAGATATTCTTGAAATTATCTCGAGATTATCAAAAACATCTAATAGCAACAGAAAAAATATAGCCATCCTGGAAAACATTAAAAAATAAAATAAATAAATAAAAGGGTAATATAGTTGGAATAGCAAATAATCCATTCCAACTGAAATTATCTGGTGGCTCTGGAGAATTATAAAAAACTGCATTTAAAGGATATTTAAAAATATGAAGACCTAGTCCTTCGTTTGCTGTAAATAATTTTACATCTTTTCCTATCACAAAAACACAACTTGTGCCCTAAGGTATACATCAATACCCTACCCCCAAAAGTGGCAAAGCAGAGAAGAAGCTTTGAACCCGAATTTCCTTGCATGTATAAGTTGTTGTCTAAGAATATTCTGTTTTTGTTTCCATCTGCTTCAGAGGGGAAAGCCATGCATCACAATGAACACAGCCGGGTGAATCACCAAACGCGAGGCCATGAACAAGGGGCGCCTCCTCTTGAGGCGTAGTTTTCTGGACCTATTAACGATGAGCTGCACTAATGTCAATTGTAAACAATTTCAGCTTCACCTTCCCCTTCCTCTTCCCCTTCCTCCACGTCCACGTCCACCTCTACCTCTACCTCTACCTCCCCCACGACCCCCTCCTCTCCCACGACCTTGAAAATCGGATCTATCGGGCTTCAGCCTCAATGACTGGACTCCCCTTCTCTTTCCATGTTGTGTATCCTCATCCTCCTCATTTTCCTTGTACCTGGCCGAGCTTCTAGAAATGAAGGAGATCTCCCGTGATCCTCCCGGGCCCAACTTAACATCATTGAAGTTACGCGAACCTCTTTGATTATTAGTCAGCGCTGCCACCCTCTCTCCCATTGGAAGGGCATCCTCTTTGGCAAGTGATTTATGCTTCCAGAATGCTTCTGCATGCCGTTGATCCTTCACTTCATACAATCTGCAGGTTTTCATTTTAAACAATTTATTTGTCAACACTTCTTTCTTGTGCAGAATGACTGTATACCTATCATCACAATCATGTTCAAAGACTTCAACATGACAAAAAAGTTGGCCTCTCATTTAGATACCAAATCAGCTCATTTTGATTTATAAAAAATGTTATTGGTTGAAGATGAAAAGAAAAGTCAACCAAAATTATATAGTACAACTAAGAAAAGACTATCCATCGTGCACAACTTGAACTGCATCATGTTATGAAACTTGAACTGCATCATGTTATGTATATATGCACGTGATGTGAGCATGCAACACACACACACACACGAAAATCATACCTCGGAACTCGAGATTTCTTTTCTTGTTTGTTTGCATCATCATCGTCTGATGATGCATCAGAATCACTTAAACTTAGCTCCTCATCATCCATAACCGGCTCAAAATGTTCCTCCACTAAAGACGGTTGTGTGTTGGATGCAACAGGGTGCAATGCCAGATACTCCGGAGAGAACTCATCAACTTCAAAATCCTGCAGGCAAGAATCATAATAATTACAAAACAGAGATCCAGATGAAGGTTGCAAGAACGTAGCATTGCATAGGGTAGCCCTAGCTTCAATATGCAAAGACACAGCAGCGAAGCTGCAGTTATTCCAACGTGGGAAGAAATGAATTCCAAACAATTCCCCATTATAGCATAGATTGGAACTGTAATAATGGTAAAGAGAAAAGTATGTACTTTATAGATCCAAACTGTACTAAGAATGTTGCATAGTAACGTGCTGAAATGGATTGACACATTTTAACTTTATGAACTTATAAGGTAGGACCCTAGTGTATCAAAGTTACGTGATAAAGACTAATGAGTTTATATGTATATTGGACACTCTAACCAAGTTAATTATCAAAATAAGTTTGATTTACACACGCAAGAGGCACAAATTTTAGGGGATGCTTAGGGAATTAAAAAAAGTTAAAATCATAAGGTCATCCATACTTTTTATATATAAATATAATATATATACAAATTTATGTATTGTGATCAGTTGGGTCAACCCAACAGGTATAACCTTTGCCCTTCCTCCTAGAAAAAGGAGCTCCATGGAGAAGGTCACTTCCAAATGCCACACATTTTCTAACTACTTTTATACTACATGGCAAAATTGTACCAGCGGTAAGAAAATGGTCAAGAATCTCCAACTGGGTGATATATACATATATATATATATATATATATACATATATACATATATATATATATATATATATATATATATATATATACATATATATATATATATATATATATATATATATCTCTGTGTGTGTATTTATTCTATATCTATATAATATGGAAATGGATTCTTAATCCCAATTAGCCACAAAATTCATCAACTAATCATTAATTTGGATTTCTAGTTCTTCACCAAGCAAAGAACCCCATTCTTTTAGAGAAAACTGAGTGTTATTTATTGGGACTTGCTCTTTACATCAAACATTTTGAATTTCGAGCAAATTCAAAATTGTTTGAATCGTGTAATCGTCCATTAATGACATTGGTAACCGACCCAAAGCAGTTTGATTATATTCAATTGGTGACAATCAAACATAGAAATTTCATATTCTTCAGTCATCGATAAATAATTTGTTGAGTGTGTGCCTGTGTGTCTGTCTAAGCGGGCGGCAGGGTTTCAAGAGGTGGGGCAATAAAAGGTAATTATACCCGTAGGGTGTTGGGAAGTATAGGTACCTTAATTTTGAATATTGCATCGAAACGCTCATCTTTCAGATCTTCACTAGTTAGTCCCTTCTTTTTCTTTGTTGTTTTCTTCTTATCAGCGCCATCAGCATCTTTCTTTTCCATTTCAGCTTCCTCATTTTCAAGAAGACGAGCTGCAAGAGCACGATTAACTTTGGGCAGTTTCCTCTTAATCTACAAGAAAACAAGTGATATAAAGGTCAGAGATGCATATGAACAAAACGGGATATTCTGAATCTAACAAGACATAACTGGGAATGAAATACTTGATATCAAACAAGCGTCTATTCATGTCAACAAAAATTCAACTAAAGAATATCCTGCCTTGGACCTCAAAAATTAAAAGCTATGTTGCCTCCGATAATCACATAAGCCGATTGCTATAAGACAAAACTATAATAAAATTGGTGGTATAAGACAGAACTAACAACGTAAAGTCAGCTGTGTGGGTTCTTTTTTACAATAATTTCATGTATAGATTCAATTAGACATGCTTGATCTAGAAGTGGATAAATCACTTTGATATGCACTGGAATATAGGGACGCAAACTTTAAGAATACAAGTATAAGTATGTACAATCAGGAAGACCACATCTTTTAAGTAAAATGAACTTCCTTTATCATTGTCCAAGAAAACAATGATTATACTGTCTTCAACAGACAAGGACAAACTTTAATATTTTGACATTGAGAACATAAAAGAAAAAGATACTTGATATGATACACAGTTGACAGACACTGAACTAAACCAAATAAACATCTTCGTTTACATCTGTCTTAAACCAAAAGCCATGCTACATCTCATAATTACATAAGCAAATTGGTATCAGTGAATTAAAATCAGTGTGGTTTATGTATAACAACATGAAGTACCGATTGCTTTGAGGTAAGCTTGATCTAGAAGGGGAGAAACTGATTTGACTTGCCTTAGAATCGCTGGATATGAACTTAAAAGAGACAAGTATGCTGTGTACCGTCAGGAAGACTCCAATCCTTTACAAAATGAACTCCTTAATGATGGCTCAAATTTTTTGATTGTACACTCAAGTATATTTGGTGTCAAAAATGTATTGTTATCTATCCACAAGAGAGAGAGAGAAAGAAAGAGAAACCAATATTGATGGCTATCAATCTGTCAATTTACTGGATGAAATTAAGATATGGGATGAAGTTTCGGAGTGCTTCACTAGCTTCATTCTTGCACAACTCCAAGGCGGCTATTTGCAGATGCGATTGTTCAACTTCAGACTATTTTGGTTGTTCTCCATTATCATTTAGTGTTCTGTTTTTATACCAAAAGAAAGAGAGATGATGGAGGATGGAGTGGAGATCCATCACTTAGGGTCCTCGGGAAAAGGTATTTGAGATCCACACTAGAAAAACAGCAATTCAAATTACATCCAACCTAATTACTACAGAGTATCACATCAATTCATAGGCCTATGATGCAAACTCAAATTAAATGACCTGACAAGAATACACAAACGAGAAATGAATTACTCCCTCCATTTCGACCAAAGAGTCCACTTTCCATTTTTAAAAGTCAATATGTGACAAAATCAAATCAAAAATTAGCATACTTTAATTATGTTTTCGGAAATAAAATCTCATTCACTAAAAACTACATTGAGAATACTATAAATTTCAGCTTTTATAACTTTATAAAAACAAATATATATTTATGTAAATCGTCAGTCAAACTTTAATTAAATTAACCCAAAAAAGTCAAAAGTAGACTCTTTGGTTGGAACGGAGGGAGTAACAATTATGAAGCAAGACCTACTCCCTCCAAGCAATAACCAAAAATAAATAAAATACACAGAATTCTACTGCATCATTTAATGAGGTTAGCAGAGTTGGACTGCAATTTTTTTGCTGGAGATGTCGGCACGCACCTACTCATTATCTCCAGCATTGAAGAACACTATTTTTCATCCTTTCTTGAAGTACAGAAGAATAAAAAATTGTTAAGTTAACAACTAATCTAAAGGCTTAAGCTACTAGAGAGGACCCAGCGATATCAAGCCAACGCTCGGCCTCTCGTCTGATCCACACCCGCCTTGAGAGAACACAGATGCCTCACCGGGGCAGCACAAACCAATTAGGCACCAGTATTAAGGGTGACAAATGCAAGTGGGATGACTTTAAACCAAGACCATGCCAAACGAGAGGGCAGTGATACCATGTTAAGTTACCAACCCATCTAAAAGCTTAAGCTCTTAGAGAGGGTTCAACAATGTACATCAAGCTTAATAGAACTAATGTGAAGATGACAACCTGCAAAGCTTGAGACGCGTTGAATAAGGATCATCACCTACTAGCTCAGGCCACTTCCTCTTTTGTTGCTCCAGTTCTGTCTTCTATTGCCTGTTCGTTGGCACGCGACATTGATCTTGACTCTAGCTTAGTTCATAGTTTCTTTGTTTCACTAAAGTATGTGCATACCTGGAACCTTAAGGCTATAATTTAATCATGAGAAGCAAAAATCATATCATCTAATTCTCTAACTCAAGGTTCACCTAAGAATTTGTGCGCATCATTTATTGGCAAGATCTCACGCCACTTCTTCAACGAGAAGTACCTAACCCAGTGGGAACTAAGCACATTTGTGAGACAAACAAAGAAGCTTACAGCCTAAGGAACTACAGCCGAGAGAGGTTGTGGTTCTACAGACACCTTTAACAGTTCAATTGGCCTTGGTGAACTCACATGGGAAGAACTTCCATCAACAGCGGTAGACTTGCAAGCCCTAAACTGAAGTTAGGTCAAGAAGTTAATTCGTGTGCTGTCATCTTCCCTAAGAAGCTTTGCTAAATAAAAAACCTCATAGAAATTTGAAAGCAACCCCTCGGTTACTAAAGCCTTTTTCAAATCTTCCATTTTGATCTGAAACCAGTTTGAACCCGTTTTGCTTCAGCTGATCAGTTCAGGTACTATGCCTCCGGGTCCGCAGTCACGTGGTTCAAGAAGGGTCAAGACTCCAGTCTGATCAAATTCTTGTTGGGTTGCGGATCTAGATCCATGAATAAAGCACAAATTTATCTTCTCGAACTAGGGATTCTATCCATAACTCGAGAAGACTGCAGCAAGTAAAGTCTCTAGGTTTTCCAGTGAGACAAGAAGATGCCGACAGCTAGCGTTTGGCCCAGAATCGACGGAATCTATAATGAAGGAGCTTTGGAAGAGTTCCACACATTAAGTTTGTGACGAGAATGAAATTAATGCCGCTGAAGTTGAGGGTTCCACTAGGGAGGTTGACAGCCATAGGATTCCAATGACCGAATCGGTGTGCTATGAAAAAGATGGCGTCGAGTTTCAGGAGTATCTGTTGACCCGTGCAAAGATCAATAAGAGGCTGTTTGGTTTAACCTTTCCATTGCTATTTTAATTTTTTATAATCTTGAGAACAAACAAGCTGGAGAACATGGTTCAAAATTTTGCTTGTGTCACAGAGTGTTTGGTGACCCATTTAGTGTTGGGTCTTACAGATCCTGAGACGAAACAGCTTCAATTGATACTCTGTCACAAACTCGGTTCATAGTTATTAAAGGCGTGCACCTTGGTCGCCTGAGGCGAGGTGAGGTGGGAGATGAGGGGTCGGGGCCTCATGAGAGGTAAGGCGAGGCGAATAGGGACAGGCGGTCGCCTTGTTCTCCTAGGTGCAAGGCATCAGGCGCGAGAAGGCGTCGACTTCATGACAGAAGGCTAAATTGAGTTCTCGACCCATGCTTTTTAACCAAACGACGTAGTAAAGATGAAACCCTAGATCTAAATTGTCGACTCAGTCACTCACAATTACCTTAATTAGACAGAATCGACTTCCACATTTTCGAACTGCTACTGAGACTCTTCTACTTCGACAGTCGACTTTGACGTCAACTTTGCCTGCGCCGGCAACTTGGGCTTCGACTTTCTTTTGATTTCTTGGCCAACTCTGTACTGCAACAACATCTCAGTCTCTTAGACCTAGTCGAGTCTTCAAACAATTCGGGTCTTGACTGAAACAGGTAACTTTCCTTCTTTTCATTTTTTTACCCTGCTTCTTGAGTCTCTCTACTCACCTTCTTTCGGCCCAAAAATAAAGATTTTTTGCTTTTATTTCAGTGTATTTATTTGGACTTATTTTAGACATTTTGTATTATTTTATTTTTAATTTGGGACGTTTTTTTAATGTTGACTTACTCTATTTTTTATCTATTTACTTTGTGTCTTTGTTCTTTTCTGTTTGTGTTTCCTCAGTGTCATACAATACTCTCTTTTTTCCTTTTTACTTCACGCCTTTTTTTTTCTTTTTGCTAGTTGCTAGTGTTACTAGTTGAATTTGTATTGTTGACTTGTAGCTATCATATGTTAACTTAATTTGATATATTATTCTCATTAAATAAATATATATACTATTTTTCTTAATTTGTCGCCTTGCTCGCCTTACAGTCACCCTCCTCTCAGCCTCGCCTCTCGCCCCAATAATGGACCTCTCGCACGCCTCTCGCCCCAATAATGGACCTAACGCCCGCTTCTCACCTTCCGCCTTTAATAGCTATAGCTCAGTCACAGGTAAATCAAATCTGCAAGTTTTTAATGACTCGGCCAAACCCACTGAGTTGAATCAGTGAATCCAACAAAAAAAGCACAAATTACACCACACATGTGACCCTCTGCTCCCTCCCTTCCTTGAACCTTTTTATTTTTCAGTTAACCCTATGGTGTGCATGACACATTGGAGACTGACGAGTTACCCAGCTCTCTTTTTTTGTTCGCTTCATTTTACCTTCTTAATTTACTTGTTCCACAAAACAACACTTATAGCTTTAATTCTTTTGCTTACATGAGAAAGTACCTAACTCATACTGTTTCTATATTTCCGTTTTAGTTGTAATTAGAAATAATGATGCCCAATTCAAATACGAGAAAAGGGTCAAATCAACACTAGCAAGCTTCCAACAAGCACTCAAGCCATCCATGGCTTCCAACAAGCACTCAAGACAAAAACTAATCTGCCTTATTTTAAGCCGAACAACGTACCTTAAAATAAGGCAGATTAGTTTTTGTCTACATGGCTTTTATCTAGTTTATTCTGCAATAATGATCTATGATTGCGCTCTACCTGTAATGTACTCTAGCCATCCATGCGGTGTTTTACCAAAACTGCTCTACTGATGTCTGATTTATCATATTAGCTATATTACCTCCAATAAGTGGCACTCAATATTTAGTTGTTGATATACATTGGATCTCTATCCACCCTCCATCAAATCAAATAGCCGAACAACGTACCTTAAAATAAGGAAGATTAGTTTGTCTACATGGCTTTTATCTAGTTTATTCTGCAATAATGATCTATGATTGCGCTCTACCAGTAATGTACTCTAGCCATCCATGCGGTGTTTTACCAAAACTGCTCTACTGATGTCTGATTTATCATATTAGCTATATTACCTCCAATAAGTGGTGATTTCCTGCAAATCTAACTGTTCCATCTTACTAGCTATGCTGTTTAGAAATATTGCAACATTTCTTGGAAACATGTGCCCTCTAGTAGGCTAGTTGCAATTTGTTGCATGTGCCTCATTCAAAAGAGAAATCAAAAGCAATTTTTAGATAACTATCTAAAACCAAGCCTTTGAAATATGCTGGACAACGGAAGGGGGACAGATAACAATGGCAGTGGAAAAGAAAAAGGATAGAATTTGTTCCCTTGAAAAACTGATGCAGGACAGCCTAAGAGAGCATCAACTCAACGAGTCAAGGTCGTTCGACAAAGTTACCGTAATCCGCATTCAGTACGGCTACGACCACACACCACACCAAGGAATTCCAACCAAAGAAACAATAATTTGATTATTCCAGACCTAATTACAACAAGGAAAGATTACATAAATTATAGGCCCAAGATGCTACTCTATTTGTAGAATTTCACAAAAATATCCCTAACACTTAAAATATAAATGAAACAATAATGAATTCACACAAATAAACTTACCCTAACTGCTCCTGCATCAAGAGACATCTAAACTATAGAAAGAAAATATATGGGAGGTGAACACCTAACCACATCAAACCACGGAAGCAACAAAAATCAAAAGAAAAGAAAACAAATGAGGAGAATCAATGAAGGGCACGCTTTGCTGTAAATAATAAGAGGAGCCCCGCAAAAGACCCTACAGGCAAGACCAGCGAGAACCAAGAATAATACCCAATTTCGCAGAAAATCACATGAACGATAACGACCACAAATATCCTATGCGCATCTGTGTCATCTAACTTCAATGCCTCAACAGTTATGACCAACAAATTTTAAATAACATAGATAAGTTATCCCTCCATCCCTAAATGAGTTTAACTATTAAGGTTTGCACGGATAAAGAAAGTCAACATTTGTAAAATTTTATGAACAAATTACATAAAAACTCCCTTACAAGCAAGTCACTATTGGTTCAGAAAGGCATGGAACGCTACATTGGGAAATTTAACTATGTACATAGTTGACTTTTGTAAAGGTAATTCTCGTTAAGGATAGTTTTTCTAAAAAGTGACACTCATTTAGGGACAGAGGTGGTACTATTTTGTTAGCTTTTCTTTATTAATCGTTAGTTGTTTCTACTAATTTGAATAACAAAATTCTGAATCTTTACTCAAAAACTAAGTCCGTAAAAAGGATTATGCCAGGATGCAAAACTCATACGGACCAAAACCATGTGAAGATGGTGGCAACAATATGAAACATTAGCTCGTCTTAATCTTACGACTGACCTTGGTCGATAAATGTAAAGTTGTTAAACAAAATAAACGAACTGCAAACTCAAATGATGCAAAGAACTAACCGTAATTCGAGACATGCGTTCAGCTTCCAGTTTCTCCTTTTTACGCTGCTCTATATAATCATCATAGGCAAATGGATTAGCCAACGCTTGCGCCTGCAAAGACACACAACATATAGAACTGTAAGATTAATTACTTCAAGCTGATGAGATACAAGACACTATCCACCATCTCCATAAAAATTATAATTTCTTCTGGAGGCCCACAGTACTAGCTGATTGAGATGAGGACAACTCTAAACACTATATTTCTCAAAATGCAAAATAAATAGCCTCTCAGAGAGGCAGGGGCGGAAATGGTGTATTTCACAGAAGCAAGCATAAAACGAAAAACTAGTCACCTTCTTATACAATCGGTGATCAATGAAGAAACCATGCATGGAGGCTCTTAGAAGATTGGTGCCAATTAAATTTGTTAAATTTAACTTCTCAAGGTCTTCTTTTGTCAAAAATTTGAAGTGATCATAAATAGATGTTTCAGCATCCTCCTCCAGCTCTTCCTACAAACAAAAGCAACAAGTTAACACTACCACTATCAAAAAACATAGGCGCCCAAGTCTAAACATGACAGGTAGAAATATGAATCATACTGTTAAGTTTTCCAAGTAAGAACACCAGTTGGGAGCAGGTCCAAGGGCAGGTACAAAATAAGATGGTATCTGGCTGCTGTCCAAAGCCAACAACATCAACCCACTTTCTCTATACACACACAGATCATTTATAGATCCACCGGTTGGTTGAATGCTAGTCATGCGCTCTCCCTGAAAGCATCAAAGAACTTGATTAAGAACTGAAAGCGCTATAGAATCCTGAAGAATTACATTTAATTTCCAGTATATCCCAGTAGACTCAGCCATACGTAGCAGCTGTATAAGAACTATTGACATATACAAGCGTATTAAAAATTTAAATGGAAAACATTGCTACGAAATGCAAACCAGATAAAAGTGAAACCTATGTTTTCTCATAGGCATTAACTTTAACACCATAACAAATAGCTATGTCAGTCTTTTTTTTTTATAAGTGCTATGTCAGTCATTTAAACTATGACTTCAGATAAACCAATCCCACTTGATTTTAATGCTGAAAACCCTATAACTAGCCTCTTATATCTGTCATATGGTTACTACTTGTCCACTCATAGATTATGGATTACAATATTGAATCTGATATGAGGAAAAAGGGGAACCACTGGGAACAAACCAGGCTAGGATATTTTCACAAAGAGTGTACCAGCCAGTTTCCTCAAGACCAAAATTTCTTCCAAGAACCTAATCATAACAAGTTTTCATGTTGATACATTGACAACTATTTCTCAAATGTAATCTGCTTCAGGGACCACGTTGCTGGATCCAAAACCACTCAAGATTTTACATCAAAAAATATTAAGGCGTGGTTAACATCAAAAGCCGCCAAAATAACTCTTAATTTTATGAACTACAAGTTTTATGAAATGAGGCCGAGAAGGGGGGTACTCTATGTGCAAAACATGTTCCATGAACAAAAAAGAAAATCCCAGTAATGCAGAAAGGGCGGCCTCGAGATCCACACAAAACTGTAAAAGTTCTGTAAACAATCTCTATCAAGTACTCCCTCCGTTCCAGGCAAAGAGTCCACTTTCCTTTTATAGAAGTCAACATAAGACTAAATCAAATAAAAAATTTACATACTTTACTTATGTTTTAAAAAATAAAATTTCATATATATTAAAAACTATCTTAATAATACTATAGATTACAACTTTAATAACTTTGTAAAAACCACTAGATTTATGTTAATTATTGGTCAAATTTTAGCTTAGTTGACCAAAAAAAAGTCAAAAGTAGACTCTTTGCCTGGAACGGAGGGAGTAATAATGACGCCTGAGGTTTTCCAACAGAATCAAGTTCCTTAACATCGAACCTAATAAGATACTTCTCCCATCCTAAGCACTCCCTCCCTTCAGCGTGAGCACTTAAAGACAACCGCGTATTGTAAGCACACACACAAAAATACTAGAACAGAGCTTCAAGTTGATAAGCTAAAGACGACACCAAATAGGCAAAATTTCAGATGCAGATGAAAGAGTTTCTTAACTGTATCAGGGTCCCAGATCCTGACAATATGCTTATCTGTAGTAATTAGTTTTGCTCGCTCAGAATTCAAAGTTTGATGCCACTTGATGTTCAATATCGGGCTTCCATACCTGCAAAAGATTGGCAGATTCCAGGAACCAACAATTTCATAAGCAAAAATAAAAGGTTGACTTCGTCACAATAATCACCAAAAAAAGAAAACCAACAATAGTATCAATAGCCATTTTAAACAGCTAACTCACTTGTGATCCTCTACCCTTAAAGGAGATGACGAGCGCAAATCATATATCATTATCTGCGCAATAGCAACAATGTGTCCTTAGCTCAAAAACAGATATTGATAAGAGGATATGAACTTGTTATAGGACAATAAATGGATGAGTGAAACTAAATGCAATAAATACTCCCTCCCTTCCACTCAAAAGAGTCCACGTTTGAAAATTAAGGGATATATCAGTATCATTGGAATTGGTCATAATTAGGAAGATACTTGAGCATAACCAAGATGCTTTTAACACTTGTGGAGGGCAAAGTTGAAAAGTTATGGAGATTGTAAGCATAATTTTTGAAAATAGACTCTTAGTGTGGAACATCCCAAAATAGAATAGTGGACTCTTTGTATAGAACGGAGGGAGGAATATAGACTTGATAGACCATAAAAAGCTGTGTACTTCGAAAACCATGGCAACGGAACGGTAAGGGAAGGGAAGGAGACTCTATAACCATAATTCTCACAACTCTCTGTAGTCAAAACAAAAATAAGTTCTCGTACGTACAACAGACCATATGTGTAAGTATTCACCTTTCCTTCCGATTAAAATACTATCTCCATAAGATGAAATTACATCTAAACCAAATTTTATGGAAAATAAAAAGATAAAGAATACGTGTAGGCAACATTATGAGCATGAGATAGAAAATCTTGTATGATATACCTTTCCAGCACTACTTCCAACAGCCATGAGGTAGCCTCCATCTCCATCAAACTCTACCGCAGTGACCTCCTGCAGTTTATAAATGGTTTTAAAGATTCCAAGTCAGATGAAGTCTCATAGACTGGCGTCACTTATATGACCATACAACACTAATTTTGTTTCTGTCATAACTCATCAATCTAAACGCAAAAAACTAGGGTCCTAACTTTCATTTTCAAGAATGAGAAGAAATTAGATTGGTTCAACTAAAGATTATCAACGATAGCACATGAAAATATTAGGACCATGAAACACGCATCAAGCCCAAACACAAGTTCTTTGAAAGTGGCAAACTCCCAGTAGTAATTGGAGCCAGGAACATCAAGTTTACTTCCTTCCAGAAAGCAGTTTCAGTGAACAATTTGAATCACCAATTAGAGGGAAAGGAAAGGAAAATGAAAAAGTATTCGTATGATCGCAATCTTAGTTGCCATGGAGAATGGGATTTAAAAAATATTTTATTGGCTTCCATGAACCAGCACACTAAAATTTAAAAGATCATTTTCTTTTATATACATAGTTCCTAACACACTTAAATAACTTTTAATAGTAAATTTCAATCCCTTCCATTTCCCCCAAGGAAATCCATGAACCGAGCAGACCATTAGGGTTTCCATGGATAGGTATGCATATAAAGGCCCAGTATGTGATTGACGAATATTTCATTCTGAATCATATGCCTTGGACTCAGTGAGCATTGAGGTATTTAATTTGAGGAGAAGCAGTTATACTGGTAGCATATTTCTCATTTTACAGCCGTTCAAAACTATAACTTCTAAACGGGCATCAGGAAGCAACCAAAGTACCTCGTCACTTCCACCAGCAGGTTCAACAGCATTAAGCCTACCAACTGAAGCTCTTGCTCTCATGTCAAAGCATTCAACAGCACCATCTTCACCACCACAAGCAACCAGGCCATGAAGCTTGCTGTATTACGAACAGAACTGTATTAATAACTAGATTAGATAAGCAAAGGTATCAAAAATGTACAAGCAGGCACGAAAAGGGATTAAATTTCACCAACCTCCTAGAGACTACATTTAAAGCTGGGGATTGTGTGTTCAGTGAGGATAGGAAGCGCCCCTGTTAAAAAAACCAAAATAAAAATATAAAATGAATACCAACAACAACTAATTTTCCAAGACTTAATTATAGCAGTTTTTCTGAAAAGAATAAATAAACTCTGAAACAACATCCACCGGTTGAAGTTGAAGTCAAAGTAGAATCATCTTACAACCTGATGCAAAGTGAACAGATATCCAATCATATGCATTTGATATGGATAGAAGATATAGCAGGAGTTTATTTCTCGTATTATATGACACAAATTTCTTTGTTTTAGAATTAAAATGCCGACATATAGCTAAGTTACACAATATAGACACTTAGCAACCCATTTAGGTTGTGAAGCCATTCAAGGTTGGTTGTTTATATATACTTTTTAGTAGATAAAAAAAGTGGAAGTAAACTTAAATAAAGAAAGGCAATCAAAGCACCACTCTTCAATCCTGCTGATATCAATAAGCGCCAACTGCCTACAGGCCTATTGGATTTCAATGTCTTTCCTACAAGAATAGTGTGAAGTCACCCCACTAAACATGTAAACAAGAAATAAGAGAACGTAGCTGGCTTAAATAACAGGTAAAGAGGAGAGAGGTAAAATCCGTAAATCTCAAAGGGGTAGCAAATTACATCAAATAGAATGAGGACAGCAAAGAATGAATGATGGAGGTTGCAAAGACTTGCAGCTGGCGGGAGTGCTCCGATAATCTAGTTTCTCACTGAAAGATGAAGCTGCTGCAACCTCAAAAAAAGTAGGTACAGGACAGGAAGAGGAGCTTCAACCCCGAGTTTGACACCATAACTTAACATCCTTTCTGTTGTATTATCTAAATCAACTGGCCTTGCCGAGTCACTGAAAATTTGCCAAGTAAAACAAAATATAACAGTGTCAAGGATGTTTTGTCTATAAGTCACACATCTCATTTCCAGTTTGGGGGTGGCTGATTCTGAACCGAGTCCTGATATTTTTGGACAGCCGCTAACATTCATAACCAAAAACACATATACATACTACATAGAGGTTTACAGTTTGGCACCTGGAAAACACTTAAATCCTGGAAGAGCTGGAAAAAATGTTAAATATGCTAGCACAATGTTCAAATTGGTGTGTATGGAAAGAGAGGAGAGTTCGCTCTGGACAACTCAACTATCCATGATTTGACCTTTGTCCCAAGTAACTACTTGGCCCTGGAAACATGACTCCTTTTGCCATTTAAAAACCGTTTTGACAAATTACATGTTACTTATGCTTCCTGTACAAGTTACACACTAGTAAGGAGTTCAGTTATTGCAACAGTGTACATCTGTGATGCAGTCTTGCCGGCTAACTTTTCCCCAACACATGCACAGAAAGAAGTGAAGCTTATACACATAAAGAGTTCACAGAATTACTCATACTAAAAAGATAATTAACAAACCTGTTCTAAGTTAATCCTATATAGATCTGGAGAAGAAGCAGCACAAATCAAGTCACAGGACCAGCAATCATATGACATATCCCTTCCCATCCTGTTCAATAAACAAACTCTATGAAATACGGAAGCAGAGCTTGAAGCAATAACACTCCAGAATAAGATATGGAATATTCAAAAGACAAATAAAGGCCATAAGAGCCCAAGAAGTCCATACAATCCAGAATAAGGTAACATATTGAACACTTCTTAGACAGGCAAACTTAACAACACTCAAGTTTAACTACTTTTTCATAATAAACTTCTCAATTTGAGAAATGAAGACAATTCTTGGATATTCCCCAATGATGAGCCAGTACCTCTGGTATCAAGATATTACTTTAGTCTTTAGCTTGCCAAGCATAATCAAAGTAGTATGACAAAAGATTAGAGGCATGACCATGCAATGAGAGCAAAAACATAAATTGCCGTTAATACAATATATACACATGTTTGACAATTGTGTCCCACCCAACCAGTTTATAAAGTTTGATAAGTACTAAATCACCCTAGAGGCTTGAAGGAAGGCTAATCAAAGGTACAGGAAGATAGAACTAGCAAAAGAAACAAAAAGGGAATCGCCACGATCCCGGCAGCCCCAAGAAGCAAAAGAATTAACTAGGAGTTACAAAGGCATCCTGGTTAAACCGTCAACAATATCTACAATTAAAGATCTGCATCCTGAAATAGCACCATTGGGCCAAATGAAAAGGAGGCTCAAAACAGGAATGAATTAATTCCGTGCAAAAGCAACTCAACTCCTTGATCCTTCAAAAGGTCTTGTAATCCTCTCTCCTAAATCAGCCACATGAGGAAAACAAAAGCAACATTCCAGAAAGCCTTTATTCACTTCTCAGCATAATACTGTTCCAGCAATCAAGAAGACTAGAGTCCTCAACATAACGCAGCTCAGCCAAATGATGAAAAATTATATTGCAACAACCATAGGCCACATCACCGTGATAGCAAGTGATTGGCCGACTCCCAGCCCTCATGGAAACAAAACACCACTGAAAAATGTCTTATTTTCTGTGTCCCATATCCAACTAATATACAAAGTTCAACCATGCTAATGTCCAAATGAAGAATGACGTCTCCTTAGGCTCTGTATCATGCCCACCAAATGCTCTGCCTCTCGTTGCATTCAATTGTACAAAGAAGGCCTCGAAAGATACAATTCTTAACCACATCAACTTTAATACATAGAATCAATGTAATACTGCATACAGAAAACCTCTCTACCTCTATGTCCGCTTGACAAGCTCAAGAGTCAAGCCCCATGCCCACTTGGATAGGACATCAGATTTGCTACCAACTGATAATTTGAACTAGAGATGCACTCCATACAATGCATTGGCATTAGGTTGGCGCACTTTTACAGCATTTTTATTCTACTACACATTTCTCTTTTTCTCCTAGACCCCATTTTCAACATGTAGATTTAGCCCTTTCTTCTACTTGATTACTCGTGAACCAATCCTAGGCAACATTTCAGAAGCCATTTTGCACGCAACATTAGCAATGTAACAAGTCCAACATACAATTAGAACCCATGCAAGATTTTAAAATCAGCATTCTGATAATTTCTAGCGCAGATAGATTGATATGGTCATCATGATGGAAATCATCCACTTTATAAGGAAAGTTGGCTCAGTTTTTTATTCTACGTAGGCAGAGTAGTATAAAATATCCATGAGTGGGCAGAAAACTCGGAGTACATCAACCTCGCAGGCACCAAGGATCAATGGTTGGCAAACTCTTTAGATTGAGTTAGACAATATATAATATAAAAAATTATATCTAGAAAGGGGAGATAAAAAACCTTGGAATTCGTAGACTGTAATGACTTCCATATTTAGCATGTAGGCGGACAGAACGATCAGCACAAAGGAACGCAAGCTTTGAATAGTCATCGCTTAGCACCTATTGTAACAACAAACATTGAGTTATCAATTAGTCATATATATCTGATTAGTGTAAGATGCTCTCACATATATATGATTAGTGTAAGATGTTCTCACATATATATGAATCGTGTGTAAGATGTTCTCAACATATATAAATGAAGGCACTATGGCCACAAACAAAAAGGAAAAAAGAACAGAAAAAAAAAAAAAACCTACTACACGTGAGGAACCAGACCAGCTGAGATTCGCATTTAATTTACACTCATAAACCAGTTTAGAAGCCACATCTATAATTCAAATCAGATCAAACCAATTGCAAACTCTAAATAAACTACTGTAAGTGGGAACCAGATCAGCTGGGATTGGCATTTAATGTACATTCGTAGATACATTTCTAAATAAATAGATATATAGCACATATCACATGAGTAAACACAAAAACAATTAACATCTATATTACGAACTAGTGTACTTTAGGCGGAAGGAACTAGAACAGGCTGAAGCAGAGCTTTCTACACAAGAATCCATGCCAGAAGCATACCCAGCAATCACCACCAACTAAAAAATTTATAGATACTACGTTACTAATGAAGCCACGGATGACTGAGCACATCCTTTTTCGGCGTGACAGGAAATTCTATCTTCATGAAATAGATGCATGGAGCCCTACGGTCTGAATTCCAAGACGAGGCTTCAACTCTCTTTGAAATTGATACTGAGTGCACCGAAATTCACAAGGTGTGTATGTTGCTTCACAGGATCAAGGATTAGGTAATAGAAAGGATAGTAAAGCCTTCTGGATTCATGCTAGGTTTGCGATTTTGCGTATATTTTGATGTAATATTGCATAGTTCTATTCATCAAAAATGCCATCTTCTCGGTTACCTTTAGAATAAATAAGGTGGTTACTATGGAAGCATCTGCAGGCATTTTAGTTTTCAACATGAAAATTGAGCAATGCTTCAGTGAGATGCATTTTATTCGTACTTCTTCCTCTCTACCCTAGATGTAATCTCCTCCTTATTTAATACTCCCCCGGTTGCACAAATTAAAAAAAAAATTGAATAACCACTCACTTCCTAAATACCCTATCCTTGTGACACAGTTTCAAGTTGAGGCAGTTGAGATGACATGATTATTCTCAACCACTAATTCAAAGGGATATATAGGTATTATATTAAAAAATTGTTTCTCAAAAAGAGGAAATGTACCTCCTCAATTAGGAGAAACAAAAAAGGAATGTGTACCTCTTCAATTGGGACAGAGGGAGTACAATTTATTTTTAGAAACAGAAAAGAAAGGAAACAGTAGACACCAAGATAACTCATCACATGTCAATTGCTTCACATAAAAGCCTTCAGAAACAAGTGCTGGGGTGATGGCTCCTAAGGGAAGCACCCACTTAGAATGTCAACATCCACCTAACTTAACTGGATATAGGAATATCATACCGGTGCTGATTTGCATGTTGTACAAATTGTATCGCTGAATTAAGAAATTTAAGGGAAAAGGTACCTGAAAATTAATTATCTCGGACACCAAAGTCCTTTCAAACTTCAATGACAGTTCCCTCAACTCATATACTTTGACTTGTGGTGGGTAGATACCTGAATAGAACATTCACAAAGTTAGTATTCAACTAAACTACAATCCAATCATTTCACCAAAAATAGAGTTTGCATCAACAAGCAAAGATGTCCTGAGTTCCGCAGCACCTGTTGCAATGAGAAACTCTCCATCTGGAGTTGCTTTAATTTTAGATGTTGCAGTTTCAAACCTCAAGTCCTGGATCAAATCCACACTTCGTGAATAGTCTACATTATACAAAAGAGCAAAGTCATTCAGGGCCCAAAAAGAATAGCAAACTGAAAACCAATATTTAAGATTTTTCACACATCTAACAAAAACGTTAATTATAACTTTCCCGTTTAATTAAAATAAAATATGACCAAAGAATATTATAATGCCTGCATCACAAGCGGTGAATCATACGTAACATAATTGTCAAGGCACCTAGTTACTACTTTCCGCAGCAACAGAATTGAACATATTTCTTTGCTCTCATACAATTCGAAGGAAACATATTTCTTATTCCATCACGATTTAAGCATACATGGGATTCCCAAACATAAAGCACAATAAAATATTGGAGAGCATTCGAGAGTAGCTAAAACCACTTACTCGTAGGAATAAGCCCAACCCTCTTTTGTCAAATAGATTGCAGTCGAAACAAGAATTCAAAAAATTATTTTGTGAGCTACCTAGCATTACTCAGCTACATTATAAACTTAGCATCCGCCCAAAAAAAGAAAAACATACAACCATATAGCATGTTAGTATTCAGCAAAAGAGCAGATTTAGGGTTTATGAAAAGGCTTTTAAGATTCTGAGCTTATGATTCATAGCAACATGAGCTAATAATTCATACTATATACCCCTAGTAGTTTCGTTCGGTACGCAACGATTGTCGTTCCATTTCATAGCTATTTTAGTACAAATTTCTAGTTATAATTAGCATGGAAAGCAATCACGATTGTTGAATACCGAACTAGAAATTGGAAGGTACCCTACCTTTGTCTTTGCTAAGAGCTCTGCGCTTTTTCTGTGGAATCCACGCGGCGGTTCGGTGTTGGCCGGCAACCGTATACACCTTGACTCCATTAATGGAGTTGGACTTGAGGGTACCTCCCTGGTACGCCATTGATTCTTAATTTACTTGTTTCTCTCTCTCTCTCTCTCTCTCTCTCTCTCTCTCTCAATTATAATCTAAACACTGAAACA
The DNA here is from genome assembly GCA_016624345.1 of Platycodon grandiflorus. Classification (NCBI taxonomy): domain Eukaryota; kingdom Viridiplantae; phylum Streptophyta; class Magnoliopsida; order Asterales; family Campanulaceae; genus Platycodon; species Platycodon grandiflorus. Next base: position 17,813,916 of record CM028363.1, read on the forward strand.
AACAGATGTTTTAGAGAGAGAAAGTGAATTCGATCACTTTTCAGCGACCTTTGTTGAAGAACGGTGCCGGAGATGGAAGAAGAGCATAAGAGGGTTTTGTAATTGTAGGGTTTATTTGTAGAGTTATTTACCGTAAACCCCCATACTTGTTTAAGTTAACGAGTCACCCCCCATACTTGTTTATCCGCCAATTACAATCATTTTTTATTAACACCTCAAATCCTCTAAGTACACCCCTTTCAAATATTACAAAAATGTCTTTAAAAAATCTGATCTAATCGCCTTTAGTGGAACACCTCAAAGTGGTATTCAGTAGGCGATGGGTGTTCGGCAGGTTCTAGCCGAACACCCGTAAAGGTGTTTGATCGATGTTTGTCGAACACCACTAAGGGTGTTCGGCAACCAGGGTCAAACATCCATCGAATGTAGATGCATGCCCACTTGTTGTGCCTACACCCACGTACACATGTTGTATTGAGCCCGGAACTAGGGCAACAAGAGCGAAAGATCAAAAGAACGAACAGTAGGAAATAGAAAAAAAGGATATTGATCCGAGAGAGTATGGTACTGTCGTCCAACATTGTATTAGAGCGGATAGTCTTACTCGGCCAGTAGCGTAGGACAAAAGCGTTACATCCTCTGGTTGAGTAGGAAAGGTGGAGTTATAAGAATAAAGGAAAGAAAAAGGTGGAGAGGTTGATTTTGGAAAAAAAATATTAGGAGGGGTAAAATAAAAAAATAGGGGGTGTAGTTGGTATTTAAGGAGGTTGAAAATGTTGAAGGTGGTGTACTTAGAAAAGAGAAAAGAGATGTACTCATAAGATTTAGGGTGTGAATAGTCTCACTCTTACCCATAAGCTAAGCTACCTACTAAACTAGGACTACGGGCGTAACTCGTTTGGTCAGGTTCTGTAATACCCCGTATTTATTTTTATTATTTAGTAAATTGTAATAATAACGATTTTTGGCATAATTTCATTTGGGCCGATTATATCTATTATTTGGGCCGTTTGTCTTTTCGTAATAAAAATGTAAATTGGATCCGATAAAAAATTGATATTGTAATTTTGGGCTTAGCCTGTAAATTAGTCCATTCATTTTAACACAAGAGTTAATAGATAATAATAATAATAATAATAATAATAATATTAATACTAAGAACAATAACAGAAAAAGAGACGTGAGGGAGGCTACCGCATCGGAGAGATAAGGGATTCGATTTTTGAATTTCGGAAAAGAGATTACTTGGTTATCCTTCGGTGCCGCATTCGGTAGAGACCTAATTTGAGAACATACTCTCTGCCTAAACTAGAGAGGTAGAAAGAGAGAGGAAGATTAAGAAAAATTGAGGGAGAGTGTGTGACAGCAGTGAAGAGGAGCAATCACGTTGGATTGGATTCTGGTGAGTGAGCTATCGGAGGTAAACGATTTTGTCATCGATCTCTATTACTCTCTAATTCTGATATTACATTTAAAGTACATAGTTCCTTCGTAACTTGAGTAGTGTATAAGTGTAAGTGTAATTGATAATAAAAGGTATTGTATTGAGTTGTTGGGTGTATTGTGTTGATCTTGCTGGGTTGAGAAAAAGAAGGGGAGAATCGAGGGCAATGCACTGAAACTGGATTAATAGTGTGTGCGTATGTATGTATGTGGTTTGTGTGTGTGGGTTTGTGACTGGAAGAAATATATTAAAGAGAGAGCAAGAAAGAAAAAGAAATAAGAAGCAATCTCAGAACAGGGAAGAGAGTTTTGGTCAAACTAATAGTATTATATTAACTAGTTAAAATATTCAAATGCTTTGGTTAATGTGTTTGTATGTGTTGTGTATATATTATGTGTATGTATGTGTGTGTGTGTGTGTGTGAGTGTATGTGTGACAGCGTGTGTGTTGGTGTGTGTGCGTGACAGTGTGTGTGGGATGTCTAAGAATCAACATTATATATATGAGTTGTTGGTGGTCATGGGTTTCCAATTTATTAAAGAGCTGGAGGTCTGTGAGAGAGAGGTAGACTGGGGCAATCGTCTCGTCCCACTCTCCTGTTGGAGACAAGCCAACTCTTGCCCACCTTCTTTCTTTATGCATTTATGAAGACTATAGGCTATGTATTTGGTCTTCGCCCTTGCCTTTCATCGTTGAGACTAGAGGCTAAGGTTAAACTAGAGTTTGTATAAAAGTTATATAGGCTAAACTAATTGTTTATTATAAATGTATAATCACAAGCTACACACGTCCAACAAGCCTTATAGGCCCTTCTAGGGCCCTCTCAGAGAGGATTGCGGTCTCGCGCGCATGTATGCATACGTGCATACGTGCACAATACGCGCAGTATTGTGGGCGTGTGTTTGTATTTTGTGTGTGTGCGCTGGAGAATGAAAGAAGGGAAAAGAAAGGAAGGGCTGTTGTGTTAGTGGTGGGTGGTGTGTGCTATTGATGGAGAGAGAAAGAGAGAGTGACGGTGGGAGGGGGAGGCGCTGACGGAGGGATATATTATGTGGGAGTGTGTGTGTGTGTTGTTTAGGAATCAATAATTAATGCACTGTGCTTAGTCATAGGTTTCCAATTGTTAGAAGCTGGAAATGATTGAGAGAAAAAGAAAAGAAAAAAAAAAGAGCAGAACAGAGCTGGTGTGTTTTGTTGAAGGAGACAATTTTACTGAGTGACCCCCTGGTCTTTTGAACTTATATTAATAATTTTCCAAACTTTCAGATTTAATACCTAAGTTATAGAAATGATAAATTGACCCCTAAATGCAAAACTTATTTTTCTCAGTATGTTGTATAGCTATAAATAGTGCATTTCTATAATTATATATTTTTGTTTTGATTTTTAGATTTGGGCAATCGTGGGTAATGACGCTATTTTCGTACACTAGTTAGTTTTTCGCAGCAACTAAAAGGTAAAGGATTTTGCCTCTATTTAGGTTATTTTGTAATACACCTTGATGATAGCTTTCTCGTACGTTCTTCGTAATACCGTTTTTGTCACCATGCCGAACTTGTGTCGGTATTTGTTTTGACTCCGTCGTATGCGTTTCTTCGTACGTTCGAAATTGTTTATTTTCGTAACACTTATGTGTTAGTTTTGATAATACATGCGATCCCTTTTGATTTAAAAAGTTTGTTTTGATTCAGTAAATTGTTCCGTGTACGGTACCATTCTCGTTTTGAATTCCGTACGATCACTAAGTATGAATAACTTGTCACTAGAAATTAAGTGACTATCAGACCTTATTAGAAAATTTGCACTACTGGGCATGTGTGTGCGGTAATCCGGATTTACCATTCAGAACTCAGAATTCAGAATTCAAAACTCAGAACCCCGTTAGGGGCTAAATGTTAAAACTTTTGATTATTCGAACATGCTTACGTGATCATATATTCTTGTGAATATTTTGGTCGTGATTGGCTGGTATGGGACGGTCAGTGGCGATTGGAATATTCCGTTTCCTTGGTTATTTAACATCGTCCTTGAAATTCCTTCTTTGGAAAACTTATGAAAATTGTTCATTTTGAACTTAAAAGGTTAATGCTAAACTTCAATGATATACTGTTGGCATTCATATTTATTCATACTCTGATTCGACCTTCTTTGTGTGTCCACCCTCCTTAGTAACCGGAGGGGTGGCGTTTCAACTTACTGAACATTGTTCGCTCACCCTATCACATTTTTCTTCTTTTTAAGGTCATAGGTGAGAGAATTAAGGTTTATAGTTGGAAGTCATATTTTCGGAGGCGGACTAGAATGGATCGTGTTTTGTTTTCATAATAATAAACTGTGTAGAGGATTTTTAAGGATTTATTAATTTTGGCTAGTCCTGCGAGACTATTTAATATCTGTTGGAATTACAATGGTTGTAAGACGTGGGATTTTATTTTCTGGCATGAGTCGTGGTTTGAATTAAGTTGATATATTGGTACACATTATTGAGTTAAGTTAGATTTTGTAGTAGCGTGGCTGGGCTTGGGCCATATGGTTGGGCCCCGGTTTGGGGCGTTACAAAGTTGGTATCAGAGCCTAGGCTTTATATCCTGAAGGTTTAGAGACTCAGAAATTGTTAGATTTAAGAAATGATGGCATCAATAAGACTATGATTTCGGTTATAAGTATTTATATCCCTATAATTCATCGGGACTGACAAAAAGTTATTGTTTACCTGTAGGAAATGGTGAGAACCAAACAGACTACAAGGAAGTCCTCCCTTCACCTTTATGTACCCCAGATGGAAATGGCTAGCAACACATAGAGAAATGGTACTAGCAAAACAAGAGTGTTAGGTCCGAGGGTTGCTCAGTGTATAGGCTAGAGGGGGTGAATAGCCTATACTTGGTGTAATAAAAATTTCATCCAAATTTTACATTTAGATTGAAAAGTAGATGAAATGATTACTACACATAGATCATCTTCCTCATGCTGAATGATTAACTGAAGATAGAGTGATCGGACATCTTAGATCAGCAGATGTAGATCATGGACATCTAGGATCAGCAGATATGAAATATGCAGTTGGAAGATGTATGTAGAACTTAGCTGATGGAAATGAGTTTGAGCAGCGGAAGAATAAACAGCATAAGTTTGACAATTTAGATTAAAGTAACTGTAAAGATTTGATCTGAAAGAGAGCTTGACAGTTGACTATAATCTGTATTAGATGCATCATTTACTTTCCTTAAACAGATTGCACATGATAAAGCAAATTATAAACGAAAGAGAAATCAAGGCTGAATGTAACAATTATATATTTTATATTAAAATTCAGCAGAGGTTTGCTCAAAGGCAAACATGCTTAGTACATCAACCTAGAATCTCTAACCTAGCAATCTCCTTAGGAAAAAGAAGGAGAAATGAAGAAAGCGAAATCAAATATATCGAAAATACATTAGAAGATGTATTTAATATTTATTAAGACATCTTCCTGTAGTTTCAACTTGATATATTTGTTGTGAGAAGAGAATATTAGGAGTTGTTCAAATAGCAAGTATTTGAACAACTGAGTGCTAAGCACTCGACCAACAATGATGACACCTTATTGCACAATCGGCACAGCTTATAATGTAGTATAAGTCTGCCGATATGAATGCAATCTGGACATGTAAGTTCTGGCTCTTCATCGGACATCTTCAAGCTTGGTCTGGCTTCAACGATCTGTAAGATACTTGGTCTCTTTATTGAATGATGGAGTTGAGGCCATCGAAGAGACCGAGTTCTTCGAAGGAAGAAGAACTCAAATCAACAACAAGGTTGTTGATCAAGCGAGCTTCTCGCTTTTGGATTTTCTTCTCTCTCTCTCACAAAGTGTTTGTTCTTACACTTGTGATTTCTCACTCTGAAGGAGTGGTTCTGGATTGAAGAAATGAAGATCAATACCACAACCTTTCTCAAGAATAAGCATACACGATTTGTGTGTTAGAGTGCTTGTGCTCTCTCTCTTGTTTTCTTGTGCTCGCTCTTTAGAAATGAGGATGAGAGTCTTCTTATATAGCTGGAGAAGAAGAGGTGACCGTTGGTGTATTGAATAGATTTATGCCCGTTGGTGATCTGAATCTCGTGATGTAGGCGAGTACATCTTTGGATTTGTTGGGCAAAGACCTTCGCTTAGGTTTGAATCTTGAAGATGATCCGGGACACAGTGGACATAGTTGGACGTGTCGAGCTTAGCTGGATGCGGTGATTGATGTGGACGTTTCATTGCTTTGATCGTAGTGCGGCGTCCGTGCTTGGCCTTTTAAAATGAAGCTTTGAAGACCGCGAACACTTTCGTAAGAGGAAATGTCTATTGGATAAACGTGAAGGTGCGGACATCGATGCGTATCTTGGATTTGTCGACGATCTTGTAACGGATCTATTTTGTCTTGAAGTGCATTGAGTAACGACCGATGTATCTCGTGATCTTACGGTTTCTCGCTTGATTTGATTAGGATTTGGCCGATTCGAGATCCGCCATTATAGAACTGCGATGTAGAAACCGCGATGGTCACGATGTTCCTCTTGAATAAATAGCTTCTCTGCGGTTGTTCGATGAAGTGCTTTGGCGGATACTAGAGTCTGATATAGAACTGCGATGTAGAGATGGCTATTTAGGCGATCATAGCCGAAGGAAATGTCGCTAGTGAGACATCTGCCGATAGTCACGTCAGCAAATTGAAGAGCTTGATTCATATGAAGGTTTGTCATCATTCGGTAGGACAAAGACTCGGATATGTACAAAGACTTCCTAGTCTAATGACCTATGCATTGTTTCAACAAGCCGCCACACTAACCGTGCACGCACCTTTTAGCCACTTGTGAAACATGCGTTGTAATGGGAACAAGCAAATCACTGTGTTGGAATATGCATACATATATATCACTGATTTACGGCATATTCCTAACAATCTCCTCCTATTTGCTTGGGACCATTACTACAATTGACTTATACATATAGCTCTATAAAGCAGTTGTTCAATCCTTAGTAATAACATGCCACTACTGAATATTCAGTTTATATCAAGACATGCCCTAGGTTGAACTTACAAGCGATAGCGTATGTATAGTCACCTATTGCTAAGTATTTACAGACTCAATAAATGGAAGAACAAATACGAAGCAATAACTGAAATGTTTATTAGGCAAATGATAATATTGCCTTAAGAGTGTGTTTCTTGCATCGGATGATCTGAAGAATGTTGCTCAAGCAAGAAGTAGAAACTATAAGTGACTTAATCGAATTGATTAAGCATCTTCATCTAGTCAGCATATTATAATAGTCATATAATATTAAGCTGTATGGGTAGATACTATCTTACAACAATCCTACAAGTTGTCTACCTCTCCTTCTTAATATTTGTTTATCTCTCCTCCTTAATGAATATTGTTCTTAATAGAGTTAATCCTACTATAATTTCTTAAGGCCTGACTTCCTTTATAATTACTTGAGGCCATTACTTCTTCACGGTCTCTCCTCCTGAAAGGTTCATTGATTACTTGCAATTTTCACAATCTCTCCTTTCTTCAATTTCTCTTCTTTCTTCAATTTTCTCCTTAATATTTGTTTATCTCTTAATCTTACTAATTGTTTATCTCTCCTCCTTAATATTTCACATTTGGGGGTCATTACAATCTCTCTTTCTTAATGAATAGTGTCAATCTTACTATAATTATAATTTCTTGGAGCCTACAATAATTTCTCTCCTCCTTACTAGTTGGGGTTATTATTACTTCACAATTTCTTGGGGCCATTACTACCAATTATTACTTCAATTTCTCCTTTCACATATTCAATTGCTTGGGGCCATTACTACTTCATAATTTCTCCTCCTTAATGGCCACAAGTTGAAGATAGATTGATAGTTATTAATTGAATTTTGGAGTATTATAACCTAAATATGAGGGAGAACATGCTTATGGTAATTCATAAGGTATGAATTTTGACAGGCAGAGAGAGCATGCTGTCGTTTAGAAATGTGCAGATAGCTTATGATACACAACTTTCATGTATGAGACATACATAAAAGGATATCGAGGTTAGAAATTGTGTTTCCATTGCTTGTAAGAAGATTTTACAAGAATGTAGTGTGATACGCTTTATTTTGTGATAGGAGAGGCAAAATAGGGTAAGTTGTTTAATTAGTGAAACCAATTGGTGAGTAGTAAAGCATTCAAAATGGTTTCCTCTTTAAGGTATATCAAGTCAAAACAAGCAAGTATGGTGAGTCTTATGTTGATTGTTGTTGGATGTATGAGATATACATCTAAAACATGAGATGTAAGGTGCGCCTACGAAGTATAGATGAAGTTCATCAAGACAAAAGCTGCGGCATGAACGAGTATGTACCAGGACAAATTTTTAATTTTTAACTCAAAAGAAAATGTCAAATAACGACAGGCATACGTACACAAGACTAAACACATTACATATTTATCATTGATATAGCAAAAGAAAGTTAGATTTATAAAACAGAGACCTAGCTAGTCATCCTAATGAAGTAGAGTTAGAGGATGAAGGTCTGCGATTCTAATCGAAAGGAACATTGACCATTGGATTTGACGAGTTGGCATTTGTTGGTGAAGCTCCTCCCGAGATGAGGGTTGCTCGAGGTGAGCATTTGAGGCGATGGGAGCAGTGCGTAGTAGCGGTATTGTCTCTTGTGGGAGTCCAAGGGATGAAATTGGATACACTGTTCCTGGGGTCTCGAAGACGATTCCTTACACGACGAGAGATTTGACGAGGTCGTTGAATCACTGGTGGAGGAGGAGTGGCAAGAAGGACCATCATTCGATGACGCCATTCAGTGTGGGAGATGGGTCGATGAGAAGGACTAGGCAGATTTGGTGAACACATGATGCAACTGACTCTATTTGTGGAGAGATTTTTGAGGAACGAGAAGTCGGTTGTTGTTTTGGAAGCGATACCAATTTTATACAACTTTGAGAAGATGAAAGGGTTTCTTGATTAGAGGAATGGGAAAAGATATTTTGGGGGCTTAAAGAAGTGAGTGCATTTAATGACAGTAATGATAGTCTGATTTTGGATTATGTCATCATGCTTAGTGTAATAATGGCTAGTGCATAGGCAGTCTAGAAGATATTTATATTAATTTCAAACAAGAAGTTTAAAATTAATTTGAGACCGATTAATTTGATTGCCTTTATTGTGATATTAATGGGTACAACTGCTTCCAGGAATAATATAAGCTGTTATTTTACTTCAAACGAGTTGTTTGAGTAAATTAATCAACAATAGAACAGCATTGGTTGTTTAAGAGTGAATTGGGGACAGAATAACTTGTCCAAGCCATATGGCACAGTTGTACATGACACATATGTGGAGGTTTTAGACGAATGTGTCTTAAGATTGTCTGATATCAATCTTGAAGTTTGATACCAATTTTGGGAGATTTGAAGAGTCTTTTAATAAATGAAGACACTATCAGCAGGTTGTATTAGGTTTTTGCTAGAGTGGGAACTGCTGATATTGATTGTTGTGTCTATTATTGGGAGTGTGATTTATATCAGCTAAGTTAAGGACAGCTGATATCAATTGAATAGACTCTATTTATAATGGACATCAATCTATTTAAGATTAATAAAGCTTAGTAAGAATATTAAATAGATCAAGTGAGATGTTACATGTGTACCTGAAGTGATGTCCGTTCTTCTTTCTAATCAGCAGATCTAGGCATTCTATGGCAAGGGAAGAGATCTGAAGACTAGACTTGTTCTGAAGAGAGTGAGACGTAGCCTATATGAAACGGGGGTCATATCGGCTGTTCACTCCTGAGGAAAGACATAATATTTGAAAATATTAGTCTTCCCAAGATTTCTTGAATGTCTGACTATCTTGAGGATAGGTCGAGTTACTAGAGATTTTAACTATATCCTTTTTAACAAAGAATCACATGATAAGGTGTAGCAGAGTGTTTTGGAATTCAATCTGTATACCAATTAGCTGTTTGAGCCATTATAATGGAGACAACTAATCAAGCCTTTATAACTTCAATCTCATAGGGTATACAAGATTTGGTAGTTGTCATTACTAAGAACACAAAGTGCTGTTGGATTGTCTTGAAAGGTTCAATTTAGCGACTTGTTGTTCAAAGTAGATTTACTAACAATCTTGACCTTTTAATCATGAAGAATAGAGATTGAGTAATAGCAGATTCATCGATAGATTGACATGAAGATCATGAATACTGCAGTCTGCCTATTTGTTAAGAGACTATAGATTCTGGCAGAACTTGAATTTAATCATTGTGAAAAGATTAGATTCTGAAAGGCAATTATCATGGTGTCTAAGGATGAGAGTTAAGCAGTAGTAGAAGACCATAACTTGATTTAGCGATTGTTCAAGAAAGGTTTGCGATGGGATGTCGGCGAGTTTGTGTCTCGGTAGAGTGACCATTTCATTGAGAGCAATTCTTTTAATCACCAGAATAAAATGGAGATAATCAAAGAATGATAGGTTTGATCAACACACTTTAACACATTAGTTCATGCTATCAAAGGAATGCAGACAAGTAGATGAGCATGAGAAAAAGTTGCAGAACTTGTATTCAATGAACCAAGTAGTTTTACACGGTATGATGCAAGGATCAGCTGATTACAAGAACAATACAACTGGATTTTTGACTGAACTGCCGATTACATGAGAAAGATACAATGATTCAATTTACAGAAAGAAATACATGTTACAAATTTGTGTCCTATAGGTCCTAATCCTAGACATTAGATTGGGAGTCATTGGTCAAGGATTTAGAAGGAGTTGGATGATAAGAAGATGGCCGTGTTCCCTTTTTGATCTCCTCCAACTCTCGGGGGAGGCAGAACATCTTCACTTCTTCGGGTCATTATGAGAGCACCGAAGGGTGATGGCCACCGAGGATGTGCTGTTTTGACCATGAATCCCCTTTGATAGACGAGGGGATTGGTGGTGACTATTAGCAGTTCGTCATCCTCATCAATTCCATATTAGCTACTTAATTCAGCAGAACTGAATCATCTGCCTCGGCCATCTTTGAGGTGATGGTCGGCATACCTACATATAACCAGAAGACTTGTTGCACATGGCAATATGTTAAATGTTTTCCAAACATTTGACATTTCTTTTCTGGGGTCTTTTCTGTGAAGTTCAAGTATGCAAGCAGACTTCCAAAAGTGGAATGAGTATGTGCTAATTGATTTTCCCAGTGATTCATCTGTAGACATTTTAGAGTATCAATGAGATTGATAGCTAAAAGAGAATGAAATCACTCTTCTGGCATTAATTGATGGTTTTCTATCTTACTTTTAAAACTAATTGACTAAAAGAGTTCTTAAGTGTTCTGACAATCATGTTTGCAGCATATGAATTATGCTTGACGGCAAACTTCTATGATTATCGGACGAGACAAAGAAGTTCTTTTTATCAATTGTTTTCTCAACAAGACTGTGGAACCATAATTAATGATTTACGGTACACAGGACTTGATGCAATTTCTCTCATATTTGTAAACGTGTATTGAAAAGATTTTGAGAAATAATTTTCACGGTTTATGAATGATTTTGGAAATTCATTATTGAGAGAAATTTAGATCAGCTCTTGTGAAGTAACGAAATAAAATCGAAACAACATTGAATGAATATGAAGGAATCATACCTTGTTAAGGAATTGTCTTGATCCAATCTTAGGACTTGGATTTTGCAACATTTGTGAGATTTTGAATCATCGATTTGTAACTAGTGTAATCTATACGCGGTTTGTGAGTTTTGACATGGTAGAGATTGGAATGAAGAAGGAGCTCTACTTATACTCACGGAGGTTAGGCGAAGGATACTCAATAATGAAGCATTCTTGTTGTGTTGTCCTTCGATCACGCCATGGCGGGGATAGGTGTGAAGTCTAGATATTTTCAAGATTCTTGGTAAGGATTGATGTTGATGACTTGTCGTTTTCCAAGATTTTGAAAATAGTCTTAACTTTAATCGAAGCTCAAACTTCGAAAAGTGTGCCTCCACCTTTAATTGACTTGAGAGAGTAGGTCATTAAAGGATTTTTACTCCTATAAGTCAGCACATAAACCGAGCTTATGAAGTGTTGGTTGGCGAGATGTGGAAATTCACCAACTACGGGGTTTCGAAAAACACTTGAAATCACCGATAGAAAAGTCTTGATTTGTTTTTGAAAAATCATTTGCATAAAACAAATCATACAATCAATGTATATTAATGAAAGTGCGGTATGACAGGTTATTATGCATTATTGTCGATGATATGTATAAGCATATTAGTTCGAGACATGAGCACAGTCATTGGAAAGCAAATAGCTAACTTTGTTATGTATAGGCATGAGAGAGGGTCTTTATCAACTCCTTTGGACTTATCGAGATTTTTCACTTCATTGTTGTAAAGTCCAGCGGTGAAGATTTTGACCTTGAGTGAGTGAAGGACATGAGTGAGTTCTCATGAGTGATCGCGATCCTTCATGAATCGCGGCCATGTTACTATCTGCCGATGGAGAGAGATGTTGCATGATTGACCTTTTCGTCATATGAGTTCTGCCCAAAGTACTCATAGAGAAAATTAGCAACATTTATGAGCTAAAGATAGCTCTAGTAATCCAATAATACAAATGAGACTTAATAAGCATGACAAAAGAATAATTATTCAAAATACGGCTTATAAGTGTAACCCATAGTGTTAAGAAATTTGGAGTTGGGGTTACTTCCTCATTAGACTCTTTGAACGTCTGCTCATAGTCGTTGAAGCACCATTTCTAATACGAGCATAGGTTCCTTGAGTGTATTCTTGCTCGGTGAGGCTTTACATTGAAGAAAGACAAACTCATCATTGATGTCCTTAGGCCAAGATCTTACAATCACGTAATTTTGAAGATGACATATTTTTGATTTCCTTTGAATTTTCTTTGAAACTCTTCTTATTTCCTCTGCTCTAAACTTTTATAAAAAGTTTTCTTGAGAAGGTGTTGGATTGGAACAATCGTTAGCCTTATGTCAAGAGAGCATGTTTTTGGAAGGGATTCTAAGTAATTCATCCATCAAATATGAGTTTAACCCATTTGCCAAAGAAGATACCAAGATTTGAGAACGACTTATGAAACATGCATAATCCTTAGCAAATCAACTTCCACTATAATACTTATCTTCACAATATCAATGTAATTCGATATATGATAAATTTTCTTATAGTGAACACATTGTCATCACAATACTCTTTCTCACATATTTTTGAAAACAAAATTTATTTTGATTTGAAGATGGTTTTCAAAAGGCTTTCGGATTCTCCGTCAAAAGGTTTTTGTGGATAAAAGATTTTGAAAAGACTCCTTTTGACTATGCATCTAATCGAGCAGGGATCTAAACTCTCGGGTTATTAAGCCCGAAATAAGGTTTACGAGTGCGGCTCGATACCAATTGTTAGGTCCGAGGGTTGCTCGGTGTATAGGCTAGAGGGGGTGAATAGCCTATACTTGGTGTAATAAAAATTTCATCCAAATTTTACATTTAGATTGAAAAGTAGATGAAATGATTACTACACATAGATCATCTTCCTCATCTTGAATGATTAGCGAAGATAGAGTGATCGGACATCTTAGATCGAGATGTAGATCATGGACATCTAGGATCGCAGATATGAAATATGCGGTTGGAAGATGTATGTAGAACTTAGGCGATGGAAATGAGTTTGAGCAGCGGAAGAATAAACAAATAAGTTTGACAATTTAGATTAAAGTAGCTGTAAAGATTTGATCGAAAGAGAGCTTGACATTGACTATAATCTGTATTAGATGCATCATTTACTTTCCTTAAACAGATTGCACATGATAAAGCAAATTATAAACGAAAGAGAAATCAAGGCTGAATGTAACAATTATATATTTTATATTAAAATTCAGCAGAGGTTTGCTCAAAGGCAAACATGCTTAGTACATCAACCTAGAATCTCTAACCTAGCAATCTCCTTAGGAAAAAGAAGGAGAAATGAAGAAAGCGAAATCAAATATATCGAAAATACATTAGAAGATGTATTTAATATTTATTAAGACATCTTCTGTAGTTTCAACTTGATATATTTGTTGTGAGAAGAGAATATTAGGAGTTGTTCAAATAGCAAGTATTTGAACAACGAGTGCTAAGCACTCGACCAACAATGATGACACCTTATTGCACAATCGGCACACTTATAATGTAGTATAAGTCCGCCGATATGAATGCAATCTGGACATGTAAGTTCGGCTCTTCATCGGACATCTTCAAGCTTGGTCCGCTTCAACGATCGTAAGATACTTGGTCTCTTTATTGAATGATGGAGTTGAGGCCACTGAAGAGACTGAGTTCTTCGAAGGAAGAAGAACTCAAATCAACAACAAGGTTGTTGATCAAGCAGAGCTTCTCAGCTTTTGGATTTTCTTCTCTCTCTCTCACAAAGTGTTTGTTCTTACACTTGTGATTTCTCACTCAAGGAGTGGTTCGGATTGAAGAAATGAAGATCAATACCACAACCTTTCTCAAGAATAAGCATACACGATTTGTGTGTTAGAGTGCTTGTGCTCTCTCTCTTGTTTTCTTGTGCTCGCTCTTTAGAAATGAGGATGAGAGTCTTCTTATATAGCTGGAGAAGAAGAGGTGACCGTTGGTGTATTGAATAGATTTATGCCCGTTGGTGATCGAATCTCGTGATGTAGGCGAGTACATCTTTGGATTTGTTGGGCAAAGACCTTCGATTAGGTTTGAATCTTGAAGATGATGCGGGACACAGTGGACATAGTTGGACGTGTCGAGCTTAGCTGGATGCGGTGATTGATGTGGACGTTTCATTGCTTTGGCGTAGTGCGGCGTCCGTGCTTGGCCTTTTCTGGAAATGAAGCTTTGAAGACCGCGAACACTGTTCAGAAGAGGAAATGTCTATTGGATAAACGTGAAGGTGCAGACATCGATGCGTATCTTGGATTTGTCAGACAGATCTTGTAACGGATCTATTTTGTCTTGAAGTGCATTGAGTAACGACCGATGTATCTCGTGATCTTACAGTTTCTCGGCAGTTGATTTGATTAGGGATTTGGCTGATTCTGAGATCTGCCATTATAGAACTGCTGATGTAGAAACCGCTGATGGTCACGATGTTCCTCTTGAATAAATAGCTTCTCTGCAGTTGTTCTGATGAAGTGCTTTGGCGGATACTAGAGTCTGCCGATATAGAACTGCGATGTAGAGATGGCTATTTAGGCGATCATAGCGAAGGAAATGTCGCTAGTGAGACATCTGCCGATAGTCACGTCAACGGCAAATTGAAGAGCTTGATTCATATGAAGGTTTGTCATCATTCTGGTAGGACAAAGACTCGGATATGTACAAAGACTTCCTAGTCTAATGACCTATGCATTGTTTCAACAAGCTGCCACACTAACCGGTACGCAGCCCTTTTAGCCACTTGTGAAACATGCGTTGTAATGGGAACAAGCAAATCACTGTGTTGGAATATGCATACATATATATCAGCTGATTTACAGGCATATTCCTAACAAAGAGGTTTGACGTAGGAGGGAGTACGAGAATGGATTAATAAAACAATTAAGAATCCAGCTCCATGCAATGAAAAAGGCCTTGGAGCAACCAGAGAAAGCGAGGGAAATTCTAGCAGAAGTAGAATCGAAAACACCGAGCCAAGAGTTGGGAGCAGCGTTAAATCCTGTACTCTTAGAAGATTAGGCTAGAGAGAAATTTTAGCAGATTAGTTGTAGTGGGGGAAAAACCCTAAAAAGTTTAAACTAGTATTTATTCATTTGTAATGGAATGGTTTTGAAATTTTGAAATTTTTTTGAATTGTCGATTAGTAATAAAATCTTCGTTTTGATTGATCTATAAAATTTCGTTTTGTATATAAGTTTTTAGAATTTGATTTGATCTAAATACTCACGATTTATTTACTAAGGTTTTGGAACTTATGAATGAGCTCTGCTTTGGGTCGGTCAATATGCATCATTCTTTGTGAACTTAGACATGGATTTTGTCCCTTATATTGGGATGTAATGTTTCTTGAATTTGTCTCAGAAAACAATGGCCAGAGGTGGTCGTGCTAGTGTTCGTGGCCGCGGGCACGGTCGAGGAGGGAGAGGGGGTAGGCTTAGTGATGTGGTCGAGGACTCTACTTTGGGAGTTGTAGTAAACCAGAACGGTCCCCAACCTAACATCAACACCAACGTAAACGTGAACGCCAATGTTAATGTCCCTCCGCAAGCAGACCCTGCATTGGTTGCGCTCTTGCAAACTTTAACACAATCTGTTGTGGCCTTGGGTCAAGTTACTCAAGGACTCGCTGCTCAGACGCAAGCTGGAGCTCAACCCCAACCTGTTGCGCAGCCACAAGTGGTGACTAAAGATCTGCTAGAGAGTTTTCAGAAGTGGAATCCTTGTAAGTTCACGGGTGCACCCGGCACAGAGAAGCCAGAAGATTGGCTGGACAACATTGAAATTTTTTTTGGGACTATAACATGCTCTAGTGAGCTGAAGGTTAACCTCGCCACTTTTGTACTTTAGGGCGAGGCGAGCCAGTGGTGGAAGGCAAAGAAGAGAGCGATAGAATCAAGAGGTATTCAGGTGATAACTTGGGAGATATTTTAGGATGCCTTTAATAAGAAGTTCTTTCCTCCCAGTGTTCGTGAGAGAAGGGTAGCAGACTTTCTTGACCTGAAACAAGGAACGATGACAGTGAACGAGTATGATGCCAAATTTACAGAACTGTCAAAGTATGCCCCAAATTTCTTTGATAATGATGAGCAGAAAGCCCGAAAGTTCGAGAGGGGGTTTAATGATAGAATCAGTTACAGGCTGAAACCTTTGAAATTGCCAACGTATGCAGAAGTGTTAGATCGAGCTAGGATAATTAAGGAGGATTTGACAGACTATCAGAATAGGAAGGAAGAAAGGAAGAGAGGTGCAGATGATCAAGGGGGCATTATTGGGGACAGTCTAGTGGTCAAGGTGGGACCAACAGTGATAATAAGAGGAGAAACACAGAGGATCATCGTCCAAAAGGGACATCTCAGTGGGGCCAAAATTAGAACTAGGGTCAACATTAGAATCAGGGCCGAAACCAGAACCAAAGCCAAAATTATAATCAAGGCTAGAACCAGAATCAGGGTCGAGGTCAGAATCTTGGAGTTAGTACTAACTGCAAAACTTGTGGGGGAAAGCATCAGACAGAATCGTGCTATTGGGGGAAAGGTGCATGTTTTAACTGTGACAAGACTGGGCATCGAGTTAAGGATTGTCCGGACCCACTCAAGAGGACTTTCACTAATAACGCTAGTAGTGAAGATAAGGAAAAACCTAAAGAGTAGGGAAGGGTCTATGCTATGACTGCAAGAGATGCCCGAGCTACTAATGATGTTGTAAAAGGTACGGTTCAACTATTCTCTCGTAATGTGTATGCTTTGATCGATCCGGGTGCAACATATTCCTTTATATCTGAAACACTAGCACATCGTTTGGAACTGTCACCTCAGAACTTAGACACTGAATTAGTGATTGATACGCTGACCAAGGAGTCTATCCCAGTGACCTCGATATTTAGATCTTGTTATTTAAGTTTGGAAGGTAGGGATATGCCGATAGACTTGATTCTGTTAGACATTCAAGATTTTGATATGATTTTGGGTATGGATTGGCTGGCTGCCTTCCATGCTAAAGTTGACTATTTTCGAAAGGAAGTAGTCTTTGGTGGTCCAGGTAAATCAGAATGTCGGTTTAAGGGGTCTAAGCCGGTGGCTCTATCAGGGTTTATTTCATCTTTAAGAGCTCGGCGATTGCTAAAGAAAGGTTGTCGTGGTTATTTGACATACATTAATGATACTCAGAAGGAAGAGATTAGCGTAGAGTCACTTCCTGTAGTAAAGGAGTTCATCGATGTTTTTCCTGAGGATTTACAGGGACTTCCACCTGAAAGAGAAGTAGATTTTTCCATTGATTTAACACCAGGGACAGCACCAATTTCGAAAGCACCATGTAGGATGGCTCCGGTAGAACTTTAGGAGTTGAAAGAGCAGTTGTAAGAACTATTAGAGAAACAATTGATTAGGCATAGCGTGTCACCTTGGGGCGCTCCTATGTTATTTGTGAAGAAAAAGGATGGAACGATGAGGTTGTGTATCGACTATCGTGAATTGAATCGGTTACGATGAAGAATAGGTACCCATTGCCCAGGATCGATGATTTGTTTGACCAGTTACAAGGTGCGTGTTATTTCTCTAAGATTGACCTTCGCTCGGGGTACCATCAACTGTGGGTCAAGAAGGAAGATGTCCCTAAGACTGCTTTTAGAACCCGATATGGTCATTATGAATTTCTGGTAATGTCGTTTGGTTTGACGAATGCCCCAACTGCGTTCATGGACTTAATGAATAGGGTCTTCCAAAAATTATTAGATCGATGTGTAATTGTTTTTATTGATGACATATTGATTTACTCCAAAACTCGTGAGGAACACGAACAACATTTGAGGGCAGTGCTTCAGATTTTGAGGGAGGAGAAGTTGTATGCCAAGTTTAAGAAATGCGAGTTCTGGTTGGAGAAAGTAGCCTTCTTGGGACATGTGGTATCTAAGGATGGAATTTTGGTAGATCCAGCTAAGGTTGAGGTGGTAGTAAATTGGGAGAGACCAACCACCGTCACTAAGGTTCAAAGCTTCTTGGGATTAACAGGGTATTATCGTTATTTTTTTGAGGGATTCTCAAAGATAGCAGTGCCCCTAAGTTGGTTGACTCAAAAAGACGTGAAGTTTGTTTGGACAGAAGAATGTGAGGATAGCTTTTAAGAATTGAAAAAGAGACTGGTGTCAGCCCTAATTCTTACCTTACCAATTGAAACAGGGGGATTTGTAGTTTATAGTGACGCCTCGCAGAAAGGCTTGGGTTGTGTATTGATGCAGAATGGTAAGGTGATCGCTTACACTTCGCGACAGTTGAAGAATTTCGAGAGGAATTACCCGACTCATGATTTGGAGTTAGCGGATATGGTGTTTGCCTTAAAAATTTGGAGACACTACTTGTATGGAGAAACGTGCAAAATATACACCGATCACAAGAGCCTGAAATACATCTTCACACAAAAGGACTTAAATATGAGGCAGAGGAGATGGTTAGAGCTGTTAAAGGACTATGATTGCACAATTTTGTATCATCCTGGTAAGGCCAATGTGGTGGCTGATGCATTAAGCCGTAAAAGCAGGGGGAAATTGGCCATGATGTTAACTAAGGAGAAGAGAATTTTAGATGATCTCGAACCTTTGGGTTTAGAGGTTAGAATAACAGGTGGTAGAGGTAATTTGACAAACATGAATTTTTAACCGTCCCTATTAGAAAGAGTTAAAGCGGCTCAGAATGATGATCCAGAGTTAATCAAGATTTGTAAAAAGTTGAAGGACGGGGGACAAACTGATTTTCGAGTGGGCGATGATGGAATTTTGTGATTTGGGACTAGAATTTGCATTCCTGCTAATCCAAAATTAAAAAGGGAAGTATTAGAAGAAGCCTATAGCTCGAGGTTCTCGGTACATCTAGGAAGTACGAAGATGTATTGGGATATGATGGATACCTTTTGGTGGGAGAATATAAAACGAGAGATTGCAGAGTTTGTTTCTAAATGTCTTGTCTGTCAGCAGGTTAAGTGCGAACATCAGAAACCAGGCGGTTTGCTTCAATTGATGCCTATTCCCGAGTGGAAGTGGGAGCATATTACCATGGACTTCGTAGTTGGGCTACCTAGAACACTTAAGAAAAGTGATGCGATTTGGGTGATTGTGGATCGACTGACTAAATCTGCAGACTTTTTGGCTTTTCGAATCAATGACTCCTTGGAAAAGTTAGCGAAGATGTATGTGGACGAGATTGTTAGACTCCATGGGGTACCGGTTTCAATAGTGTCAGATCGCGACACTAGGTTCACATCAAAGTTTTGGGGAAGTTTACAGAAAGCTTTGGGTACAAACTTGAGTATGAGTACGGCTTTCCATCCGCAGACTGACGGCCAGTCAAAACGGACCATTCAGACATTGAAGGACATGCTTCGCTCCTGTACATTGGATTTTCAGGGTAATTGGGATGAGCACTTGCCATTAGTAGAGTTCACCTACAGTAACAGCTACCACGCGAGCATTGGTATGACCCCGTATGAAGCACTATACGGGAGGAGGTGTCGCTCGCCAACTTGTTGGGATGAAGTTGGGAGAACGAAAGTTGTTGGGACCAGAGTTAGTTTAGATCACCGCAGAAAAGGTACAACATATCAAGAAGAGACTCTTGATAGCCCAGAGTAGACAGAAATCATATGTCGACAATCGTCGTCGCGAGCTCGGTTTTGATGTGGGGGACCACGTATTTCTCAAGATTTCGCCTACGCGTGGAGTTATGAGGTTTGGTGTTAAGGGAAAACTTAGCCCTCGATTCATTGGACCATTTGAGATACTTCAGAAGGTAGGAGAGGTCGCGTATCGACTTACCTTGCCGCCTGTGCTTTCGAGGGTTCATAATGTGTTTCATGTATCGATGTTGAGAAAATATGTCCCTGACCCGAGCCATGTTGTTGAGTATAGACAGTTACGCCTAAGAAAAGATCTTAGCTATTCAGAGTAGCCTATTAGAATTATGGATCGCAAAGATCAGGTTCTTAGAAGACGAACCATTCCATACGTTAAGGTGCAGTGGAGTAATCATACTGAAAGGAAAGCCACTTGGGAACTCGAGGAAGAGATGTGAGAGAAACATCCTGAACTTTTTGTGTGACTGGATACCTTGAGTTTAGAGGACTAAACTTTTTTTTAGGGGGTGAGAGTGTAATACCCCATATTTATTTTTATTATTTAGTAAATTGTAATAATAACGATTTTTGGCATAATTTCATTTGGGCCGATTATATATGTTATTTAGGCCGTTTGTCTTTTCGTAATAAAAGTGTAAATTGGATCCGATAAAAGTTTGATATTGTTATTTTGGGCTTGGCCCGTAAATTAGTCCATTCATTTTAACACAAGAGTTAATAATAATAATAATAATAATAATAATAATAATAATAATAATAATATTATTATTATTATTATTATTATTATTATTATTATTATTATTATTATTACTAAGAACAATAACATAAAAAGAGACGTGAGGGAGGCTATCGCATCGGAGAGATAAGGGATTCGATTTTTAAATTTCAGAAAAAAGATTACTTGGTTATCCTTCGGTGCCGCATTCGGTAGAGACCTAATTTGAGAACATACTCTCTGCCTAAACTAGAGAGGTAGAAAGAGAGAGGAAGATTAAGAAAACTTGAGGGAGAGTGTGTGATGGCAGTGAAGAGGAGCAATCACGTTGGATTGGATTCTGGTGAGTGAGCTATCGGAGGTAAACGATTTTGTCCTCGATCTCTATCACTCTCTAATTCTGATATTACATTTAAAGTACATAGTTCCTTCGCAGCTTGTGTAGTGTATAAGTGTGGGTGTAATTGATAATAAAAGGTATTGAATTGAGTTGTTGGGTGTATTGTGTTGATCTTGCTAGGTTGAGAAAAAGAAGGGGAGAATCGAGGGCAATGCACTGAAACTGGAATAATAGTGTGTGTGTGTGTGTATGTATGTGGTTTGTGTGTGTGGGTTTGTGACTGGAATAAATATATTAAAGAGAGAGCAAGAAAGAAAAAGAAATAGGAAGCAATCTCAGAACAGGGTAGAGAGTTTTGGTCAAATTAATAGTATTATATTAACTAGTTAAAATATTCAAATGCTTTGGTTAATGTGTTTGTATGTGTTGTGTGTATATTATGTGTATGTGTTGTGTGTATATTATATGTTTGTGTGTGTGTGCATGTATGTGTGACATCGTGTGTGTTGGTGTGTGCGCATGACAGTGTGTGTGGGATGTCTAAGAATCAACATTTTATGAGTTGTTGGTGGTGATGGGTTTCCAATTTATTAAACAATGGAGGTCAGTGAGAGAGGTAGACTGGAGGAGTATTGTGGGCGTGTGTTTGTATTTTGTGTGTGTGCGCTGGAGAGTGAAAGAAGGGAAAAGAAAGGAAGGGCTGTTGTGTTAGTGGTGGGTGGTGTGTGCTATTGATGGAAAGAGAAAGAGAGAGTGACAGTGGGGAGGGGGAGGCGCTGACGGAGGGGATATATTATGTGGGTGTGAGTTTGTGTTGTTTTGGAATCAATAATTAATGCACTGTGCTTAGTCATGCGTTTCCAATTGTTAGAAGCTGGAAATGATTGAGAGAAGAAGAAAAAAAGAGCAGAACAGAGCTGGTGTGTTTTGTTGAAGAAGGAGACAATTTTACTGAGTGACCCACTGGTCTTTTGAACTTATATTAATAATTTTCCAAACTTTCATATTTAATACCTAAGTTATAGAAATGATAAATTGACCCCTAAATGCAAAACTTATTTTTCTCAGTATGTTGTATAGCTATAAATAGTGCATTTCTATAATTATATATTTTTGTTTTGACTTTTAGATTTGGGCAATCGTGGGTAACGACGCTATTTTCGTACACGAGTTAGTTTTTCGTAGCAACTAAAAGGTAAGGGATTTCGCCTCTATTTAGGTTATTTTGTAATACACCTTGATGATAGGTTTCTCGTACGTTCTTTGTAATACCGTTTTTGTCACCATGCCCGAACTTGTGTCGGTATTTGTTTTGACTCCGTCGTATGCGTTTCTTCGTATGTTCGAAATTGTTTATTTTCGTAACTCTCATATGTTAGTTTTGATAATACATGCGATCCCTTTTGATTTGAAAAGTTTGTTTTGATTCAGTAAATTATTCCGTGTACGGTACCATTCTCGTTTTGAATTCCGTATGATCACTAAGTACGAATAACTTGTCACTAGAAATTAAGTGACTCTCGGACCTTATTAGAAAATTTGCACCACTGGGCATGTGTGTGCGGTAATCCGAATTTACCATTTAGAACTCAGAACCCCGTTAGGGGCTAAATGTTAGAACTTTTGATTATTCGAACATGCTTACGTGATCATATTTTCTTGTGAATATTTTGTCGTGATTGGCTGGTATGGGACGGTCAGTGGCGATTGAAATATTCTGTTTCCTTGGTTATTTAATATCGTCCTTGAAATTCTTTCTTTGGAAAACTTTTGAAAATTATTCGTTTTGAATTTGCAAGGTTAATGCTAAACTTCAATGATGTACTGTTGGCATTCATATTTATTCATACTCTGATTCGACCTTCTTTGTGTGTCCACCCTCCTTAGTAATCGGAGGGGTGGCGTTTGAACTTACTGAGCATTGTTCGCTCACCCTATCACATTTTTTTCTCTCCAGGTCACAGGTGAGAGAATTAAGGTTTATAGTTGGAAGTCATATTTTCGGAGGCAGACTAGAATGGATAATGTTTTGTTTTTATAATAATAAACTGTGTAGAGGATTTTTAAGGATTTATTAATTTTGGCTAGTCCTGCGAGATTATTGAATATCTGTTGGAATTACAAAGGTTGTAAGACATGTGATTTTATTTTCTAGCATAAGTCGAGGTTTGAATTAAGTTGATATGTTGATACACATTATTGAGTTAAGTTAGATTTTGTAGTAGCGTGGCTGGGCTTGGGCCATATGGTTGGGCCCGGGTTTGGGGCATTACAGTTCGGTATAGGCCAATACCGTGAACTGAATCGGCCTCATTTGGTTCCAACAAAGTCGAACCGAACCTAATCGCTGACATTTCAAAACCAAACAATTTGGTTTGGTTTTTTAGTTTAATTATTTATTTTAAATAACAAAAAATATGGTTTTAACACAATATAATCAACTAAAAGTTAAAAATATAACATATTATATTCAATGAAAGTACTTGCAGTATGAATTTGTGTAGGTCCACTTAGGCAACTGATAAGGCTAGAGGGGGAGTGAATAGCCTTATAAAATTATGTTATGAGGTTTTTAGACTTTTATAAAACCTTGGCAGCGAAAAATAGTTTTAGTCAAATCAATTAACTGATCAATGTAAGTAATCAGTTGGTGATAAAGAATAACTAGACTGATGTTTGCTTCTTGACTGATTAAGGCTTTAAGTAATTTGGCAATGCTTAAAGCTTTGGTCAGTTGGTCAAAATATCACAAGTAAGGAAAGCAAGATGAACATGAGTGTAAAGTGTTTCATAGTATGAAGACTGCTACGTCCACTACAAAGTTGGTCAAACTGGAATTTTGAAATGCACTAATATTAATAATCTTAAATGATCACTAACGGATCGGTGTACAACAAAACTAGTGAATATGAAAATTGAATGTTCAATGGGAACAAATCAATCTCGTGTGTTACAATCAAAGATTCCTCAAAAATTAAGTAGTTGGGAGGGATTCTTAACAATGATTGAACTAATAAAGGCAAATACAAAGAGAAGAGAATAAACAATAAATGCTCTAAGTAAATTTCTCTTTAATGGAGAAGTTCTAGAATTCTTGAAGTGTTATGAATGCTTTGAATGCTTGAGAGCTTCGAATGATCAAGTTGTCGTTTGTTCAGTTCTTCATTGCTTCTGAGGCTTTATATAGGCAGAGATAAGCTTGTGGTCGTTGGAAGCTTTTGACTTTGCATTAAATGTTTTGAAGTTATCTGAGTCAAAATGGGCGAACAACTCTCCTCGAGCTATGAGCTATCTCAGAAGAAGTGGGTATGAGTTGTCTTGTCATTCTGAAATATACAGCAAATTTCAGAACAAAAAGTGTGTCAAAAAACATTAAATATAAAACATGTTTGAACTTAAAGCACGCAAAGTACATACACAAATTCAAAAGAAAGCTACGGAAGCTTATCAAGGAAGCTTCCTTTTGAAGATTAGTAGACTTACAAAAGAGATAAGCCAAAGACATTATCAATCTACTGATTTATGCCGATTATCAGTGAATGACTTGAAAATGTTTAAATCATTATCAGTCACTGATTCAAGGTGGAATCAGTTGACTGACTTAAGGGAATAAGTCAGTTATCAGCTAACTTAGGATATTAGGTTGGCTGATCTTTTTGTGATTCCAAAAACTTAGAATGGTTTTAATTAAATCATTGAATGACCAACAAACTCCTCCTATTTACTTAAATCCATTCACTTCAAAGCAGAAACAAGAATTTAAACAATAAGAAGTTCTACTCTCAAAGAATGATGTTACCTCATATATATATATATATATATATATATATATATATATATATATATATATATAACCCTGCAAAAGTTAGAGTTTGGGCAGAGAAATATATAAGGCAAAAATAGCCTTCCAAAAACTGAAGTAAACATAATGCAGCATGTAATAAGTTTAAAAACTGTATGTAATAAATTTAAAAACTGTAAGTAATAAGTTCAAAGGAATGAGGGGTAAAAGATCAGCTGCTATCGCTGACGTTAACAGTTTTAGTTCCAACTGAAGACGAGGAAGAGGGGGCATTGTCAGCTTGAGGAATATTGAATCTTTTCCTCAGCTTTGTATTCTCTTTGGCTAGCGTATCAACTTTTGCTTTCTACTTGCTCTCCTCCTGAATGGCTTTATGTGCCCGTTCTTCAGCATCACGAGCAGCAGCAGTAGCCTCATTCGGATAGGCAAGCATATCCTCCCATTCACCTGCATCTACATTCCGCGGATGACCTATAGCAATAGATCTGTGAATCTCATTATAAATCTCTCTGTGCACATAAGGCACTCTCAGCCGTACTAGGTTACGAAGCTCATCTCGTGACTAAACTACATTCCGAAGAGTTGCTTCAATTTGCATCTGCTGGAACCGAAGTGCATCTACTGATCCCAATCGACTAATTATCTCTTGGTTGGATTGGATTAGAGCTGTCAAAGCGGGTTGGCGGGATGGGTTGACCCGCAACCAGCCATAACCCGCCACTAGGCAGGACGAGTTGGGCTGACCCACCAAAATAGCGGGACTGCAAATACGCAACCCAACCCAACCCACCCTGGGTTACGGGTTGGGGAGGGCCAACCCTCCAAAAAAGTGTGGTTTTAAAAAATATTAATATCTAACCAATTAAAGCAAAAAAAGAAAAAAATTTGTCATAAGACTCACAACTATTCTTCATTTAATTAGTACAAAAACCAAGAAAGAATTTAACAAATTAAAGTTAAACATAATATGGTGAAATATAATTACATTTTTTAAGACTCAAACTAAATTCATACAACATAAATAAAGAGATCCAAAAAACAAACAACCTAAAAATGAACAAAATTAAATTGACGGGTTAGCCAGCGCCCAACCCGCTTCAGCCCGTGACCCACGCGGTCCCAACCCGTTTGACCAGCTCCTAAACGGGATTAAATTTTATCAACCCAATCCGCCTCTTTTAAATGGCGGGATGGCCTGGCCCGACGTGTTAAGCCCATTTTAACAGTTCTAGATTAGATCAGTGCAGAAAATGTGGCTTTACGCTTTAGTTGTGCTTCCCTTAGGGCTTCAAAACCTGCAAAAGGAGTTGAGGTAGTAGTGTTGGTAGGACCATCAATATCAGTTGCATGTTTAGCATCGGTCTTAGTCTCAGCATTAGTGGGTTGAGTAGGTACATCTTCAGTAGCAATCTCTGCAGCTACTTCCCCCTCCTCGCTCTCAGAGTCAAACTTGATTCTTTTATTCAGTAGAACAATAGGATTACGGATGACTTCATTAATTAAGTCATTTTCCTCTTTCCTTTTAGCAGCAAGTGGAGGAAGAGGAAACACTATTTTATCAGTTTTTATAGCATTTTTAGCTTCTTCTTCAACCAACTGTTTAGCTATAGTGAACAGTTCTTCATTAGCAGCCAAGTCATCAAGATCCTCAAGGTCACACTGAATGCCCACACTTAGAGTAATAGAGCTAGTGAGGACCAGATGATCAGCAGCAGTAGTAACAAAGGCTAATGACTGAGGCTCAGTAGAGGAGGCTTCAGCTATAGTAGGTTCAGAGGGCGGGCTGAGTAGAAGTTTTATGTGGCTGATCAAATTGGGGGGAAGAGGTTAGTACATCAGCTAGCTAAGGGGAAGGAATGTCAGCTAGCTAAGGGATGGTTTCTGTTGGTTCAGGTGTTTGGGTAGGATGAGGTGATTAAGTAGGTTGGATAGGAGGAATAGTAAGGAATGACTGGGGGAAAGGTGGTATGATAAGTGAGGGTTGAGAGGTAGGGGTGAGGTTTCAGCTTCATCATCATCATTATCAATTGATAAGTCTTCTGCGGTTGACTACTTAGTCTTTTGGAGGACTGATGCTCCTCCTCAACTAAAGGTGGGGTTCAACAGCTGTAGGCTCTTTTTTAACATCAGTTTCCTGAGGAGATACCAATGTCTGAACCTCAGTTGGTTGAAGAGATGTATCAGTTTTAGTAGCCAACTCAGCTTGGCTCCTGCTTTCTTCTCTTCTCCTGGCCATACAGCCATAATTGTCCCTTGCTTCTTGTACCCTTTTGATCAACAAATCAAGGGCACGATTCCTAACATGGATCAATCGGTCATTGAGCACAAGTGGATTCCAGACCTGGTTAACGTCATCATCGTCTCGTCTGGCCTCTCTCCCAACCAAGAAATGATCATCATGCTTCAGCTTGAGAATACGAAAGATCCTGTTGAAGATGTCCCAAACACTATAGACCATTTCATCTTGAACGAAGCGGTCGTTGGCACAGTAGAATTGGTTCCATCCTAGCCCCAAACATTTAAAGTACTTATCATAGTTAAGCATGATCTTAGCTTCAGTCAAGTTGGGACAGTGGGATAGTTGATAAAGTTTTTGTGTCTAAAGTCATGGTGTATGTCAACATATTTGGAGAGAGGAAGAATGAAGGCACATTCCTTCAACTCCTCATGAAAGCTGAGGAGGGCTTAAATGTATGTAGGGAGATGATC
The DNA here is from genome assembly GCA_016624345.1 of Platycodon grandiflorus. Lineage (NCBI taxonomy): Eukaryota > Viridiplantae > Streptophyta > Magnoliopsida > Asterales > Campanulaceae > Platycodon > Platycodon grandiflorus. The sequence goes on from CM028363.1 coordinate 17,841,270, forward strand.
AATGGAAAATACCCAGTTTGAAGGGATTGGAATGGGAGTCTCATTGTGGGCGTTGTATCTAAGGTAGAAGGTTGGATTGCGAATTGGTTTGTATAGTTTCGAGGCTTATCAGTCTTAGTGTGAGAAGGGGAAGGATCAGAAGGTGGAGGTGGTAGAGGTGCTAAAGTGTCAGTGGTAAAGTTAAAGGGGATGAAGTTACTTGGGTCAAGGATGGGGTGACTGAGAGAAAGGGGAATAGACATTGACTGAGGAACTTCAACCTCTACCTCCTCCTCTGGTTTAGCTGGTTCATCAGCTAGCTATTGTCTACGTGACTGATGCGGTATGACAGCTTGATGGGCCTCCCTAACTAAAGCGGTGACTGATGGTCCAGCGGCTGAAGACGCGGCAGCTGATGTGGTGGCAATTGAGATGGCTTCAGCTCTTGATTCAACTGGCCTGATGGGTTGAACAATAGCCTTTCTTGGGTTTCTTCTGGCTGGCTGAGCTCTGGCAGGCTAAGCTTTAACAGGTCTCTAGGCTGGCTGAGCATCTTGCCCAAACCTACTTGATGTGATGACATTAAGGATGCCATCATTTCTAAAGCTTTTGAAGCGAGAGCCACTAGAACGCAGTCCCTGCTTGAATGGTCTAAGCTATCTGAGGGAAAGACCTCAGGAAGTGGTTGATGATCATGTGGTGAATGGGTTTGTTGGGCTTGTTCTTCAGCAGGTTGTTGCGGTACTTGGTGATGTTGTCAGCAATGTAGTTCACCGTGACTTTGACCTAGTTAATAGCATAACCTTCAGCCATGGCAACCATCAGGTGTCATTGATACTTAGTCAATTTGTCTTACCCACCCAACTTGATCAGTAGGCATTTTTTCAAGAGCGTGGAGAGGGCATAATGAAGAGGACTAAATTTATACTCGTTGCGGTAGTAAGCCCAATCCACGGGAACATCTCCACGAAGTCTTGCCCACCTGACATTCCTAACTTCCATGGACATTCCTGACTTCCACTGGAATAGATAAACTCCCAGTAACACTCAAATTTAGGAAAACAGCTCCCCAAGTGTTGGCATCCACATATTTATTCCTCAAAAAAATACTTAAATTCTTGGATGTTCAATAGAAACCAAACAAATTCGTATTGTTTGGAAAGTTCTCATCCTTGAACTTATGCGGGATTTGCTCCCTCCTTTCAATATTGGATTCTTTCTGAACTAGATATAGCAAACTCTTCAAAAGTAGTCTTGGGAGCTGCCCTTAGTGGGAAAGGCTTCTGAACGGAAGTGGAGTTGGTCGACTAGTCTCACTTGATATCTTAATTGACTTTCACTAATGCTCATCTATCTGGACACCTCTGATTATGCCGATGAGAGAGTGAGGGACGTTTGGTGTAGGGTTCATGGAGTTGAAGAATTCAACTACCATGTCACTGTTGAAGAAGGATATGGGGAAGGATATGATGGGTGAAAGACGTGAAGCTATATACATCTCCACTAACTTTCTGCCAATAGGTGAGGCTTGAAGAGAAGGGATGTCAGCAAGGCAGCCTATAAGCTCTTTAGCCATTGTTGGGTAAGAGTTAAAGAACTGGAAGTAAAGAGAGAAATAGCTTTAGTTTGCTAAGAGAGATGTATGCAAAGAAAGTTTTTTTGCAAAAGCTGTGTATACGCAAAGAGAAAAAAGGATAAGGGGTTTTGGTTTATATAGGGTTTTGGCAAAGGAGGGTTTCTGCTGGTTGAAGGGTTTATAAGGACGTGGGCTTAATCATAATGGTAGGCATAGGTCATGGGTACGTGGGTGCGTGGGTTACCAAACCGTCACATCGTTGTTAGGTCTCGGAGAAGTTTTGCACAATTATTTATGAGAGGATAGAAAAAGAGGTGGAGCATTAGGAAGTGACTGATGAGTAAGGGACTCATCAGTCACTGGGGACTGATTAGTAGATGACTAATCAGTAAGGTGCGCGTGACTAAAGAGTTAAAAAGATCAGTCAGACGCGGGTGACTGATATTTAAAGAGATAAGTCAGATGATAGGAACTAAACAGTAGGTGACTTTAGTAAGAGGGGTGATTGATCTGTGAAGGTGCATGCGACTGATGTTAGGTGACTGATCAGTTTGCAAAGGAGATTGAGAGATTAGTCGCTGGCAGTTGACTGATTAAGAGCATCAGTAGAGTGGCTAAAGATGCGCGTGATTGGCGAGTGAGTCTATCTTCAATTGATATCAAATAACTGAACACTAACAAACAATCAAAACATTAGAAAACACATGTCACGATAAAATAAACATTCCTAGTTCACCTCTTAAGAATGAAAATCTAGTGGAGTCTAAGGCTTTAGCAAAAATATCAGCCAATTGTAAATCAGTTGATATGTATTCGAGTTGAATATTACCTTTCTCCACATGATCTTTCAAGAAATGATACCTGATATCTATGTGTTTGGTCTTGGAATGCATGACAGGGTTTTGAGACACTGAGATTGCTTATATGTTGTCATAGAAAATAGGACATTTTTGTAAGTTGAGCTCATGTCAACCAGTTGTTTCATCCAAAGTATTTTGAGCAATATATTCAGCTTCAGTTGTAGAGGTAGAGACTGAGGCTTGCTTCTTGCTAGCCCATGAGATTAGTCTGCTTTTAAGGAATTGGCAAGTACCACTTGTACTTTTCTATCTACTCTATAAGCTGCAAAGTCAGCATCTAAATATCCAATTAAATAGAAAGATGAATCATTGGGATACCAGATACCAAGCTTTTCTGTGTTGATGAGATATCGAATTATTCTCTTCACTACTGTTTGATGTGACTCTTTAGGATCTACTTGAAAATGAGCACAAACTCACACAGCAAACATAATGTCTGGTCTAGAGGCAGCTAAGTATAATAATGAACCAATCATACCTTTGTATTCAGTTATGTCAACTGATTTACCTTTCTCATCCTTGTCAAGATGACAAGTTGTAACTGTTGGTCCTTCCCATGATTTACTTAAGACCATTCTACATATTTGGAATCACTAAAATCAGCCAACGTTATATTCTTAAGCTAATGACTGATCTGCTTGCGTATATCAGTCAGCTGATTCCGTTAGGAATCAGTGACTGATAATGACTTAAATATTTTCTAAGTCAGTCACTGATAATTGGCATAAGAACAGTAGATTGATATTATCCTTGACTTATCTTGTGTAAGTCTACTGATTTTCAAATGGAAGCCTCCTTGATAAGCTTCCATAGTTATTTTGAATTTGTGTCAGTACTTAGCGTGCTTTGTTTTTAAATATGATTTTTGCTTTATATTTAATGTATTTTGACACACTTTCCTCTCTAAGCTTTTTGTTTATTTCAGAATGAAAAAATAAGTTCAACCTACCTCTTCTGAGATAGCTCAAAGCTCGAGAAATAGTTATTCACTACATTTGACTTGCACGACATTAGAACATTTAATGCAATTGTCAAATGTCTCCAATGGCAAATTTTCTAGCTCTGCCTATACAAAGCCAGAATGAGCATTGGAGAACAACAAACTGTACATTCGACGCTCTAAAGCATTCAAAGCACTCTCACTTCAAGAATTCTAGAGCTTCATTAAAGAGCAAAATACTTAGATCATTTACTACTTTATTCTCAATCTTTGTATTTACCTTTAGTTCAATCATTGTGTTGAATCCCTCCCAACTACTAAGTTATTGAGGGATCATTGATTGTAACACACGAGATTGACTTGTTCTTTTGAACATTCAATCTCTATATTCACCGGTCATTTGATTGTACACTGATCCGTTAGTGATCATTTAGATTATTAATAGTAGTGCCTTCAAAATCTAAGTTTGACCAACTTGGTAGTGGACGTAGCAGTTTTCATACTGTGAACCACTCTATATACTGTGTTCATTTATTGCTTGCTTTACTTGACCAATCTGACCAAAGCTTTAAGCATTGTTTCATTACTTAAAGCTTCAGTCAGCCTTTGCTACTTTACATCAATCAGTCCATCAAATCATTCATAAGTTGATTCTTCAACTGATCACTTTCATTGATTGGCTGATATCTTCAAAACCGCTTTTTCGCTACCAAAGTTTTCAAAGGTTTTAAAACTTATCAAAAAGATTTTATTAGGCTATTCACCCCCTCTAGCCTTATGAATGCAATATGGATTGTTAGCTGATGATCTTCCTCGGATATCTTCAAGCAGGTTCTGTGTTCAATGGTAGGCAGAGTGATTAGTCTTTAGCTATGGATTTGGAGTATAGTCACTGAAGAAATTGAATCTTTCGAAGGAAGAAAGATCTTAAATCAAGAAAGAGATTCTTGATTAAGTGAAGATTCTTGCTTTATGAATTTCAGATTACTCTCCCACAAAGTGTTTGTTCTTACACTTATGTTTTTCCCGCTCTTTAAGTTCTCACTTCCCTTTCGCACACTTGAAGGGGGATGAGAGGTTTCTATTATAGGCAGAGAGAATGAAGGATCCATTGTGACTTGAATTGATTTCTTCCTGTTGGAAGGTTTGTTCTTCAATGTATCAGAGTAAATCGTATGAACTATTGGGTAAAAATCTTTGTGAAGATTGTGTCTTGATTTCTATCTGGGAATTAAGCTGAGAGAAGATGTGACTTGATGTGCAGGCTTGGGTTGAAGAGCACTGTGACTAGTTTTTATAGGATGCATCTTAAAGACTGGGACCAAGCACAAAAGAGGAAATGTTTAAAGGTCTAAACAAAGGGCTCAGACATCGATGTGTATCTTTAAGTTGTTAGGGAGATCTGCAACGTATCTTTTGAGAATCTTTGTAGACTTTACTACTTGGAGAACGACTGATGTTCCTCTTTAAACTTCGCAGCAGACTTGTAAAGAGCATGGCTGATACTGGGATATCAGCCGTTATATAATTGCTAGAATGGTGTCTGCTGGGAGAATATCTGCTAGAGAGATATTCGATGAGACAACTGCTGTTATGATATCTGCTAGTGAGACAACTGCTGTTGAGATGTCTGCTGGTGAGATATCTGCTGGCACTTATTGAGCTAAGGAGAGTTCATTATTAGTTGGTAGGACAAAGACTCAGACATGTACAGAGACTTCTTAGTCTAAAGACCTATGCATTGTTCCAACAAGTTGCCACGCTAACCGGTACACAGCCCTTTTAGCCAATTATGATACATGCGTTGTAATGGTAGTAAGCAAATCACTGTCTTGAAATATGTTGATGAATAGAGCAGCTGTTGCGAAGACATATTCCTAACAAAGTGCAACTTCAGTCACCTTAGAGATGCTCTCAATCAGTCAACTAGTAGCAACTGATCTTTCTCCCTTTCTTGCAGATCAGTCCAGAGATCAGTCACCTACACTTCAAGTTGATCAGTTACCATATCTTCAGTTTCTACCGCCCGACTGATCTCTCACGTCTGACTAATTCTTATACCTTCAGTCTCTCATGAATTACTGACCTACTCAGTCACTCCCTCATTTGATGCTCTTTTTCTGTCCTTTTTCTTGATAATAGTGCAAAGCTTATACGAGAAGCCAATCGTTTCTCTCTCTACACTGACATTGATATGCCGGTTTGGTTTCCCACGTCCATATTACATAGGCTACCATTAATGCTTAACCCACGTTCCCATAAAAACACTAAACCGTCAAACCACTCATTACCCAAAACCCTATTAAAGCCAAAACCTAAACCCTCTTACCTCTTTATGCTCACATACTTTCTAACTTACAAATTCCCTTGCAAACCCTTCTCTCTCTCAGCTAAAACTCTTTCCTTCCAGACCTTCATCCTTCTACTTCAATGGTGGAAGAACTCGTAGGTTACGTTGTTGATATCTCATCCCTTCAGGCCTCTCCTATAGGCCATGAGTTAGCCGCTAAGTATATAGCCTCCAGACTTACCCCCATTCTTTTCTTCCCCGTAACCTCATATCACACTGACATGCTGGTTGAGTTCTTTAACGCCACGGTCCTTACTCCTAATGTCCCTAATTCTCTCTCCAATATGATTCATGGTGTTCAGGGGGTTATAGACACAAACACCTTGGGAGGAGTTTTTTGAGAGTTAGGTGTTGACGTTGATGTGGAGATTCCGGAGGCTAATAAGAATGCTGGATGGGCTAGAATGAGAGGAGACGTTGAGGTAAACATGGCCTATTACAGAAACAAGACAAGTTTAGGCCCCTTCACTACGCATTGTCCACTCTCTTGGACAAATGCATACTGATCAAGTCCAGTAGCCATGACAAGCTGACAGAAGGTTAGTGGCATTTGATGGCTAGAATGGTTGAAGGCCATACCATCAAATAGGCTGGTGTTGTGGTGGACTATATTTCAGAAAATATCACCAAGTACCACAACAACCGACTGAAGAACAGGCCAGCCAGACCTACCCATCACATGATCATTACTCACTTTCTAAGGTCCATCCCTTAGTTGGCCTAGCTCATTCAGGCCAGAGACTGTGTGCCCATTGCCAAGTTCAAAAGTTTGGCAACGATGACATCGTCTTTTTTTTTTTTTTTGAAAAGGAAACAGGGGTGACACGCTACTAGATTTTATTAAAAAATAAAAGGATACAAGGAGGGGGACAACCAGCCTTACCCTTATAAGAGGGGGGACAAAGGAGCCAAACCTCAAGTCAAAATACAAGGGCTTAAAAACCGAAAGAACCAAGCAGATATAATAAAGACTAGACCAACTAAGATGAAATCCTAATCCGAGCTGTGCCTTGAATATCAAGAAAAACATTGCCTTTGATATGCTACGGGAACTCATTAATAGAAGAGAACACTGAATCGGTACCCAAGTCCACCACCAAATTAGCAAGCCCATCCGCTACAAAATTAGCTTCCCTAAAGCAATAACGACACCATCGTCAATGCTCTCTCCTCCAACCGTTTTGGCTAGGTTGCTTAGCCTGCTCAAGTTCTACCAGTAGCTGATACCCTTGCTCAGCCTGCTCTTCGACGTGCTAGAGTTCATCTAGCCAGAGGTCAGCCAACTAAAAGGAATCCTAGGAGAGCTGCTGCTCAGCCTCAAAGGCTTGCTGAAACTAAGGATGAAGCCAACCCAGCTACTACTTCATCAGCCACCACAACGACAGCCACCCCTTCAGTAAAGGAGGTCCAGCCTGTCTTGCTGCATCAGCAATCGTGAAGACATCAGCTGGCTGATGTTTCAGAAGAATTAGTGGATAAGGAAGATGACATCCCTTGGTCTAGGTTTATTCCCTCAACTGTCAGTCACCCCAACCATGACCCTCATAATTTCATTCCCTTCACCTCTCTCGCAGTTCCACCAAGACCTTCAGTACCTCCACATCTACCTCCACCACCATCTGACCCTACATCATCTTATATTGAGGCTGATAAGCCTCAAAAATTCTTCAAACCAATCTCCAACCCTACCTTTCACCACAGATTCCATAAACACACACCAAATCCTTTTCCAATTCCTCTAAACTGGGTTATAGACCATTTGACCTTCTTTGTCCAAGCCCTCCTCAGCTTTAACAAAGAGCTGAAGGAAAAAGCCCATATTTTTCCTCTTTCAAATTACCTAAACACTAAAACTGACTTTTCTCAAAAACATGTGTCATATATCCTACTGTTCCAAATCCTCAGTAACTGATATGGTGCTGAACTACAAGAAGTTCTTTGAACCCCTTGGACTAGGCTGGAACCAACTCTACTGCGCGTGTGACCGATTCTTACAAGATGAGATGGTCTTCAGCGTGTGGTTAGCCTACTACAAGCACTTTAACCTCCTCAAAATTCCAAGAAATGATCCTTACTTGGTAGGACGTAAAGCCAGACCTGATGATGATGAGGTTAACTAGGTTTGGCAGCTTATTGAGTTGACTACTAATCTTGAAATGGTTAGAGATCATGTGATTGACCAGCTGTAGAAGAGGGTGTGGTTTGTACAAAGAAAATATGGCCTTCTTACTAGAAGAAGAGAAGAACAGAGAGCTCAAGCTCAAACATCGGCCATTGCAGCTATTCAGCCAGTTGATCCTTTGCCAACTGATACTGTGGATGTCGCTATTCGAGAAGAAATAGAAGAGCTTGCAGCTGATGCTAAAGCTGAAGCTAAGGACGTATCTACTGAACCCCCTCCTTCAGTTGAAGAGGAGGCTCAGTCATCTGGAGAAACTAATGATGATGATGATGATGATAATGATGATGATGATGATGATAATGATGATGATGATGATGATGATGATGATGAAGATGAGGATGAGGATGATGATGATAATGATGGAGCTAATACTAGTAATAAACCCTTACCTCAATCTCAAACAACTCAAACACCTCTCATATTTGCCCCACCACTTTTATCCTTCCCTCAACCAATAATCATTATTCCTACACCTATCCCTCAGCCAGCTGAAACACCAAGCCTTCAGTCTACAGATGCTTCTTTGCATCAGTCGGCTGATATTCCATTTCAGCCTACATCCAGCTAGGGGTGGCAATGGCTGACACGACACGATTGCACAAACCAGCATGACACGATTATAAACACGAATTATAAAAAGAAAAGATATGATAAGACACAGCATGACACAAAACACGACACAAAAGCACGAAATTATAAATTTAATTAAAATAACATTTATTATTATATTCATGATCAAATAAGATAGATAACACGAAAACACGATAGTGTGACACGAACACGATACAATGACACGAATTGCCACCCCTACATTCAGCTAGTCTTCAGCAAGCCTACTCAATTTGTTCACATTTGCTGAATAGTTGATTGACAATGAAGATGCCACGGAAGTTGATGCTGTCCCCCTTCCTCCACTTGCTGTGAAGAGGAAAGTCGAGGTTGCTTTTATAACTAAAGTCCTCTGAAATCTTAAGCTACTGAAGAAATCCAGGATCACTTTTGATTCTAAAAGTGGAGGAGGCAAATGAAGTCCCTACTGAAAAAGCTGCTGAAGATGCTCTGACTGATGTAGCTACTATGCTGCCGCTGAGACTACTGGTGCTGAAGCCACTGTTGAAGCTGCAGCCAACGTTGCTGGTCTTTCACATTGACTCCCTCTATCACTTTGTACAGGTTTTGAAGCCCTAAGAAAGGTACAACTTAGGCTTGATGCTACTTTCTCTACACTAAATCAGTCCATTTAATACTTAACAAGCCGAATAGGTTTAATGGACGCACTCAGATTCCAATAGATGCAGATGGACATCACACTTTGTGATGTAGTTCGTTCGCAAGATGAACTTCGTCACCAAGTGCGACTGATTGTTCCAGATATGCGTAGAAAAATATATAATGAAGTTCGTAGGGCCATTACCGCAGGTCATCCCAGAAATGTTAATGCTAATGAATGGGTGGATGTGCTAGATTATCAGAAAGATACTGCTAATGAGGTCAATGATCTTGAAGAACGGCTCCTTAAAGCCTTTCAGGAGGAGACGAAGCAGAAGAAAGTCAATAAAGCTATTGCAAAAGAGAATGCTGAGCTGAGTAAGAGGCTGAACATTCCTCCAGCTGACACTTCTCATTATTTCTCATCTTCAGCCCGGTCTGATCTCATGGACATCAGCGATAAAAGCAGTATATTTTATCTCTGCCAAACTCTAAGTTATTTACTTTAGTACTGTTTACTTTTTTTGGAAGGCAAGTTTTGCCTTGTATATTTTATCTCTGCCAAACTCTAATATCTGCAGGGTGTTTTATATACAGCTGAGGTATCAGAGTAGAATTATTAAAATTGTTTATCTTTTATTTCTACTTTGATATGAATGGCTTTAAGTAAATAGGAGGAATTTGTTGCACCTTCCCATGATTTATTTAAAACCATTCTACATATTTAAAATCACTAAAATCAGCTAACGTTATATTCTTAAGTTGATGACTGATTTGCTTACGTATATCAGTCAACTAATTCTGCCAGGAATCAGTATAATGACTTCAATATTTTCTAATAATTGGCATAAGAATTGTAGACTGATATTGTCCTTGACTTATCTTGTGTAAGTCTACTGATCTTCAAACAAAAGCTTCCTTGATAAGCTTCCGTAGTTATTTTGAATTTGTGTCAGTACTAAACGTGCTTTGTTTTCAAACATGCTTTTTACTTTACATTTAATGTATTCTGACACACTTTTCTCTCCAACCTTTTTGTTTATTTCAGAATGAAAAGACAGGTTCAACCTACCTCTTCTTTGATAGCTCAAAGCTCGAGAAATAGTTGTTCACCACATTTGACTTGTACGACATCAGAACATTTAATGCAAATGTCAAATGTCTCCAATGAAAAATTTTCTAGCTCTGCCTATATAAATCCAGAAGGAGCATTGAAGAACAACAGACTGTACATTCGAAGCTCCCAAGCATTCAAAGCACTCTTACTTCAAGAATTCTAGAGCTTCATTAAAGAGTAAAATACTTAGATCATTTACTACTTTATTCTCAATCTTTGTATTTGCCATTAGTTCAATCATTGTGTTGAATCCCTCCCAACTACTAAGTTATTGAGGGATCATTGATTGTAATACACGAGATTGACTTGTTCCTTTGAACATTCAATCTCCATATTCACTGGTCATTTGATTGTACACTGATCCGTTAGTGATCATTTGGATTATTAATATTAATGCACTTCAAAATCCAAGTTTGACCAACTTGGTAGTGGACGTAGTAGTTTTCAAACTGTGAACCACTCTACATACTGTGTTCATTTATCGCTTGCTTTACTTGACCAATCTGACCAAAGCTTTAAGTATTATTTCATTACTTAAAGCTTCAGTCAGCCTTTGCTACTTTACATCAATCAGTCCATCAAATCGGTCATAAGCTAATTCAACTGATCAGTTGGCTGATATCTTCAAAATCGCTTTTTTGCTGCCAAAGTTTTCAAAGGTTTAAAATTCATCAAAAGATTTTATAAGGCTATTCACCCCCTTCTAGCCTTATTATTTGCCTAAAGTGGACCTACAGTAGCCATATGAGTATCATAAGGTTTGGCACCTTGAAGTTTGAACTTCGTGATTAGTTCCTTGGTATACTTGGCTTAACTGATGAAGATATCATTAGTAGTGTTCTTGATTTGTAAGCCTAAGAAGTATGTCAGCTCTCCCATCATACCCATTTCGAACTTATTCTTCATTTGTTTCTCGAATCTCTTCATTAGTTTCTCTAATCTTTTGCGTAAGACATCATTAGTAGATCCAAAAATAATATCATCTACATAAATTTAAACTAATAATGAATTACCTTTATGTTTCATAATAAAGAGAACTGTATCGATTTTACCTCTTTCGAAGCCTTTTTCCAATATAAACTTAGATAAAATTTTATACCATGCTCCTGGGGCTTGTTTGAGGCTATAGAGGGCTTTCTTGAGTTTGTATACATAGTCCTTGTGAGTATGATCTAGAAAGCCCGAGGGTTATTCTACGTACAATTGCTCTTGTAGGTCACCATTCAGAAAAGCACTCTTCATGTCTAATTGATAGACTTTGAAGTCTTTAAAAGAAGCATACGCTAGGAAGAGTTTGATGGCTTTAAGTCTTGCTACAGGGGCAAAAGTTTCATCGTAGTCAATGCCCTCCTCCTATATGTAGCCTTAGGCTACCAATCTTGCTTTATTCCTTATGACATTCCCTTCTTCATCCATTTTGTTCCTAAAGACCCATTTGGTGCCAATAACTTGTTGATCAATAGGTCTAGAAACCAAACTCCATACTTGATAGCACTCAAACTGATTTAGCTCCTTCTGCATTGCATCTACTCTGTTTGGATCTTCAAGGGCTTTATCAACATTCTTTGGTTCAGTTATTGAAACAAAGGGTTGTTGAGTAAAGGCATTCATTTCTTGATCTGCTTCTGGTTCTGATTCTAGGAAATGGGTCAGAAATGATATTGTCGATTGAACAGTGTCTTGCCTTTCTATTTTCTTGAGGAAGATCAGCTATGGTATTGGTGTTTTGCTGTGGAGGATCAAAAGTTTTGGTTTCAGTAGGAGGAATATTAGTAGGTGGGTTGTCATAGAGTACTATTTAGAAGGGAGTGGCTGGAGGTGTGTCAACTGACAACTGATCTTCTTGAGGGTTAGCGATCTTTTCTTAAAAGTTAGCTAGATTAGTAGCTAGTTAATGAATGAGTGATGGAGGGTTTTCATCAGTTGGATTATTGGCTGAAGAGTTATTAGCTGAATCTGTACTGGAGTTTCCTATCTCAAAATTTTCAAAATTGTTAGTACAATCTTGAGTCTCATTGGACTCAATCAAATTGAATTCATCAAAGGAGACATGTACTGATTCAATAATAATTGAAGATTTATGATTATAAACTCTATAAGCCTTACTATGTTTTGAATAGCCAACGAAATACCTTCATAAACTTTCTCATAGAATTTACCTCTGTGGTCATTGCCATTGTAGTAGACGTAACATTTACACCCAAATATCTTGAAGTAGGCAATGTTAGGGGCTATTCCTTTCCATAGCTCATAGGGAGTCTTGTCATGGAATTTGTTGATGAGGGATCGGTTTTGAGTAAAGCACGCGGTGTTCATAGCTTAAGCCCAAAAGTACGTAGGCAGTTTGGCTTCAGCTATCATTGTCTTCCCAGCTTCTATCAATGTTCTATTCTTTCTTTCAGCAACTCCATTTTACTGAGGTGTCTTGACAGCTGAGAAGTTGTGACCAATCCTATGATCATCACAATAGATTTCTATGCCTTGATTCTTGAATTCTATCCCGTTATCTGAGCGAACGCTGACTATCTCACACTCTTTTCGGGTTTGTAGGTTTTTGAAGAGTGCCGTTAGTATCCCATACGTCTCATCCTTCGAAGTCATCATCTCAACGTAGGTATATCTTGAATAATCATCCACAACAACCAATGCGTACCTATTTCTACCTAAGCCAGCAGAAGTAACAGGACCAAAATACACAATAGTTGAAGTACACGTGTAGTTGAAAGACATGGTTTGGGTTTAAAAGATGATTTTGTAAGTTTACCCAGGGCATAGGCTTTACAATTTTTGTCATTTGGGAAATTCACAGGAGGTAAACTATTTACTAAGTTTCCTTTTGAAAGTTTTGACAAATATTTGAAATTTAAGTATGGGAGCCTATTGTGCCAAAGCCAAGAAGTTTTAGTAGAATTTTTAGCAATTAAGGCACACATGAGAAATATTGTTAACTGAAAACAAATCGATAGAAAAAACATTTCTTTTTCTTGACCCCGTAAGTAAAACCTCATTGGTTGTGCAATTTTTGACAAAGCAGTGTGTGGATGTAAAAATGCAAGGCATACCTTTCTCACAAAATTGTGAGATGCTGAACAGGTTGTGCTTCAGTCCATCGACCAATGATACTTTTTCTATCTTGACTAATCCTCTGATGATAGAACCATATCCAATGGTTTTTCCTTTTGAGTTATCTCTAAAGATAACAGAGGGCCCTTTGGCTTCAACAATGTCAGTCAGAAGATCAGCTGATCCAGTTATTTATCTTGAACATCCATTGTCCAAGATCCATTCATCTGAAGCTTGATCAGCAGCTACTAAGCATACTTGACTTTAAAGAAGTAAATCATGGTGCCATTTATTTCTTTGGGTCCAAAGGGTTAACTTTCTTAGGTAACTATACCTACCTGACTTTTGGCAGGTTGACCCTTTCAGTAGGGGCAAACTTAAATAAACATTCGTGAGCTAGATGACCTGAATAAAAACAAATATGATACTTGTGCAGACCACTTGGTTCAGTCACCTTAGGTTTAGGTTTTGGTTCTGCAGGAACTCACTAAGTATACTTAGGAGACACAAACTTTAGAGGTTTAAACTTACTTCTCATCGGTCTCTTATTGGCACCTTTAAGATCAGCTGGTTTAGTGTCAGCTGACTAATGTTTATCAGTCGGCTGAACATTTGGTTTCTTAACTGCTCTTTGCTTTTCAACAGGTGCATGAACAGTTGACTGATGGTTAGTAGAATTTAACCATTTTACATATTTTCCTGTTTGAATCTCAGCCTTCCTTAGCTGATTTTTAGGATACACATATTGAACACTACTATGCGTGTTCTTGAAAAAATTTGGTTTGATATCCCTTTTCAGCAGAACTTTAGGACCACCATTAGACTGTCTGGTCTCAGTTTTGCATTTATCTTTTTCTTTGCTGTTGTTGTGAGAGTAGCCAATGCCATGATGGTCTTTATTGTCTCTCTGTTGACTTATGATAGTCTTAATAACTGCTTTGGATTTTGAGTAGGTATCAACAACATTGGTTAGTCATTGATTCCTCTCAACCAAGTCAGAGATTTGAGCGAATGAGTCTTTGTCCTGAGTCTCAAAGTTTTCATTGATACTCTTAAGTCTTAGCATTTCAGCTTGGTGATCTTTGTAGAGTTCATTGACCTTTTGGAGTTCTAAATTCTCAGTCGACAACCTTCTCAGTTCAGCTGACTGAGATGGATGAATCTTAGTGAGTGTACTTCAATTTGGAGTACATTTCATGCATTTGTGCCTCCAATTCAGTTTTACTCTCGTCAATCATTTTCTCCTCCTTTCCGGTGGAGTGACGGTAGGTTTGACAACTCGAGAAGGTTGCTCAGTCCTTCTCTCAATTGGCCTGCTTAGGATTCCTTGTCTGTAGAATCAATTTCCTATTTGTCGAACGACAAGCTGACAAGGTTTAATACTTTTTGTTAGCTTTGTGTTCTTGATAATAGGTGGGTTTGAAAACTCATTATTGAAATCGCTTAAGCATGCATGGCTAGGTAGGTTGTCATTTGAATCATAAATAGCTGATTCTGCAACAAGACAAAGGTTTTCTTCTTACGCATAATTAGCTGGTTCATCTTCCAAATCAATGTCAATCCAAGTGGTAAGATTGAGATTTTCATCTTCAGCTACCAATCCCTTTTGTTTTCCAAATTTTCTTAGAGCTCTTTTGAAATATTCATTTTTAGTAGAGGGAGAAGCTGAAGCAAACTGACATGGTTTTCTAAAGTTAAAGCACATAAGTTTTTCGTGATCAATTTTTGCTTTAGTTTGTTTAAAATTGGCTCTTTAAACATTTGTGGAAGCTGGTTTTTGGAAGTTCTTTTAAAAGGACTTGTATGTCTTAAACTGCTTAACAAATAAAGCTAATTCATCTTCATCAAAGTCATCATCTGTCTGAGATGAAGTAGAACATACACTTGGCTTTTCTTCTTGAGCAGTTAAAGAAATACCTCTAAAACTTTTCTCAAGATCTTGACATTTAAGAACTTCTTTTTCGTAAATTTTAAGACTAGCTACAAGACTACGTATATGAGTCTTAAGTCCCTAGCTTCCTTAATGGTTGTGAGCTTCACATGCCATCCACTACCCAAGCTACTGAGAAAATGCATATTAAGATCTTTCATGGTACATGATTTTCCTAAAGATGCATAAGCATTGCTTACCTCACAAAAGTGGTCATATGCGTTCCTTAAGGATTCCTTTGGATCCTTTTTGAAGGTTTCAAACTCCTGGATATAATTTTATAGCTTGTTGTCTTTTGTGATTTGGTCTTCGTCTATGTATTGCGTCAGTGCATCCTAGATTTCTTGAGAAGTGATTGTGAATCTACTTATAGACATTGCTGTCTAGAGTGCTTGATAAGATATGTACTGCTCTAGCGTCCAAGGCATTAGTCGCTTTATCATCATCAGTCCATTCTGCTCTTGGCTTTAGGACGTATTCATCTACTATGGTGATCATTGGGTTCTTCGTATCATCTGCATCATCAGATTTTTCAATATTAGTTTTAATATTTACTTTTATTAGATATATAGATAGGACCACCTAAGACACACTCCATCAGTCTTTTGTCAATATTGTTCATATATCTAGTGATCTTTCTTTCCAGATGTCAAAATTATCCTTGTCAAACATAGCAACCTGAGTCATGTTGAGAGTTTGGAAAGCTTTTGAATTTGCCATGGATAGAACTTTCATGTGGTTAAAGTTGGAAAACTATTTTTCAAAAAGTTAGGCTTTGATACCAATTGTAGGTCCACTTAGGCAATTGATAAGGCTAGAGGGGGAGGTGAATAGCCTTATAAAATTCTTTTATAAGGTTTTAAAACTTTTATAAAACCTTGGCATCGAAAAATGAGTTTTAGTAACATCAGTCAACTGATCAATGTAGTAATGAGTTGGTGATAAAGAATCAACTGATAAACAAATAACTTAACTGATGTTTGCTTCTTGACTGATTAAGGCTTTAAGTAATTTGACAATGCTTAAAGATTTGATCAGTTGGCCAAAATATCACAAGTAAGGAAAGCAAGATGAACATGAGATGTAGAGTTGTTCACAGTATGAAGATTGTTACGTCCACTACCAAGTTGGTCAAACTAAGATTTTGAAGTGCACTAATATTAATAATCCTAAATGATCACTAGCGGATCAGTGTACAACAAGACTAGTGAATATGGAAATTGAATGTTCAATGGGAACAAATCAATCTTTTGTGTTACAATCAAAGATCCCTCAAAAACTAAGTAGTTGGGAGGGATTCTTAACAATGCTTGAACTAATAAAGGTAAATACAAAGAGAAGAAAATAAACAATAAATGCTCTAAGTAATTTGCTCTTTAATGCAGAAGCTCTAGAATTCTTGAAGTGTTATGAATGCTTTGAATGGTTGAGAGCTTTGAATGATCAAGTTGTCGTTTGTTTAGTTTTTCATTACTTCTGAGGCTTTATATAGGCAGAGATAAGCTTGTGGCCATTGGAAGCTTTTGACTTTGCATTAAATGTTTTGAAGACATCTGAGTCAAAATGGATGAACAACTCTCCTCGAGCTATGAGCTATCTTAGAAGAAGTAGGTATGAGCTGTTTTGTCATTCTGAAATATACAGCAAAGCTCAGAACGGAAAGTGTGCTAGAAAACATTAAACATAAAGAATGTTTGAACTTAAAGCACGCAAAGTACTGAAACAAATTCAAAAGAAAGCTACGAAAGCTTATCAAGGAAGCTTCTGTTTGAAGATTAGTAGACTTACAAAAGAGATAAGTCAAGGACATTGTCAGTCTATTGACTTATGCCAATTATCAGTGACTGACTTGAAAATGTTTAAGTAATTATAAGTCATTGATTCAAGGCAGAATTAATTGATTAACTTAAGGGAATAAGTTAGTCATCAGCTGACTTAAGATATTAGGTTGGCTGATCTTTTTGTGATTCCAAAAACTTAGAATGGTTTTAAGTAAATCATTGAAGGATCAATAATTTGTACAGTAACACTTAACGTTGGTGTACAAAACCAACATCCCTGATTGGTGGAGAGCTAACGGCTAATTAAATGTGAGTGTGTATATGTGTGTGAAAGAGAGATAAAGTTAGTTTTATACACCAATCAGGGATGTTGGTGATGTACACTATCATTAAGTGTTGGTGTACAAATTCGGACTCAAGTACTTGAAACCTAGAAGAATTTACTTTCCAAGATCGAGGGCTTAGATTTGGCATACAATATTCAACGCCTCATAATAGTTAATATAATTGATATAATATATATAATATAATACTCTCTCAATTCCTAAATAATTGTCCTGCTTTCCTTTTTCATCTGTTCCAAAAAAATTGTCATGTTTCTAAATTTTCTTTTTTGGAAAACACTTTTAACACTTTATACTTACTTTTTCTTCCTACTTTAATTAGGGCCACATGTTCAAGGGCTTTAAAAGAAACTACATACTATACCAATATTTATAATAGAGTCAATTAGATTTTCTAAATCTGTGTGTCCGGTCAAACAAGTCGTTTATTTAAGTACAGAAGGAGTAAATAAATATATATACTAGTTCAATCCCGTTCGGTGATCAACCCTAAAAACCGCAAATCGAACTGAACCAATCAATTTTTGAATTCTTGAAACCAAGATTGAACCGCCTTGGACAAAAACTAAACCAAACTACTGTTCGATTTGATTTGATATTGTTCAGCAATTTCACGGTTCGACCTTACAATCCTATACTTTACAACACAAAAATTAGGGGAGAAAAAGGTTCTCATACACTAAAGCTTTTAAATCTGCTAGTCAAATATTGAAGGCCGGGGCAATTTCATGGAGTGCAATGGTTCAATGGCTATAGTGTGGGATCACTTGAGTCCACCAATGGTTGGGAAAGATTCCTAGTGGCCTTAGCCAAAAGTTGCCTACTTTAGATTCTTCACTAGAAATTTGAGAATTACTGACAAGTGAAGCCCAATTGGTATCTAATGTTTTTGAATCTGCATTGAGGGCAACCCATGTATACTATCAAATCAACTAATTTTTAAGGAGGCGATGAAGTGTCGCCATAGCATACTAAGAGACCTCCCTAAGAAGACACATGTGGTCGTATAGCAGCAACATGATAGGAACGACCAAATAGAGGGGGAGACCAAAGGAGAGGATGGACTTGGTGTTAGGGGTGTTCACGGTTCAGTTTGATCTTTTTTTTATAGTAAAAAGAGAGAGAGAGAGAGAACCAGAACAAAATCAATACTTCGGTTCTTAACCAGAACTAAACCAAAATGTATGAGAACCAATACATTCGATTCTATTGATTTGGTCCTACTTATTTTTTGATTATGAGGGTTGAGCCATTTTAATTTTTGAGCCTTATAACACTGACCTTCTTTTTTTCTGTTAAACCACTACAAACAAATATTAAAACCTAATACTTCATCTAAAGATTAAACAATAACTTAAACGGGACCAAACCAATTGTCTGGCTCTACAAAAATTCAGAAGTGGAACCAAACCATAAGTATTGTGAAAGTTTTGTAGTTATATGATTCAACTAGAATACTCGACAGAGTGTAGATGTTATCAAAGATGTGATAACAACTACTATAACAATAGAAAAATGCAGCGGGATAAGTAAATAAACAGATTGTTTTAACAGATATGACAATATGACAAAAGCCTTTCACTAGTAACTCTTGTAACTTGTTACACAAAAACTAGCGAAATTGTTAGTCCTTCCCATGATTTACTTAGAATCATGCTATCTTTTCGAATCACTGATTCAGCCTTGTCTTATATTTATTGTTGACTGATCAAGTGACCAGCCATCCTTTTAACCAAAGATGGTGGATCAAGTGAACATCCATTCCTTACTAGTTGATGACTGATTAGCTAGCGTATATCAGTCACTGATTCCAAGTGAGCAACCATCCTTGTTAAACAACATTGACTGATCACATTACCAGCCATTCCATGTTGGCTGATGACTGATATACTTTTGTTTATTATCAGTCAAGTTAGTTTAGCCAATATCAAGTGACAGATAAAGACTCACTTTGTTAGTCACTGATTATTTGGCATAAGCACAGTAGACTGATAATTGTCTTTGCCTTATCTCTCATAAGTCTACTGATCTTTTGAACGGAAGCTTCCATAATAAGCTACCGTAGTTATTTTGAATTTGTGTCAGTACTTAGTGTGTATTGTTTTCAAACATGCGTTTTACTTTTATTTTAATGAGTATCCTGACACACTTTCTATTCCTAGCTTTTTGTTTTATTTCAGAATGAAATGACATGTTCAACCTACCTCTTCTGTGATCACACTAAGCTCGAGGAGTAGTTGTTCACCGTCTTTAACTTGCATGCCATCAGAGCATTAATGCAAAGTCAAATATCATTTAATGAGTCCAACGACAACTTTTCTATTCATGCCTATTTAAATTCGGAGATGCATTGAAGAACAATGACCTACAACATTCGAAGCTCTCAATCATTCAAAGCAATCATAAAACTTAAAGAATATTTAAAGCTTCATTTAAAGCGCATTTACTCAGATCTTTTATTGTTTTACTTTCAAATCTTTGTATCTGCCTTTAGTTCAATCATTGTGTTGAATCTCTCCCAACTACTTAGTTATTGAGAGATCATTGATTGTAACACACGAGATTGATTTGTTCCTTGTAACATTCAATCTCCGAACTACTTAGTTATTGAGAGATCATTGATTGTAACACACGAGATTGATTTGTTCCTTGTAACATTCAATCTCCATAAATCACTGGTCCTTGTTGTACACTGATCTGTTAGTAATCATCTAGATTATTAATATTAGTGCACTTCAAAAATCTAAGTTTGACCAACTTGGTAGTGGACGTAGCAATTTTCACACTGTGAACCACTTTACATCTTGTGTTCATTTATTGCTGTTCATTTGATCAAACTGACCAAAGCTTTAAACATTTCATTACTTAAAGCTTCAGTCAGCCTTTGTCTCATTACTTCAGTCAGTCATCAAACTGTTCATTAGCTAAACCTTTGGCTGATCACTCTAGTTGATTCAGTTGATTGTTTTGATTAAAATTACTTTTCCGCTACAAAAGTTTTAAAAGGTTTTAAAACTTACAAAAAGATTTTATAAGACTATTCACCCCTCTCTAGCCTTACTATTTGCCTCAAATGGACCTACAGAAACTATTAAAAGTTCCTAACAAAAGTATCACAACTAGAGATTACTGTCTACCACACAAGGATCTAAAATCCTATTGATTGTCTAAAGACAACTACAATGGTCAAGGAACTAAAATCAGTTTCAGTACACTGTGAATCGAATGTGACAGAAGATATTGCAGCGTTCTTGCTCACATTCACTTCGCGCTTTGATGGTTTTCTAATAGTTTATTATAGATTGCATTGAAGTGATTCACTCACGGACGAATCCAACTGTGCCAACGTGGTCTTACCTTCTGAACATCTCTTGCCACTTATCCGGTGGGACGATGTTCGTTGTAATAATCTGTAATACGGTTCTAGTAGGATTCACTCCTCTAGTTGTTACCCACCAATAGATCTTGGCAACATTCAAGACTGCGATTGTAAGGGCAATGTCTTCTTCTCTTTTCCAGTTTAACCGGGTTGACTTACCTTTATCAGGTTTTTCCAGATCATTTGTTTTCTGAATCGATTGGCATCTCAAATTGCGTCTCTGGAACGGATGATGGCGTTACCAGTTCCTTGTCCGATGCAGATGCATCTAAACTTGCTCTTCTTGATTCATTTGACGACATACCGTATAAAGAAAATGCATGAGGAAAGCCTTGCATGAAATATTGGTTTGTAATTGGGAGCACGAAGAACATTACTCGAACAATTTCCAATAGTTGGAGAAGCTTAAAAATTTTGGAAATTTTGTGCACCTTGAAAATTTCTAAAATTTGGATAATTGGGAAAAATTGGATTGTTGGAAAATTTGATGTGTATTGGGGGATAGAAGAAAACTGAGAATTTTGAGCATTATCAGGAAGACGATAATTTTGAGACTTTTGATTTCCTTCAACATTTGAAGAATTCAATAAATTTCTAAAATAATTATCAGAGTTTTCATCCATTTTGGAGAAAATGGAAGAAGTGAGGATATAGAAATTGATGAGATAAAAAAATTAGAATTCTAGAGAGATAATATTTATAGAAGTAAAAAGAATAGGGAAAAATAGGAGATTGAAGATTATATTTATAGTGAAAAAATAAATGTATCCATTTTTAAACGGATACTTTTTACAAAAAGTAAAGGTTACTTAAAAATTTTTTTTTTTAGTTCTCTCAAACGGTCACTTTGAAGAAAAAAAAGAAAATTAAGCTAGGAAATGGTCAAATTTCAAAAAATAAAAAATAAAAAATGTGGCCGACAAGGGTGGCAGGCCCCAGAAGGTTCCACTCCACGCCCTTCCCCTTCACGTGAGGCGCACGCGTGTTGTATCTTGTATAGATTTGCTTGTATCCATAACTTAAGTCTAAGCCAAGTTGACTAATGGGCTTGCGTGTCTGTTAGAGTGGCAACTTGTACTTAAACATATGCTTGTAATAGCTTAGGATTGTTTTTTTGTAACTAGCTTAGTCTTTATAAGGTGGCCTGTTGTATATCAGCTATGTTCATTTCAGCCATCTTCATATCAGCCATGTCCATCAAGCCATCAGCCAAGTCTGTTTCAGCCAAGCTTCATCAGCAATGTTAAGGTCCTGTAGATCGTCTGGTCAAGACTTGTCGAAGATATGCCTCAAGATATCAGCAAAGTCCTTCCTTAACTTTGTCATAACGATAACCTGCAAAAACCATTTATTGGTTCATTCCATATTAGGCATTCATCTCAGAAAAGGACATTCTGCTAGCATCTTTTGTCTACCTATTTTTGGCAAATTGGCAGAATACACTCAGTGATAGCCTGAGCTTTACAGAACTTCCAATCAGAGTTGGACAACAAGATTAGAACATTTAATGCAAGTATTTCCAGCATTAAATGTCACTAATTCAAAATTCCCTAAGGCTGAAGATCTCCAACGGCTCCAAGAACTCCCCTGAGTATAAATTGAAGACTCCTTTGAAGCATTGAATAACTCTCCAACACTTGAACAATTCTGAAAATCTTCATCTTCATCACAGCTAGTGCATTCAAAGCTTAAAAACTAATTCTGTCAAACATTCTTTGAAGAGCTCCAAACTTAGACGCATAGTATTTATTGCTCTTCATTGACTGCAATCTTTAGCATTCGAAGCACACGAGAATTATATCTTTGTAGATATCAATTCTCCCACAAACACTTGGTCAACTATTTTATGTACACGATCCATTAGTGATCATTCTTGTAAAGATTCTAGTGAAAAACTTAGGACACGTTTTCAAATCCAAAGTTGATCACTTTGGTTGTGGATGTAGCACTTATTTATAAGTGTGAACCATATTAAATCTCTTGTCTATCTATTTCCTGCATTTGTGATTTGTTATTACTTGTTTATTTCCAGAAATTCCAACAGCTCATAGAACAGCTGAACTTGTCTCATCAAGATCAGCCATATTGAACTTGTCCTATACTTCAATCTATTCCGCTGTAAAATATTTTTTAACTCTCTTGTAAAGTAATTTTATTAAAATAATTTTTAAATTAGACATAGGCTATTCAACCCCCCCCTTCTAGCCTATCTGAGCACCCTGAGACCTAACAATTGGTATCAGAGCTTAACTCTTTGAAAACAAGTTTTTCCAAGATTAAACTCTTGAGAGATTAAAGATCAAATGGCTGCTCATCAAATGTTGGAAACTTCAAACGTGGACCATTGTCCTGTCTTGGATGAAATTCACTTTGATATCTGGAAGGACAAAGTTAAAAAATATATGAACTCTATTAATAAACGTTTATGGAAATGTGTTACAGATGGACCAAGAATTCCTATGAAGGCCAACACTCTAGCTGCTGTTGATCCAACTACTAATCCTGAAATTGCAAAACCAGAAGCAGAATGGGATGATGAAGATCGAAAGAATGATGCTCTGGATGGAAAAGCCATCAATATCATTACCAGTTGTGTAGACATAAGCACCTACCAGTAGATCATCAATCTAGATATAGCCAAAGAAATGTGGGAAGCCATATTAGAATAACTGAAAGGTGATGGAGAAACAAAGAACAATAAGTTGTATACCTGTATCCAAAAGTTTGACTCATTCAAGAAAGATCCCAAAGAAACCCTCAGAAGCGCCTACGACAGATTCTATGAGGTAGTAAAATCTTGCTATTCTTTAGGAAAGAAATATGAAAAGAAAGAGATCAACATGAGATTTCTTAATGCACTGGGCAGTTTATGGCATGTAAAGATTACAGCCATGAAAGAATCAAAAGACTTGAATAATTGTCCCTTAGGAATCTTTATGCAAGTTTTTCGGTTTATGAGCTTGAAATTTAGTAAGATCAAGAAATGGAAAAGAGTTTCAAAAATTTATCCCTACCAGCCATGTCTATTGAACCTTCCGATTCTAAACCTGATGAAACCCCATCCACATCTAGTAATGATAATGATATTCTTTCTAACGAAGCTTTTGCTATGTTTGTTAAGAAGTATCAACGTTTCAAAAAGTTTAAGTCTTCCTATCAGCAATCTCCTTGCAAGACTGCTGCTTCTCAAAGAACAGTTGCTCCTGTGAGAACAGCTGCCCCTTATAAAGCAGTTGTTCCCCAAAAGGATAATGAGCTTGTCTGTTTTAATTGTAGGAAGCTAGGTCATTTTGCTTCAAAATGTCCAAAGCCAAAATATGAATTTTACAAAAAAGGTAAGGTCCCAAATCTAAATTTCAAAAACAAAAGGGGATGGTGGTTGAGGACATTGATGAAAGCAACATGCCCACTTGGTGTGATACAGATTCTGATGAGGATGATTCTTGTGACTTTGCTGAGGAAGCAAATATCTGCCTTATGGCCAGGGAATCACCCCATGACTCAGTAAGATCACTATCATTTCAACAGGATGATAGTAATAACGATGATGAGCTCAATGAACCTTCAAAGGTAGAACTCATCAAGGCTAACAAGAACATGCTAGAAGAATTTGCCAAATTTAAAACTGCTTATGTAAAATTAGCCAAAAGGCATGAATTGACTGTTTCTGAGAAATCTATCTTGGTGTCTGAGATTAAAGAACTCAATAGACAACAAGCAAAGAATATCAAGACTCAAAAGGAGAACAAAGCCCTAAATGAAAAAGTGGAGTTCCTACTTGAACATATAAAGAAAATCAATTCTGAGAATGATGACCTCCAAAAGGTTGTTGATGCTTGGAATAAATTCAAAGGAATTTTTGATACCATTCTTACAAAACAAAAACCTCTTGATGACAAAACTAGTATCAATTTCCAAAGTGAGTTCAATGTAGAAAGTTCATCCAGTTCTCAAGAAAATGAGACAGCTGAAGTGATTGCTGAGAAAATGGCTAAGGAAGTAATTAATGTTCAGCAACCTTCTCAAAAGGGAAAGCAAGGATTTAGGTATACCAAAGTTCCATTTGTATATGCCAAAGACAAAATGGCCAAGTCTAAAGGCAAACAAGTTGTAAACACCAATGACACTGTTAATAGGGAGGCTGAGCAGCAGAGACCTACTGTTAGACATCCTGTGAAAACAATGATGACTGATAACAAGTCAAAGAAGTCTCACCTCAAGTCTATTAAATTTATAAAAGGTCAGATTGATAACCACAACTTTGCTGATAAAAAGCTCAAGAGAATTAGGTCTGAAAATGTAAAACTTTTTGATAAAAGGCCTGCTGTAGCTAAACCTAATATCATTAGGAAATTCCTTTATCAGCCTAAATCCAATAAGTGTGTTATCAACAGACAATTCATTCCCAAGACTACTGATCATAAGAAGACTCCCAAGGAAACCATCAGACATGTTCAAGGTTTTCATAACTGCACTTTCTGTAAAGGTCATGGCCACGAGATTCATGAATGCCTTCTGAGATTCATACCTAAAGCTAAAGTGTTCACACCTCCAAAGTTTAAACAGGTATGGGTTCCAAAAGGCTGCTAACCCTCAGGACCCAAAAATAAAAGGGGACCATATACTTAAATGTTTAAATTTCAGGAATGCTTCATGGCTGTTAGTGAGGAGGAGAAAGACTTATGCTATCTGGATAGTGGTTGCTCTAAGCACATGACTGGAGACCAGGATCTTCTCTTCAATATTATTGAAGCAAAGGGTCCCTTAGTGATTTTTGATGACAACTCCAAAGGGAAGACAGTTGGCTATGAATGTATAGTTTGAGGAAATCTTTCCATCAGAAAAGTATCTTGTTAGGAATATGCCTGTGAATCAGCTGATATAAATGTATGCATATTCCAAAACAGTGATTTGCTTGTTCCCATTACAACGCATGTTTCACAAGTGGCTAAAAGGGCTGCGTACCGGTTAGTGTGGCAGCTTGTTGAAACAATGCATAGGTCATTAGACTAGGAAGTCTTTGTACATATCCGAGTCTTTGTCCTACCAGAATGATGACAAACATTCATATGGATTAGCTCTTCAAATTGCCAGCTGACGTGACTATCGGCAAATGTCTCACTAGCAGACATTCCCTTTAACTATGACTGCCTATTAGCTATCTCTAATAATCAGCAGTTCTAAATTGGCAGATCTCAGAATCTGCCAAAATCCTTATCAGAACAACTGCAGAGAAGCTAATTATTCAAGAGGAACATCGTGACCATCAGCAGTTTCTACATCAGCAGTTCTATAATGGCAGATCCCAGAATCGGCCAAATCCCTCATTAGAGCAACTGTCGAGAAACTGTAAGATCACGAGATACATCGGTCGTTACTCAACGCGCTACAAGTCAAAATAGATCCGTTGTAAGATCTGTCTGACAAATCCAAGATACGCATCGATGTCTGCGCCTTCACGTTTATCCAATAGACATTTCCTCTTCGTACGGTGTTCGCGGTCTTCAAAGCTTCATTTCCGAAAAGGCCAAGCACGGGGCGCTGCACTCCAGTCAAAGCAATGGTACGTCCAAATCAGTCAGACTGCATCCAGGCTAAGCTCGACACGTCCAATTCTGTCCAGCCTGTGTCACGGACCATCTTCAAGACACGAACCTAACTGAAGGTCTTTGCCCAACAGATCCAAAAATGTACTCTGCTACATTATGAGATTCAGATCACCAACGGGCTTAAACCTACTCAATACACCAACGGTCACCTCTTCTTCTCCAGCCTATATATGAAGACTCTCATTCTCATCTCTATAGAGCATAAGGGAGAGAGAGCAAGCTGTGTATGCTTATGCTTGAGAAAGGTTGTGGTATTGATCTTCATTTCTTCAATCCAGAACCACTCCTTTAGAGTGAGAAAACACAAGTGTAAGAACAAACACTTTGTGAGAGAGAAAAGAAAATCCAAAGGCCGAGAAGCTTCGCTTGATCAACAACCTTGTTGTTGATTTGAGTCCTTCTTCCTTCGAAGAACTCAGTCTCTTCAGTGGCCTCAACTCCATTATCCAGTAAAGAGACCAAGCATCTTACAGATCGTTGAATCCAGACCAAGCTTGAAGATGTCCGATGAAGAGCCAGAACTTAAATGTCCAGATTGCATTCATATCGGCAGACTTATATTGCATTATAAGCTGTGCCGATTATGCAACAAGTTGTCATCATTTTTGGTCGAGTGCTTAGCACTCAGTTGTTCAAATACTTGCTATTTGAACAACTCCTAATATTCTCTTCTCACAATAAATCTATCGAGTTGAAACTACAGGAAGATTCCTCAAACAAATTTGAGTGCATCTTCTAATGTATTTTCGATAGATTTGACTTTGCTTTCCTCATTTCTCTTTCCTTTTTCCTATGGAGATTGCTAGGATAGAGAGTCTAGGTTGATGTACTAAGCATGTTTGCCTTTGAGCAAACCTCTGCTGAATTTTAATATAATATATATGTTTGTTACATTCAGCCTTGATTTCTCTTTCTTGTATAATTTGTCTTATCATGTGCAATCTGTTTAAGGAAAGCAAATAATGCATCTAATACAGATTTTAGTCAACTGTTAAGCTCTCTTTTAAATCAAACCTTACGCTTACTTTAATCTAAATTGTTTGACTTATGTTTGCTTATTCTTCCGCTCAAATTTATTTTCATCGCCTAAGTTCAACATACATCTTCCTATCGCACTCTTGACATCTGCTGATCATAGATGTTCGATGTCACTAACTTCGGCTAAGCAGTCAGAATGAGGAAGATGACCTATTTGTATTAATCATTTCATCTATTCTTCAGATTATTTGTAAAAATTGGATGAAAATTTTATTACATAGAGTATAGGCTATTCACCCCCCCTCTAGCCTATACACTGAGCAACCCTTGGACCTAACAATTGGTATCAGAGCTAGTACTCTGTAACTTTATTCCGTGCTTAACAACCCGAGAGTTTAGATCCCGCTCGATTAGATGCATAGTCAAAAAGAATTTTTTAAATCTCTTATTCACAAAAACCTTTTGATTGAGAAACCGGAAGCCTTTTAAAACATTCTCCAAATCAAAATAAATTTTGTTTTAAAAAACATGTGAGAAAGAATATTGTGATGACAATGTGATCACTATAAGAAAATCTATCATATATCAGAATTACATTGATATCATGAAGAGAAGTACTATAGTGGAGATTGACTTGCTAAGGATTATGCATGCCTCATAAATCTATCTTTTAAACCTTGGTATATCCTATAGCAAATGGGTTAAACTCATACATGATGGATGAATTGCTTAGATTCACTTCTAAAAATTTGCTTTCTTGACATAAGGCTAACGATTGCTTCAATCCAACACCTTCTCAAGAAAACTTTTTATAAAAGTTTAGAGCAATTAGAATAAGAAGAGTTTCAAATGAAATTCAAAGGAAATCAAAGTTATGTCATCTCCAAAATCACTGACATAATAAGTTCTTGGCCTGAGGACATCAATGATGAATTTGTCTTCCTTCAATGAAAAGCTTCAGCCGGGCAAGAATACACTCAAAGAACCTATGCTCAATATTAGAATTGGTGCTTCAACAACTATGAGCAGACGCGTTCAAAGAGTTTAATGAGGAAGTAACCCCAGCTCCTAATCTCTTAACTTTTTGGGTTACACTTATAAGTTGTATTTTGAATGATTATTCATTTGTCATGCTTATTAAGTCTCATTTGTATTATTGGATTTCTAGAGCTATTTTTTTTTGTCTCATAAATGTTGCTAACAATTTCTCTATGAGTACTTTAGGCAGGAACTCATATGACAGAAAGAATCAAACATGCAACATCACTCTCCATCGGCAGATAGCATCATGGCTGCTGATTCATGAAGGACTGCTGATCACTCATGAGAATTCACTCATGTCCTTCACTCACTCAAGGTCAAATCCTCACCTGCTGGACTTAGAACTGCTATGCGAAAAATCTGCTAATAAGTCCAAAGGAATTAATAAAGACCTTCTCTCATGCATACACAAAATAGGTCAGCTATTTGCTTTCCAATGACCTGTGCTCATGTCTGCTGAATTGATATGCTCATACATATTATCAGACATAATGCATAATAACCTGTCATACACTTTTATTGATATATACGTATTGATTGTATGACTTGCCTTATGCAAATGGTTTTTCAAAAACTAATCGGCATTTTTCTTATCGGTGATTTCAAACGTTTTCTAAAAACCCTACAGTTGGCTGAATTTCCATATCTGCCAACCAACACTTCATAAGCTCAGTTTTATGTGCTGACTTATAGGAGTAAAAACCCTTTAATGACCTACTCTCTCAAGTCTATTAAAGGTGGAGGCACACTTTTCGAAGTTTGTCTGCTTCGATTAAAGTGAAAACTATTTTTAAAATCTTGGAAAATGACAAAACAGTCATTATCAATCCTTTCCAAGAATCTTGAGAATATCTAGACTTCACAGCCTATCCCTGCCAAGGCGTGATCAGAAGGACAACTCAACAGTAAAGCTCCATTATTGAGTACCCTTCAGTCTATCCTCCCTGAGTATAAGTAGAGTTCCTTCTTCATCCAATCTCTACTATGACAAAACTCACAAACTGCCTATAGATTACACTAGACACAAATCGATGATTCAAAATCTCTCAAATGTTACTAAGTCCAAGTCCTAAGAATCAATCAAGTCAATTCCTCAACAACGGGGTATGATTTCTTCATATTCATTCAGAGTTGTTTCAATTTTATTTCTGTTACTTCACAAGAGCTGATCTAAATTTCTCTCAAAAATATATTTTCAATATCATTCATAAGCTGTGAAAATCATTTTCTAAAATCTTTTCTTATACACAGTTTCCAAACATGAGAGAAATTGCATCAAGTCGTGTGTACCAGAAATCATTAATTATGGTTCCACAATCTTGTTGAGAAAACAATTGATAAAGAAATCTTCTTTTGTCTCGTCCAATAATCATAGAAGTTTGCTGTCAAGCATGATTTATATGCTGCAAACCATGGTTGTCAGAACACTTAAGAACATTCTTAGTCAATTAGTTTAAAAGGTAAGATAGAAAGCCATCAATTAATGCCAGTAAGAGTGATTTCATTCTCTCTTCTAACTTTTAGTTATCAATCTCATTGATACTCTAAAATGATTGCAGATGAATCACTGTGAAAATCAATTAGCACATACTTATTCCACCTTTGGAAGTCTGCCTGCATACGTGAACTTCACAGAGAAGATTCCAGAAAAGAAGTGTCAAATGTTTGGAAAACATTTGATATATTGCCATGTGCAACAAGTCTTCTGGTTATATGTAGGTATGCCGACCATCACCTCAAAGATGGCCGATGCAGATAATTCAGTTCTGCTGAATTAAGTAGCTAATATGGAATTGATGAGGATGACGAACTGTTAACCGCCACCATCCATCCCTGAGTTTATCAAAGGGGATTCATGGTCAAAGCAGTACATCCTCAGTGGCCATCACTCTTCGGTGCTTTCATAATGACCCGAAGAAGTGAATATGTTCTGCCTCCCCCGAGAGTTGGAGGAAATCAGAAAGAACACCGCCATCTTGATCTCCTCCAGAATCCTTGGCTGATGACCCTTCATCAAATACCGAGGATCTGAACTTCTTGGACACAAACTTGTAACATGTATCTCATACTGTAAATTGAATCATTATGTATCTTTCTCATGTAATCTGCAGTTCAGTCAAAATTCCAGTTGTATTGTTCTTGTAATCAGCTAATCCCTGCAACATACTGTGTAAAACTACTTGGATTATTGAATACAAGTTCTGCAACTTTATCTCATGCTTATCTACTTGTCTGCATTCCTTTGATAGCATGAATTGACGTGTCTTAAGTGTGTTGATCAAACTTATTATTCTTTATGATCTCCATTCTCTTCTGGTGATTAAAAGAATTGTCCTTAATGAAATGGTCACACTGCCTAGACACAAACTCTGCTGACACCCCATCAGCAAACCATTCTTGAACAACTGCTATATCGAGTTATGGTTTCTTACTACTGCTTAACTCTCATCCTTAGACTCCCTGATAATTGCCTTTCTGAATTTAATTATTTCACAATGATTAAATTCAACAGCTGCCGATACCTATAGTCACTCAACAATAGGCAGAATGCAGTTTCATGATTTTCATATCAACCTATCAAGGAATCTGCTATTACTCAATCTCTATCTTTCACGCTTAAACGGTCAAGATTATTAGTAAATCTGCTTTGAACCAAGCTGTTTGCTGAATCAAAATAAAATCAAAGGCTTTTAAATTTTCCAAAAAGGATTTTTAAAATCCCAGTTGTTAAAATTTCCAAACATCAAAAGCTTACATCTTTCAAGATAGTACAACAGACTTTGTGTTCATAGTTATGACAACTACTAAACCTTGTGTACCCTATGGGATTGTAGTTATAAAGGCTTGATTAGTTGTTCCCATTATAATGGCTCAACAGCTAATTGGTATACAGATTGAATTCAAAACACTCTGCTACACCTTATCATATGGTTTTCAAAAGGATGTTGTTAAATATCTCTAGTAACTCGTCCTATCCTCAAGATAGCTAGAAACTCAAGAATTCTTAGGAAGACTGATATTTTCAAATATTAAGTTTTTCCTCAGGAGTGAACAGCCGATATAGCCCCTGCTGTATATAGGCTACGTCTCACTCTCTTCAGAACAAATCTGGTCTGCAGATCTCTTTCCTTGCTATAGAATGCCTAGATCATTGGACGAGGAAGAACGGACATCACTTCAGGTACACATTCAATATCTCACTTACTTGATCTATTTAATATTCTTACTAAGCCTTATTAATCTTAAATAGATTAATGTCCATTATAAATAGAGTCTATCAATTGATATCAGCTGTTCTTACCTTAGCTGATATTAAACACACTGCCAATAATGGATACAACAATTAGTATCAGCAGTTCCTACTTTAGCAAATACCAAATACACCCTGCTGATAGTATCCACATTCATTGAAAGCTCATCAAAACCCTCAAAATCTCTTTGGGAAACAATCTCTTAAGACACCCTTCTCTAAAAACTCCTACATATGTGTCATGTACAACTGTGTCATATGGCTCGTCCTTAAACAACCAATGCTGTTCTATTTCAGATTAATTTACTCAAACAATTCGTTTGAAGTAAAATAACAGCTCATATTATCTCTAGAAGAGCCTATCTCATTGTCTTAAACACTCAGCAGTTGTACCCATTAATACCACAATAAAGGCAATCAAATTAATCTGGTTATATATTAATTTTAAACTTCTCGTTTGAAAATAATATGCGTATACTTTTCTCCTAGACTGCCTATGTATTAGCCATAACTACACTAAGCATGATGACACAATCCTAAATCAGAACATCATCACTATGTCATTAAATGCACTCACTCCTTTAAGCCCCCAAAACGTCCTTTCCTATTCCTCTGATCAACCCCTTCATCTTCTCAAAACTTCAAAAAGATGTAAACTTTCATTCAAATCTATCTTAATGAATTTATCATCTCCAACTACAGCGCCTGACTCCTGCGTACCTCAAAATTTCTCCACCATTACAGTCATTTGCATCATGTGTTCACCAAATTTGCCTAGTCCTCCTCATCGACCCATTTCCCACACTGAATGGCGTCAACGTATGATGATTCTTCTTGCCACTCCTCCTCCAGTGATTCAACGACCTCGTCGAATCACTCGACGTGTAAGAAATCGTCTTCGAGATCCCAGGAATGACGTATCAAATTTCATCCCATGGATTCCCACAAGAAACCTTACCACAACTACAGCGCCTGACACTCTCTCTGCTCCCATCGCCTCAAATGCTCCCATCGCCTCAAATGCTCAACTTGAGCACACTCAGATTCAGGAGGAGCATCAAATCGCTAATGCAAACTCTGCGCCAAATTCAGCGGTCATCGTACCCCCCCTTTTTCCTCAAATTTGAACAATAGACCTTCATCCTCTAACTCTACTTAGTTAGAATGACTAGTTAGGTTTTTGCTTTATCAAACAAATGTTCGTTTGCTGTACTAATGTTATATGAGTAATTCATTTTGTATGCTCTTGTTCAGCTACATTTGCTGACTTATCTTGCTTCAATTGTCGTAATTTGTCCTAATGCATACTCCTTCATGCTTACAATTTAATCTCTTTTAAACTCATCCTGTTATACTTACTTGACCGATTACATTCTTGTAAAACCTCTTTACAAGCAATGACACAAATTGGTATCAGAATAAAACTTGACCAATTACATTCTTGTAAAACTTCTTTACAAGCAATGGCACAAAATTCCTCACAGTAATATCTTACTCTCTCCATTTGATATGTATTTCTTATACATGAAAACTGTGCACTTTAAACTATTCGCATACTGCGAAAGAAAATTAATTTGATAAATGACTTGCTTCATCCAAAATTTTTATCCACATCACAAACTTAGTCCGCCTATTTTTTAAACTGCCGATATGGCAAATAGCGATTTACTCAATACGTCTATATTCTCGGAGACTTGCAATTTGTCGATCACATAAGCACTTCTATAAAGCCAGTTTTTAAAGGCACAAACCACCTTCTCTCTACATGTCGAAATTCATACCTTATGAATTAACATAAGTCAGTTCTCTCTGTCTCGCTTGTCCATATACAAGTTTCTTTTTATCATTCTCTATCTCGCTCGTGACCATTAAGGTGGAGAGATTAAAAAGATTAAGGAGGAGAGAAAAACATTAAGGAGGAGAAAAGTGAGAAATTCTCCGTAAGAAAGAGAAATATTTCTAAGAAAAATCTATACAAAGAAGATGAATCTTGGCTTGTGACCATTAAGGAGGAGGAAAGATAGACAAATTGACTTTATACATACAGCAAATCATTAAGGAGGAGAAAATCATTAAGAAGAAGGAAAGCTCTACAATGTCTTCCAAGGCAAATCATTTCTAAATAGAAAAGTTAGACATTAAGGAGTAAAGCTAGACAGATTGATGTTGTACATACAGATAAACCATTAAGGAAAAAGAAAGTTTAACAGATTACATCATTAAGGAGGAGAAAGTGTAAAAAGCCTTACAAACAATTAGTAAGGAGGAGAGACTGTGAAATTTGCACATAAATCTGCACACACAGCGAAAGAGTATACTATATGACTATTATAGTACGATGATTATTATGCTACTCTACTTACTATCAACTCTTAAAATCATCAAAAATATTTTTAAGGCAGTCTCATCAATTATATCTCATAATTGCCTAAAATGTTTCAGCTTATTGCTTCGTATCGCTCTTTCATTTATTGAGTCTCAAATACTTAGCAATAGGTGACTATACATACGCTATCGCTTGTAAGTTCAACCTAGGGCATGCCTCGATATAAAATGAATATTCAGTAGTGGCATGTTATTACTAAGGATTGAACAAATGCTTTAAGAGCTGTATGTATAAGTCAATTGTAGTAATGGTCCCAAGCAAATAGGAGGAGATTGTTAGGAATATGCCTGTGAATCAGCTGATATAAATGTATGCATATTCCAAAACAGTGATTTGCTTGTTCCCATTACAACGCATGTTTCACAAGTGGCTAAAAGAGTCTGCGTCGGTTAGTGTGGCACTTGTTGAAACAATGCATAGGTCATTAGACTAGGAAGTCTTTGTACATATCCGAGTCTTTGTCCTACCGAAATGATGACAAACTTTCATATGGATTAGCTCTTCAAATTGCCACCGACGTGACTATCGGCAAATGTCTCACTAGCCAGACATTCCCTTTGACTATGATCGCCTATTAGCTATCTCTAACAATCGCTTCTAAATCGGCGATCTCGAATCCGCCAAAATCCTTATCGAACAACTGCAGAAGCTAATTATTCAAGAGGAACATCGTGACCATCGCCAGCTTCTACATCGCCAGTTCTATAATGGCGCATCCTGAATCGGCCAAATCCTCATCAGAGCAACTGCCGAGAAACTGTAAGATCACGAGATACATCGGTCGTTACTCAACGCGCTACAAGTCAAAATAGATCCGTTGTAAGATCTGTCTGACAAATCCAAGATACGCATCGATGTCTGCGCCTTCACGTTTATCCAATAGACATTTCCTCTTACATACGGTGTTCGCGGTCTTCAAAGCTTCATTTCGAAAAGGCCAAGCACGTGACGCCGCACTCCGGCCAAAGCAATGGTACGTCCAAATCGGTCGACCGCATCCAGCTAAGCTCGACACGTCCAATTGTCCCTGTGTCACGGACCATCTTCAAGACACGAACCTAACTGAAGGTCTTTGCCCAACAGATCCAAAAATGTACTCTGCTACATTATGAGATTCAGATCACCAACGGGCTTAAACCTACTCAATACACCAACGGTCACCTCTTCTTCTCCAGCCTATATATGAAGACTCTTATTCTCATCTCCATAGAGCATAAGGGAGAGAGAGCAAGCTGTGTATGCTTATGCTTGAGAAAGGTTGTGGTATTGATCTTCATTTCTTCAATCCAGAACCACTCCTTTAGAGTGAGAAAACACAAGTGTAAGAACAAACACTTTATGAGAGAGAGAAAAGAAAATCCAAAGGCTGAGAAGCTCTGCTTGATCAACAACCTTGTTGTTGATTTGAGTCCTTCTTCCTTCGAAGAACTCAGTCTCTTCAGTGGCCTCAACTCCATTATCCAGTAAAGAGACCAAGCATCTTACAGATCGTTGAAGCCAGACCAAGCTTGAAGATGTCCGATGAAGAGCCAGAACTTAAATGTCCAGATTGCATTCATATCGGCAGACTTATATTGCATTATAAGCTGTGCCGATTATGCAACAAGTTGTCATCATTTTTGGTCGAGTGCTTAGCACTCAGTTGTTCAAATACTTGCTATTTGAACAACTCATAATATTCTCTTCTCACAATAAATCTATCGAGTTGAAACTACAGGAAGATTCCTCAAACAAATTTGAGTGCATCTTCTAATGTATTTTCGATAGATTTGACTTTGCTTTCCTCATTTCTCTTTCCTTTTTCCTATGGAGATTGCTAGGATAGAGAGTCTAGGTTGATGTACTAAGCATGTTTGCCTTTGAGCAAACCTCTGCTGAATTTTAATATAATATATATGTTTGTTACATTCAGCCTTGATTTCTCTTTCTTGTATAATTTGTCTTATCATGTGCAATCTGTTTAAGGAAAGCAAATAATGCATCTAATACAGATTTTAGTCAACTGTTAAGCTCTCTTTTAAATCAAACCTTTACAGTTACTTTAATCTAAATTGTTTGACTTATGCTGCTTATTCTTCCGCTGCTCAAATTTATTTTCATCAGCTAAGTTCAACATACATCTTCCTACTGCACTCTTGACATCTGCTGATCATAGATGTTCGATGTCACTAACTTCGGCTAAGCAGTCAGAATGAGGAAGATGACCTATTTGTATTAATCATTTCATCTATTCTTCAGATTATTTGTAAAAATTGGATGAAATTTTTATTACATAGAGTATAGGCTATTCACCCCCCCTCTAGCCTATACACTGAGCAACCCTTGGACCTAACATATCTCTAGTAGAAGGCTTGAAGCACAATCTCCACATATTTCATAATTCTGTGATAAGGGACTGATATGTCAATTCACTTCAAGTCTTTACTTTATCAAGGACAGTGAGACCTGCACAACTATCCTGACTGGATTTTGAAAAGAAAATGTGTATGTGGTTGATCTGAATGCCGTGGGAAGAAAATCAAGCTAGTGTTTAATTGCAAAGATCTCCAATGATAACAGTTGGCTGTGGCACAAGAGACTCAACCATCTTAACTTCAAGTACATTTTTAAGTTATCAAAGGACAACTTGGTTGTTGGTCTGCCAAAGGTATCAGTAGATCATGACAAGCTTTGCAAATATGCCAGCTAGGAAAGCTAACCAAATCATTTTTCAAAAGCAAGCCATGTCTATTAACTACTAGACCTCTACAACTGCTGCACATGGATTTGTTTGGTCCAGTCACTACTACTAGTCTTGGTGGCAGCAAATATATACTGGTAGTAGTTGATGACTATTCAAGATTTACCTGGGTTGAAATGTTATCTTCTAAAGATGAAGTCTATGACATCATAACAACACTGTTCAGAAGATTACAAACTCAAAAGCTAGATGACATTACTGATATCAGATCAGATAATGGGACAGAATTCAAGAACAATGGTGTGGCCAAATACTATGATGACCATGGAATCGGTCACAACTTCTCTGCTTCCAGCACACCTCCACAAAATGGAGTGGCTGAAAGAAATAACAAAACTCTCATTGAAGCTGGAAAGACCATGATTACAGAAGCAAGGCTGCTTATGTATTTCTGGGCTGAAGCAGTAAATACAGCCTGCTTTACTCAAAACAGGTCTTTAATTAACAAGTTTCATAACAAAACTCCATATGAAATATAGAGAGGTAGAGCTCCCACCATTAGTTTCTCAAAATATTTGGATGCAAATGCTATGTTCTTTACAATGGTAGAGAACATAGAGGCAAGTTTGAACCCAAATCTGATGAAAGAATATTTCTGGGATATGCTAAATTTTCAAAAGCATATAGAGTTTATAATAAAACTTCTCTTAAAGTTGAATCTGTACATGTCTCTTTTGATGAATTTGATTGTATTGGGCTATATTTGGCTCCTAAGGTTTCTAATAATTCTGATGAGTATGAGACAGGTACAGAATAGCCAAGCTCTAACTCTGCTGATGCTCAATTTCCACAAGTTCCTCCAAGGATTAATGTGAAAGAACTTTCAACTGGTGATAGTGATCTAACCAATAATGAATCAGCTAATCAAGAATCTGCTATTTTATCTACACTAGAAGTATTTCAGCCTACCTTGGAAATCACATACCTTCCTAAAATCCAAGCTTTAGACATCTCTACTTTTCAAGAACTAAACTCTATTGATGCTATCAGACAAGATATTCCTACTGAAGTTAGAGAAGTTAGAGATCATCTTATCACCCAAATCATTGGTGATCTGAATGTTGGTGTTCAGACAAGACAAGCTCCAAGGAATGAATGCATGTATTCGACTGCATAGCCTCAAATATTGAACCCAAGAAAGTAGATGAAGCTCTGGAAGATCCAAGCTGGGTAGAAGCTATGCAAGAAGAATTAAATCAATTTGATAGATGCCAAGTTTGGACACTTGTTCCTAGGCCTAAAGGACAAACAGTGATTGGAACAAAGTGAGTTTTCATAAATAAGATGGATGAAAATGGAAACATCACTAGGAATAAGGCAAGACTGGTAGCCCAAGGATAGAGAAAGGAGGAGGGAATTGACTATGATGAAACTTTTGCTCCTGTTGCAAGATTAGAAGCTATCAGACTCTTCCTTACCTATGCATCTTTTAAAGATTTCAAGCTATATCAAATGGATGTTAAAAGTGCATTTCTGAATGGTGAGCTGTAAGAAGAGGTCTATGTGGAACAGCCACCAAGATTCCTAGATAATTCAAGGAGAGAAGATGTCTACAAATTGAGGAAAACATTGCATGCACTCAAGCAAGCTCCAAGGGCCTGGTATGAGACCCTTTCAAAGTTCTTGATAACTCAAGGCTTTGTGAGAGGTCAAATTGATACTACTCTTTTTATCATGAAACATAAAGGTCATTCATTACTAGTTCAAATTTATGTTGATGATATTATATTTGGTTCTACTAATGAGAACCTTTGCAAAAGGTTTGAAAAGCTCATGCAGAGCAAATTTGAAATGAGCATGATGAGAGAATTAAATTT
This sequence comes from Platycodon grandiflorus, assembly GCA_016624345.1. Classification (NCBI taxonomy): domain Eukaryota; kingdom Viridiplantae; phylum Streptophyta; class Magnoliopsida; order Asterales; family Campanulaceae; genus Platycodon; species Platycodon grandiflorus. The sequence goes on from CM028363.1 coordinate 17,879,801, forward strand.
CTTCCTAGGACTTCAAATTCAGCAAAGCTCAACTGGTATCTTCATCAGCCAAGCCAAATATGCTAAGGACCTCATCAAAAAATTTGGGCTTGAAAATGCAAACAACTTTAGTATACCTATGGCTACTAACTGCCATCTTGACAAAGATGAAAAGGGCAAGACAGTGGACATGACTCTTTACAGAGGCATGATTGGCTCACTTCTATATTTAGCTGCTAGTAGACCTGACATCATGTTTGTTGTTTGTGTTTGTGCTAGATTTCAAGCAGATCCAAAGGAGTCTCACTTACAGGCAGTCAAGTGGATCATCAGATATCTAATTGATACATCCAACTTGGGTATTTGGTATCCAAGGGATTCATCTTTCACTCTTATAGGCTATTCTGATGCTGACTTTGCTGCTTGTAAGGTTGATAGGAAAAGCACAAGTGGGACATGTCAATTCTTAGGGAATAGACTTATCTCACGGGCCAGAAAAAAGCAATCATCTGTTTCAACATCAACAACTGAGGCAGAGTACATAGTTACTGGTAGCTGCTGCTCACAATTACTGTGGATTAAACAGCAACTTATAAATTATAAGATCAAGACTGCTGATTGACCCATCATGTGTGATAATACATCAGCCATCTTAGTCTCTCAGAATCCTGTTATGCACTCTAAGACAAAGCACATTGATGTGAGATATCATTTCTTAAAAGATCATGTGGAGAAAGGCAATATCAGCATGCAATATATGCATACTGATCAACAATTGGCTGATATTTTCACCAAGCCACTTGATTCAACCAGGTTTGCTTATCTAAGAGGAGAGCTTAGTATGCTTGACCTTAATTCTTAATAATTGCAAATTCCTTTGTTATATTGCATTTTGCTTGTATGTAGAACTGCCTATTTCTTATCAGCCAAGTGAAACATTGCTAGTGCTAAAGGACAACCTCAGGTAAGTATTCTTTACTTCTATAAAACCCTAACGGCAGTCTTCAAAATGAATGGACCAAATCTACATATTTTATATATGAACAGTCACTTATCAGACATTAAATGTGGACCTCAAAAAATACATTAAATGCCATTTATTAAACTTTTCTGACAGATATATAGCAAATTTCACTGTTTAACCCTTCACTTTTTTCAAAAACCGCCAATCGTCCTTTCAAACTCTCTTGCCATTGTTGTACTTTCGAGTTCTTTTGAATTTTCAATTCCTCAATCCTTCTGCTTTCAATCTACAATGGTAAGTAATACTATTTATCCCCGTCCATTTAATTTCAGTTTCACCCTATTTCATATATTCCATGCTTTGATTTTGAATCTTGTGAACTGTTCTATCTTACCTACATGTATAATATGCGAAAATCAATTTCTGGCACTTTCTGGTTGTTTATTGATGATTTCTGGGTATCCAATTCACCTAATGTTCTTCAAATATACATATTTACAACTTATCCTATTGAATTTTCTGGAAATGTTTAAGTTTTGTATTTGTCTAAAACCCTGGATATGAACTGTGATGTTGGTGAACTTTTGCTTTTAAAATGTAAGTTTGCTAGCATATTTTGGGTTTTAATTTGAATAGTACATGTTTCTATAAGATCTGCTGATAGTCTTTATGTATCAGACATTCTTAAATGTGCTGATTGTGTATATAGGCTAAAACATAAACCTCTAAGACTGCTGGTACATCAACATCTACTGGTACTGCTCTTCAATGACCATCCAAATCCTCTAGAGCTGCCGAAGCTGCCCAAAGACCTATCGTATATCTTCCTAGAATTAAGCAACTATCATCCAGGCGTCACCATCAATTCTCAATCAGTACAAGAATACTCATATGGTGTAACCTTTGTGAAGGATCTAGCTGAAAGTGGAATTCTTCCACTATTTGAACTGGGGGATGTAGATTACAGCATCAAGTTGGTTGAAGAGTTCTACACCTATTTGATTGTTCCCCTTCCTCCAATCAACGAGATGACCCATAGACAAGAGCTACATTAAGGGCTGCATTAGAGGAAGATTTATTAAAATCAAATACAAAGTTGTAGGGAAATTTTGGGACTTCCTACTGAAGGGAAAATGGATTTAACTGTGGAAGAATCTGATGCAGCATGGGCCATGATGTGTGGAGACGCTAAACCAGAACCTCTATCTGAGATGTCCAGGAATTTATTTCCTGAGGTCCCTTATCACATCAGCCATTTGATTGACAAGGGTCTTCTTTTCAAGAATGGCTCAAGGGATATTTTCACCTCCCACCAGCTCATGCTCGCCAAAGCCATAGTTCTAAGGAAGCAGCTGAACTGGGCCAAGGTTGTCTACTCCCTTCTATTTGACAGTGTGCTGGAAGTCCAAACCATCTCAAGTATGCAGAGGAGCCTTCTGCTCAGGAGGAGCTAAAACCTATTGCGGCTTTGTTGTTTGAAGACTTTGACCTAGGGCGTCTGAACCGTGACCCCTTTGAACCCAAGGACAAGAAAGCCAAAACAGTCACTCTGCCTCACTCATCTCAACCTTCCAAACCTTTTAAGAAGCATGTCCTATCGAAGAAGGCTACTGAGAGGGATACGGAAACTTTTGAACCGACAATTCTCAAACCTACCAGTCAACCCTCTACACAACCTCCCAAACCATCTACCGTACCACACAAGGCCAAATCCAAAATTCTAAAGTCTACTGATGAAGACTTTGGCATTCCAAAACCTGTGCCTCCAGTTCTGACCTCTACATCAACCGATACCACACCAGCCATTCCTATACCTTCTAAATCAATACCAGACATCCTTCCCAACATTTCTCGTAACCCAACCATTCCTGAATCCTCCCCATCCAAATCTAGGCATGGCAAACGCCTAAAAAAAAGTGCCAAAAAGGCCAAATTCGTGCCCTCTGTCGATCAAACATCTTCACCTCCTTCTTCACATACTCTTCCACCTGCTAATCCCTCTATTCAAATCATTGATCAAAGTGAGTTGCAAGACTCACCTGAGAATCAACCACTTACTTGTCATAAATGACCTATCTCAACCCCCATTAGCCAATCAACCCGAAACGCCAAAAATTTAACCCTTACAGCCATCTTCACCCTGACATCCAAGAACTGCTATTTTTTCGCGACAGCCGACCTAAGGCAAACCCTGCTGATACCGATCCCTGCCTCCCTACTCTTGACTACCCCAAGAGACTACCTGTCAACCAATGACTACCAGGGAAATTCTCGTGCAATGGGGCTCTATGAACCTCTACCTCTTGCCTGGTCCCAATAATTTTTCATACACAACTCTGTTGTGCAGGATCTTATGATCCTTAAGCAGTGAAATGTTATCTCTAGGGACCTTGGCATCTCACCTCCTTCTCCAGCCATCTTCTTTCCTTTTCTGTCTCTGCCCACATCCTTTCCTCTTTATCAGCTAAACAGGACTTTCCTTCAGTTGCATTCTTTTCTGCACTTCAAGCTGTTCTAGCCCTCACATCATAATTTTTTTGATATTTTTGTTTATTTTACTTCCTTTGACCCTCATCATCTTCCTTTCTTCCCTCAACTACTTAATCTCTATCGCTCCACCTTTCCCATGGGCGTCAATTTACAACCTCATGCTGCCTTTGTGCAAAACTTCTTACCTTTGCCTATCCTTCCTTTTTGTCTCCCTTCCCTTACCAAGGCCTCAGCCAGCCAACCTCAAGCCTCCACCAGTTAACCCCAACCCTCTCCCAGCCAACTTTAAGGCTATGTCTCCCTTAGTCCCTCTTTCGTTGAGGACTTTCTACAGGGTTTTGAAAACCTCATGGCCAGCCTCAATCATAACTTGTAACACCTTGCTGACAAACAGTCTCATACGACTAATGTAACTGCTAATTACATGACCGAGGTGATTGCTGTTGCTTGAGACGTAAAGCATGCTGCTATGGTGTGCCAGATGACCATCACTGCATGTCAAAATCTTCTGATCCATCATCTCTCCATTTCAGCTAGTTCCTCCACTGCCCGCTTAACGACAAATTTGAGACTCTTTCTCAAGGGCTACTTTCCATAATCGAAATGATTGATACCGACTATCGGCATGTGCTTAAAGCTCAAAAGGGTGCTAACCGTTCTGTGCATACCTCTGTGCGTGCAACTAGGACACTCTCGAAAAGCACTATAGCCTTATTCAGAAAGATCTTTAGCACTTTATTCACCGGTTATCTAACATGGATGTTTCGCTTGCGTCCATGAAGGAGGAGATGAGTCGACTTCAAAATGATCAGCTGACCGATCTGTTTGAGAAGAATGCTATCTTACGTAGTAAAAACAAATATCTCTCATCAGAGCTGAAAGAAGTCAATGATGAACTGGAAGCAGCCAAATCTAAAATTGCAAGACTCAAAGCTGCTGCCAGCTCAAGACAAGAAGGACAAGCTTCAACTTAGCAGGTATATCCATTCTTGTCCTTTGTATAGAGCTATTTTTGACAAAACATTGTATTAAACTCCTTGTTTAATGTACAATGACTATTTTCACTTGTCTAATGTTCATACTTTATGTTTAATTGCTTATCCTGTGTGCATGAAATTTAAACCACTGATTTAAAGACATACTCTATAATTGTCTTATTTTTCTGCCTTTAAATACAGTTTTATTACAAATGTTTTTATGCTTTAACGCCATTATTTTGTAAACACTTTGTAATTTGAATACACTGACTGCCTTGTAAGTCCATCTAGGACATGCTTACTTAATATAATATCTTCAAAGCATGTTATTACTAGTATCGGACATCGTCAGCTATCATTGTATTCATAAGGTCATGGACTCAAGAAAATAGGAGGAGATTGTTGTATCTTATATAGATTTGCTTGTATCCATAACCTAAGTCTAAGCCAAGGTGACTAATGGGCCTGCGTGTCTGTTAGAGTGGCAACTTGTACTTAGACATATGCTTGTAATAGCTTAGGATTGTTTTTTTGTAACTAGCTTAGTCTTTAGAAGATGGCTCATTGTATATCAGCTATGTTCATATCAACCATCTTCATATCAGCCATGTCTATCAAGCCATCAGCCAAGTCTGTTTCAGCCAAGCTTCATCAGCAATGTTGAGGACCTGTAGAACATCTGGTCAAGACTTGTCTAAAGATATGCCTCAAGATATCAGCAAAGTCCTTCCTTGACTTTGCCATAACAATAACCTGGAAAAACCATTTATTGGTTCATTCCATATTAGGCATTCATCTCAAAAAAGGACATTCTGCCAGCATCTATTGTCTACCTATTTTTGGCAAATTGGCAGAATACACTCAGTGACAGCTTGGGCTTTACAAACCTTCCAATCAAAGTTGGACAACAAGATTAGAACATTTAATGCAAGTATTTCCAGCATTAAATGTACCTAATTCAAAATTCCCCAAGACTGAAGATCTCCAACGACTCCAAGAACTCCCCTGAGTATAAATTGAAGACTCTTTTGAAGCATTGTATAACTCTCCAACACTTGAACAATTCTGAAAATCTTCATCTTCATCACAACTAGTGCATTCAAAGCTTAAAAACTAATTCTGTCAAACATTCTTTGAAGAGCTCCAAACTTAGACGCATAGTCTTTATTGCTCTTCATTGATTGCAATCCTTAGCATTCAAAGCATACGAGAATTATATCTTTGTAGATATCAATTCTCCCACAAACACTTGGTCAACTATATTGTAATAACCTGAAATTTATCATGCTTTAGATGCTTACATTATTGTGTTATTATGCTTAACATGTGTACTTGATTTCTTATATAAACATGTTCAACATGGTTTGGCCTTATTCACATGCATTATGGATGTTAGAATGGTATACATGTTAATGCATTAGCATGGTATGAATACTTATGATTTCTCCTAAGTTTGAGGTGATCGTTGTTAGCATTGCTATATGTTGTTTAGAATGAGTTTTAGGTGTGTTTCAAGCATGATTTGAGGTTGGTATCACCTTAGGGTGACTTGGGTACATTGTGGTATCATTTTGAAGTGTTTAGAAGTCACTTAGACCTGAACTAGACCCTAGGCAGCCGCATGATGCGAGCTTGCCAAATATCCAGACATTCTGGATTCTATGCGGCCGCATGAGGTGACCGCATGACTCCTTATGCGCCCGCATGATGCTAAACATTTCCCACGCACAAACTTTCTGCCTTGTAAACGGCCGCGTGAGGCGACCGCATGGAACCTATGCGACCGCATGGTGCGGCCGCATAGCGTCAGATTTCAGCTTATTTTGTTGACTGAATTTTAAGTGAGTTGACCCTCAAATATTGATCCAATGGCTGAGATTGAAGCCTGGCCTTGACTTGTTGACCCATATATAAGCTCACCATCTTTGTGAGAGACAAGAGACTCTCATTTCTTACAAGATTCACCCATGGTTGCCTAGAGACTAAGTGTGGGAGATAAAGGTGTAACTAGTGTGTGTGCTCTACATCTCCAAATACAACCATCCAAATTGTGATCAAAGACCATCAAATTGTAGAGGCTGACTTGGAGACCAACATAATGAACTCAAAATTGTAATTTCTTGGTTTGATTTCCATTTTGCAAGTAAGTTGCTAAACCCCCTTTGTATGCTTAGAAAGTATTACATGCTTGTTCTTAATCTCACATGCATGACTTGAATACATGGTGTTTTCATGTTTAAATGATATGTTGATATATATAACATGTCTAAGTGTTAAGTTGTTGAGTTGGATGATGTTGCATGTTAGTCTTAAGAGCTCAACTATGGATTGTACTAAAGAACATGTTAGAAGCCTTTAAAGGGTGAAGATTTCATATAGCAATTATACCTAAATTTATGAACTTTGTGAATTGACACCAAAAGTGGATTTTGGGAAGATTATAATTCTTCGAATCATTTGTTAAAGTACTACAAAAATTTGGGTTCATTTGGTATGGAACATGGTCCTCCGAGTATTTGTTACTGGTATGTTAGAGACTTGTAAAGTAGCTCTAAAATGGTGTCTTGTGATCTTGGACAATATGTTTAATGATTAAGTGTTGTAGAAAAATATAATCTACATGATGTTTGTCAAGTTCACTACTTTTGAACTTAACGGTTAATTGCATAAGTTGAGTACGATTACCTACTTGTGTGTTGTGTAAGTCCAGCTGGCGTCGTCGTTGTTTATGTCATGGTAGGACGACCTATCGTCTTCACAAATTAAAATTTTGTGATCGCTATAAGTCGCCGTACCGGAGTTCACACACCCTCTTCTGTTGGCCACAGTTGAGAAGTAGCCCCACTGTTATAGCAATACGCGTGACTTTGGCTTGCTAGTTGAACCCGATGGGATTAGTCGGGGACGTCGATACTACGTACACGAGTATCAAGGCACTATTGGTTGTTTGTGTAATGCAGGAGCTACACAAGGTTAAAGAAAGAGATATGATATCCTTCTCTATCGTGGTCTATGTACAAGCACTTATGTGTTAACCAAAGTGCTATGTGAGTTGAATGATGGTATATCAAGTAAGATGGTATATGTTATGTTATGGTATATAAATGTTGATACCATGTTATGTTTCTTGCATTGAGCATCATGACATGCCATTTAGTTGCATTAGTAACTTACTGTGTCATTATGACTCACCCCGTTATGTGTTTAATTGTTTTCCTTAGATCCAAGCCAACCCGGAAGTTCTCGGTGAGGTCGAAAGTGGTTCGTTAGCTCGCGCATCGTCTACGTTGGGAGTTCGAGGATCCCCATCTTAGTTATCTGTTTTCATTTTGGTAAGGACGATGGATATGTAAAGTTATATAAACTTTACTTGGGTATTAATTGCGGTGTTGTAAACAATATTCTTTTGGTAGCCGACATATGTATGTCGTGCTCTTGTGCAGTTGTGTTATTGAGTTAATTCTTTCCCGAGCATGTTATAGCTCATGGTTATGTTTTGTTCCGGCATGTTGTGGCCGATGTTTTTGTAGTAGTTGTTCTCTTTTCCCGAGTTATAACTCGTGATCGTTGATAGTTGTTTTCCGGCCTTGTTATCGCCGAAGATTGTTCATACTTGTGTTTATCAGGTTCTTCGTTGCGTTCTGTCATAAGTACGGGTGGTTACGCCACGTGCTTTTCTTGTTGTTGTGTTGTATTAGCGACCCGACCTTGGGATTTCGTATAGAGATCCGGGTTGGGGCGTCACAGTTGGTATCAGAGCTTGTGTTAGCTATTCTCCAGGATAAGTTCCATGGCCTAGGTGGGTATGGTGTGTGTTATTGAGATTTTAACGTTTAGTATTTTATGTAGGTTGAAATGGTGCAGACTAGGTTCGGAGCGAGTGCTAGTAGGGTTGGTACTAGTGCCAGAGGGAATGATGGGAGAGATGATGACGTGAATCGACCACCGAATGTCCCTCCTGAATAGAACCAAGAGAATCCGAATGCAAACATGGCTGTCATGATGGGACGGATGATGGAACTCATGAACCAAATGACTGAAAGAATGAATGGGGGAGCAACGACTACACCGGAAGTTGAAGCTCCACAACCGAAAATCGAAGTACCACAACCTGAGGCGAGGCCTAGGAATTATACTACCATACTGGAGCATTTCTTGAAAATGAAACCCCGTACTTTTCTTGGGGAACCGGATGCCATGAAAGCTGAATTGTGGATCGAGCATATCATCAAGATATTTGCAGCCTTGGGTTGCAACGATGATGAGAAGGTAAACCTAGCAGTGTTCAAACTTGAGGGAGCGGCTGAGCACTGGTGGCAGGTATTACAGGGGAGCTGGGACTTAAGGGGAGAACCCCACAGTTGGCCTAATTTCTTGAGGGAGTTTAAGGCGCAGTACATTCCGGAGGTAGTTCGGGAAAGAAGAGAGAGAGAGTTCTACGACTTAGAGCAGGGCAGCATGACCGTGGCACAATACTCGGCCAAGTTCACAGAATTGGCCCAATATTGTAGTCACTTGGTTCCCACGGAGGCGAAGAAGGTCCAGAAATTCATCAAGGGCCTGAAGACAGAGTACCGGAAACAATTGCTATCCTTGCAGCTTGCTGACTATAGGAGTGCAGTGGATAGGGCTTATGGGATTGAGAGTGATATAGAGGAGCACCGGGGAAGAAATTTGAACAACCCTCCATAGGCATCGCAGAATCAGGGGAGAGGACAAGGTTCCGGTAGCCGATATAGCAGTGGAAACAACAACCGCAGGGGGAGTCAGAAGAGAGGACAATCTGAGGGGCAACAATCCGGTGGGAGGAGTATTAGTGCTACATCTGTACAGAGTCCATGGGGTACTCCACAAATCTGTAGTTACTGTTCGAAACTGGGGCATTCCGAGGATAAGTGTTACAGCAAGACAGGGAATTGGTTGGGCCAGTGCTTCTATTGCAAGGAGGTTGGTCATCAAAAGAGGGATTGTCCTAAGTTAAAGAGTGGTCAGCCGCGAGCTAGTGTGCCTAGCGGAACGAAGAGGACAGTGACGGTAGACCTAAGGTCCAGGGTCGTGTGTTCGCGCTTGATCAGCGCGGTGTACCGGAGTCTACTTCAGTCATAGGAGGTAGCCTTTTCTGTCTTCGGTAGTAGAGCTCAAGTTCTTATAGATCCTGGCTCATCGCATTCATATGTTGCATCCCATTTTGTGAACAAATTGTGTGTGTTGCCCCAGCCCTTGTCGTTTGTGCTTGAGGTGTCTACCCCATTGGGGGAGCATATGTTGGCCTCTGATGTGTACCGAGCTTGTGATATACTTATAGGTGATCACACTTTGCATGCTGATTTGGTAGTGTTACCCATACGTGATTTTGATGTGATACTTGGCATGGACTGGTTATGTGCATATCATGCTTTGGTAGATTGTCATAGAAAGAAGGTTACTTTTTCTATGCCGGGTGTGCCTGAATTTGTGTTTGTGGGTGATGCTGTCAAGAGTGATTTGCATGTTATATCTGCATTAAAAGCTAGAAAATTGTTATCGCATGGGTGTGCGGGTTATTTGGCGTGTGTGGTTGATAGAAGTATTGCTACTCCTGTGTTAGAAGAAGTTCCTGTGGTGTGTGAATTTTCAGATGTGTTCTCTTCTGATTATGCATTGCCTCCTGATAGAGAAGTTGAGTTTTGTATTGAATTATTGCCGGGGACTACCCCGATTTCTAAAGCCCCATATAGAATGGCACCGGCAGAGTTAAAGGAATTGAAAGAACAGTTGCAAGAATTGCTTGACAGGGAGTTTATTAAACCGAGTGTATCACCGTGGGGTGCACCGGTGTTGTTTGTTAGGAAGAAGGATGGTACGTTGAGATTTTGTATCGACATGTGTAATTGAATCAGGTAACAATCAAGAATAAGTACCCTTTACCACACATTGATGATTTGTTTGATCAGTTACAGGGGTCAGTAGTGTATTCCAAGCTAGACTTGAGAAGTGGCTACCACCAGTTGAAGGTGCGAGCTGAAGATGTTCCCAAAACAGCTTTTCGCACAAGGTATGGTCACTATGAATTTGTGGTTATGCCATTCGGGTTGACAAATGCACCGGCGGTATTCATGGACTTGATGAATCGGGTGTTCCATGAGTATTTGGACTGTTTTGTAGTAGTGTTCATCGACGACATTCTTGTGTATTCCAAATCTCGGGAGGATCATGCGCAACATTTAAGGTTGGTACTATCGGTCCTTCGAGAGAAGAAATTGTTTGCCAAGTTTAGCAAATGTGCTTTCTGGCTTGAGGAGGTTTCCTTTCTAGGGCATGTCGTCTCGAAAGACGGGATAGCGGTGGATCCGTCAAAGGTAGAAGCAGTGACGAATTGGAAGAGACCAACTTCTGTGACTGAAATCCGAAGTTTCTTGGGTTTGGCAAGTTACTATCGGAGGTTCATTGAGGGGTTTTCAAAGATTGCGACTCCTATGACGAATTTAACAAAGAAATCAACACCGTTTGTTTGGAATGATAAATGCGAAAACAGCTTCCAAGAGTTAAACCGACGATTGACAACGGCTCCTGTATTGACATTACCGAACGGCGGGGATAACTTCATGATTTATAGCGATGCATCCAAGGAAGGTTTGGGATGTGTGCTTATGCAGAATGGGAAAGTTATAGCATATGCTTCGAGGAAATTAAAGGATGCAGAACAGAACTATCCTACTCATGATCTTGAATTGGCGGCAATTATGTTTGCATTGAACAAATGGAAACACTACCTTTACGGGGCAAAGTTTGAGGTCTTCACGGATCACAAAAGCTTAAAGTACCTTTTCTCGCAAAAGGAGTTGAATATGAGGCAGCGCCGGTGGATGGAAAAGTTAAAGGACCACAATTGCACGATTCTTTACCACCCGGGAAAGGCGAATGTAGTCGCAGATACGTTGAGTAGGAAGGTGTATGTGTCGTGTATGATGGTTCAAGAGTGGAAGACATTAGAGGACTTGAGGGATTGGAGTCCTAGTGAATCGGAACATGGTGTAATCTTTGCGAATGTCCGGGCTACTCCAGTTTTGTTGCAACGAATTAAGAAAGCTCAGGTTAGTGACCCGGAATTCGAGAGGTTGAGAGGACAATTGAATGAAGGTAAGGTACTTAACTTTATGACGAACAAGGATGGTATCTTGACCTTTAGGGGGAGAGTTTGTGTTCCGTCGGATGAAACGGTAAAACAGCAAGTACTTGATGAAGCCCACAAGGCTAAGTACACAATACACCCGGGGAGTACAAAAATGTATAGGGATTTGAAGAAGCAATTTTGGTGGAATGGTATGAAACGGGAGATAGCAGAGTATGTATCTAGATGCTTGACATGTCAACAAGTAAAGGCTGAACATCAAAGGCCTGCAGGGTTACTACAACCGTTGGAGATCCCGGAGTGGAAATGGGAACATATTACGATGGATTTCGTGACAGGGTTGCCGCGTACTCGTCGGGGATTTGACGCTGTTTGGGTTGTTGTGGATAGGTTAACTAAATCAGCTCATTTTATACCTATTGCGATGACCTACTCTTTGAATCAGTTGGCGGCGTTGTATATTCAAGAAATAGTGAGGCTACACGGAGTACCAGTTAGTGTTATATCAGATCGGGACCCAAGGTTTACATCGAGATTTTGGGGAGCATTGCAAGAGGCTATGGGAACCAAGTTGAACTTTAGCACAACTTTTCACCCTCAATCGGATGGGCAATCGGAGAGACTAATTCAAGTACTCGAGGATATGCTACGTGCGTGTGCGGTAGATTTTAAAGGAAGTTGGGATTCACACTTACCTTTAGCGGAGTTTGCTTACAATAACAGCTTCCAAGCGAGTATCGAAATGGCACCGTACGAAGCACTTTATGGGCGGAAATGTAGGTCGCCGATTTGTTGGGATGAAGTCGGTGAGGCTAAGATTTGGGGTTCAGAATTGGTGCAACAGTCGGTTGAGAGTGTAAGGATAATTCGGGATAGATTACTTACCGCTCAAAGCCGACAGAAAAGTTATGCGGATAACCGAAGAAGGGATCTTGAGTTTCAGGCGGGTGACTATGTATTTCTTAAAGTATCGCCGCGTAGGGGTACTAAGAGGTTTGGGAAGAAAGGTAAACTCTCACCTAGATACATAGGGCCTTTTGAGATACTTGAAAGAGTTGGCACGTTAGCTTATCGAATTGCATTACCACCGTCTTTATCGGAGATTCATAACATATGTGTTGATGCTTCGGAAGTATATGAAAGATGAGTCACACGTGTTGGAATATGAGGAAATCACATTTGAGCCCGATTTGTCGTATGTAGAACATCCGGTAAGGATTCTCGACACGAAGGAGCAGATATTGAGGACCAAAAGGATTCCACTTGTAAAAGTGTTGTGGAGGAACCACGAGATCGAAGAGGCTACGTGGGAAACCGAGGTTGAGATGCGTGAGAAGTACCCTCACCTATTCGATGGACTTGGTAAGGAATTTAGGGACTAAATTCTTTTAAGGGGGAGAGGGTGTAATAACCTGAAATTTATCATGCTTTAGATGCTTACATTATTGTGTTATTATGCTTAACATGTGTATTTGATTTCTTGTACAAACATGTTCAACATGGTTTGGCCTTATTCACATGCATTATGGATGTTAGAATGGTATACATGTTAATGCATTAGCATGGTATGAATACTTATGATTTCTCCTAAGTTTGAGGTGATCATTGTTAGCATTGCTACATGTTGTTTAGAATGAGTTTTGGGTGTGTTTCAAGTATGATTTGAAGTTGGTATCACCTTAGGGTGACTTGGGTACATTGTGGTATCATTTTGAAGTGTTTAGAAGTCACTTAGACCTGAACCAGACCCTAGGCAGCCGCATGATGCGAGCTTGCCAAATATCCAGACATTCTGGATTCTATGCGACCGCATGAGGCGACCGCATGATGCTAAACACTTCCCACGCACAAACTTTCTGCCTTGTAAGCGGCCGCGCGAGGCGGCCGCATGGAACCTATGCGACCGCATGGTGCGGCCGCATAGCGTCGGATTTCAGCTTATTTTGTTGACTGAATTTTAAGTGAGTTGACCCTCAAATATTGATCCAATGGCTGAGATTGAAGCCTGGCCTTGACTTGTTGACCCATATATAAGCTCACCATCTTTGTGAGAGACAAGAGACTCTCATTTCTTACAAGATTCACCCATGGTTGCCTAGAGACTAAGTGTGGGAGATAAAGGTGTAACTAGTGTGTGTGCTCTACATCTCCAAATCCAACCATCCAAATTGTGATCAAAGACCATCAAATTGTAGAGGCTGACTTGGAGACCAACATAGTGAACTCAAAATTGTAATTTCTTGGTTTGATTTCCATTTTGCAAGTAAGTTGCTAAACCCCCTTTGTATGCTTAGAAAGTATTACATGATTGTTCTTAATCTCACATTCATGACTTGAATACATGGTGTTTTTATGTTTAAATGATATGTTGATATATATAACATGTCTAAGTGTTAAGTTGTTGAGTTGGATTGTTGCATATTAGCCTAGATTTGCTTGAATCCATAACCTAAGTCTAAGTCAAGGTGACTAATGGGCTGCGTGTACGTAGAGTGGCAACTTGTACTTAGGCATAGCTTGAATAGTTTAGGGTTGCAAATTTGTAAGTTGCCTTGAAGAAGATAGCCTAAGGATATCGGCCATCCTCCCTACATCTGCCGAAGTATGCTTAAGCAGAGTTCTTCAAGATATCGGACAAGTTCATCCAAGCCAAGCCTCATCAGCAATGTTGAAGAACCTTAAGAACGTCTGATAAGAGAACTGCCGAAGACATGTCCTGATTTGAAGCTTTCATTGACTTCGATGCAACGTTAACCCGCAAATCACATTCAATGAAGGTTTCCATTCTTGGCATACACTCGAAAAGGACATTCCTCCCGCAAGCACCGCCTATTTTTAGCAAAGTGTCGGAGACAGATCGCAAGCTACAGCCAGCCTATCGAGTCAACAACCGATTAGAGCATTAATTGCTCTTAAATTCAAATTAGAAGACCACCAACGGCTCCAAGCTTCCTCCTACATATAAAAGGAGAATCCATTGCTGCATTCAACACACTTCAACAACTACAACTCTGAATCTTCTTCATCTTCTTCAAGTGCATTAAAGCTTAAACGTCCTATCTGTACTTCCTTCTTTGAAGAGCTTCAATCTAAGACGATCAGTCCACTAAAGCTCTTCATTGATTGCAACACCTAGCTTTTCATAGCTCACTAGAATTGTATCTTATTGATATCAATTCTCCCACACAAACACTTGGTCAACAAAATTTTTGTACACAATCCATTAGAGATTTAGTTTGTAAAATATCTAGTGGAAAAACTTAGTACACGATTTTCAAATCCAAAGTTGACCACTTTGGTTGTGGACGTAGCACTTATTTATAAGTGTGAACCATATTAAATATTCTGTCTCTTAGTGTGATTGTGATTTGATTGTGTTGTTTTAAATTTCCGATTTCCAATCTGTTAGAACCGCGATCTTGTCCCGCCAAGATCGCCCATTCTCAACTTGTCCCGTGCTTCACAAGACTTCCGCCGCAAAATTTTTAAATCCCTAGTGAAGTAAGATTTTTGAATCAATTTCAAAAATTGGACATAGGCTATTCAACCCCCTTCTAGCCTATATAGAGCAACCTTGGACCTAACAATTGGTATCAGAGCTTAACTCTTTGAAAACTAGTTTTTCCAAGATTAACCTCTTGAGAGATTAAAGATCATGGCTGCTCACCAAATGTTGGAAACCTCAAACGTGAACCATTGTCCTGTCTTGGATGAAGTTCACTTTGACATCTGGAAAGATAAAGTCAAAAGACATATGAATTCAATTGATAAACGTTTGTGGAAATGTGTCACGATGGACCCGTAATTCCAATGAAGCCTAATACACCGGCCGCGGTAGATCCAACCGCCGCACCGAAGTACCAAAGCCGAAGAAGAGTGGGATGATGAAGACGAAAGAATGATGCTCGATGGAAAGGCCATCAACATCATTACCACCGTGTTGATATAAGCACTTATCGCCAGATTATCAACTTGGACACAAAGAAAGGAGATGTGGGAAGCCATCCTTGAATATCTTGAAGGTGATGGCGAGACAAAGAACAACAAATTATATACCGCATCCGAAGTTTGACTCCTTCAAAAGGATCCCAAAGAGTCTCTGCGAAGTGCCTATGACAGATTCTATGAGGTAGTCAACTCTTGCTATTCATTAGGAAAGAAGTATGAAAAGAAAGAAATAAACATGAGATTTCTAAATGCACTAGGCCTATGGCATGTTAAAATCATCGCCATGAAAGAGTCAAAAGATTTAAACAAATTGACTCTTAGAAACCTTTATGCTAGTCTTTCGCTTTATGAGCTTGAGATCCAACAAGCTCAAGAAATGGAAAAGAGTTTTAAAAACTTGTCCTTACCACCATGTCTATCGAACCTCCTGTTCAAAACCCGATGAAACACCTTCTACTTCCAAGTGAAGATGATGATATTCTTTCGACGAAGCCTTTGCTATGTTTGTAAAGAAATATCAACGTTTCAAAAGGTTTAATAAACCATCATCACATAGGCGCCTTCTCACAAAACGCCGTTCCTTATAAAACAACCGCCAACCAAAACATTCTCGCTCCTTATAAATCAGCAGACCATCAAAAGGATAATGAGCTAGTTTGTTTTAATCGTAGGAAACCAGGCCATTTTGCCTCTAAATGTCCAAAGCCAAAATATGAATTTTATAAGAAACGTCCCAAACTAAATTTCAAAAACAAAAAGGGATGGTGGTGAAGACATTGATGAAAGCAATCGCCTACATGGTGTGACACGACACCGATGAGGATGACTCTTGTGACTTTGCCGAAGAAGCCAACATATGCCTTATGGCCAGGAGTCACCACATGATTCTGAGGTCACTACCATTTCAACAAGATGACAATGATGATGATGATGAGCTCAATGAACCATCAAAGGGAGAGCTCATCAAAGCTAACAAAGACATGCCGGAAGAGTTTTCAAAATTCAAAGCCGCCTATGTGAAATTAGCCAAGAAGCATGAACTAGTCTGTCGAGAAATCAACCTTGATGTCTAAGATCAAAGATCTTGATAGACAAAGAAGTCGAAAGTATCAAATTGCAAAAAGAGAACAAAGCTTTGATCGAAAAGTGGATTTCCTACTTGAACACATCAAGAAGATAAATTCGAGAAAGATGACCTTCAAAAGGTTGTCAATACTTGGAATAACTCTAAAGGAAACTTTGATGCCATTCTCTCAAACCGTAAAACTTTAGATGACAAAACCGGCATTGGTTTCCAAAGTGAGTTCAAAGTAGGTAGTTCTTCTAGTTCTCAAAAGGATGAGACATCCAAGTGATTGTCAAGAATTGGTTGTAGAAGTTTCTTATGACCAGCAGCCTCCCAAAAGGCAAGGACTTGGCTTTAACAAAGTTCCTTTTGTTTATCCCAAGAACACAAAAGACAAGTCCAAAAGAAAGCAATCGCAAAGAATGACTCTGCTAATAGTGAGTCTGAGCAACTAAAACTCGCCATTAGTCACCCTAAGAAAACAGGATGACTAATAGCAAGTCTAGGAATTCTCACTCAAACCTATTAAATTTGTCAAAGGCAAGACTGATCCCAACACCGCCTATAAAAGGGTAAAAGAAGTGAATTCTCGCAGATAAAAGCTTAAAGGACATGTGCTCAGAATACAAAATCTTTTGATAAGAGGTCTACCTATGGTAAACCTAACATCAACAAGAAAAGGCATTATCGCCTAAGTCCTATAGGCCAATTATCGCCAGAAAGATCATTCCAAAGACCGCCGATATTAAGAAGCCTCAAAAAGAAATCATTACTCATGTTGAAGGATTTCACAAATGCTCTTTCGCAAATGCCATGGTCATGAGATTCATGAATGCCTTCGAGATTCACACCTAAATCTAGAGGATTTACTCCTCCAAAGGTTAAACAGTGTGGATCCCAAAAGGTTGCTAACCTTGAGGACCCAAAAATAAAAGGGGACCATATTCTTAAATGTCTATATTTCAGAATGCTTCATGGTCAATGAAGAAGAGAAAGATCTATGGTATCTAGACAAGGGATGCTCAAAGCATATGACCGGTGATCCAAATCTTCTTTCAAGCATTGTTGAAGCAAAGGGTCCCTCACCATATTTGGAGATAACTCAAAAGGGAAGACCATTGGTTATGGAAGTATAATCGAGGCAATCTCTCCATCAACAAAGTCTCTCTAGTTGAAGGTTTAAAGCACACCGCTAAGCATATCACAATTCGTGATAAAGGTCTAACATGTCGCTTTTCCTCTAGTCAATGTCTCATAAAGGACAATGAGACATGTTCAACTATCCTGACAGGATTCGAAAAGGGAATGTCTATGCCGTTGACCTAAATGCCGTTGGAAGAAAATCAAATCTTTGCTTGGTTGCTAGGTCATCAACGACAACAAATGGTTGTGGCACAAAAGGCTTAGTCATCTCAATTTCAAATACCTGGAGAAGCTATCAAAAGACAATCTAGTTGTCGGTTTGCCTAAAATATCACCTGAATCACACTCTCGCAGAGCATGTCAACCGGGCAAACTACATAAATCTTCCTTCAAAAGCAAGCCTTGCCTATCAACAACTGCACCTCTACGGCTCTTGCACATGGATCTGTTTGGACTCGTAACTACTACAAGTCTTGGTGGCGCAAGTATACTCTTGTGGTAGTTGATGATTACTCAAGATTTACTTGGGTAGAAATGATGTCCTCCAAAGATGAAGCATATGACATCATTACCGAACTCTTCAAGACTACGCACTTAAGCCGGATGATATCTCGATGTCGATCGTACAATGGAACAAGTTCAAGAACAATGGTGTAGCCAAATATTGTGATGACCATGGAATTGGTCACAATTTCTCTCGGTTGGCACACCTCAACAAAATGGAGTTGCTGAAAGGAAGAACAACTCTCATTGAAGCAGAAAGACAATGATTGCCAAGCCAAACCGCCTATGTATTTCGGGCGGGCGTGAACACCGCCCGCTTCACACAAAACAGTCCATCATAAATAAATTTCATAACAAAACTCCATATGAAATATGGAGAGGCAGAGCTCCCAACATTGGATTCTTTAAAATATTTGGTTGTAAATGCTATGTTCTTTACAATGGTAGAGAACATAGAGGTAAGTTTGAATCCAAAAGTGATGAAGGAATTTTTCTGGGATATGCCAAGTTTTCAAAAGCATACAGAGTTTACAATAAAACTTCACTTAAAGTTGTTGAATCTGTACATGTTTCTTTTGATGAATTTGATTTCATTGGGCCACATTTGGCTCCTAAGGTTACTAATGATTCTGATGAATATGAGACAGGTACAGAACAGCCTAATCCTAGATCTGCTGATCCTCCTTCTTCACAAGATCTTCCAAGAGTCAACCTGTTAGAATCCTCAAACGAGCCAACAAATGAACACCCTGAATCCCCTTTGCCTTCCACACCAGAAGTCATACAACCTACCTTGGAATTAACCTACCCTTTAGAAAACCAAGCTTCAATTACTTCTACTTCTCAAGAATCCAACTCTGCCGATACAATAGGACAAGTTCAACCTGCAGAAGTTAGGGAAGTAAAAGATCATCCTATCACTCAAATCATTGGAGATCTTAATGCTGGTGTTCAAACTAGACAAGCTTCAAGAAACGAATGCATGTATTCTACTGCATTTGTATCTAACATTGAACCCAAAAAGATTGATGAAGCTCTGGAAGATCCAAGCTGGGTGGAAGCTATGCAAGAAGAGCTAAACCAATTTGACAGATGCCAAGTCTGGTCACTAGTCCCTAGGCCTAAAGGACAAGCAGTTATTGGCACAAAGTGGGTTTTCAGAAACAAAATGGATGAAAACGGCAACATTACAAGAAACAAGGCAAGACTGGTAGCCCAAGGATACAGACAGGAGGAGGGTATTGACTATGATGAGACATTTGCCCCTGTTGCAAGATTAGAGGCTATCAGATTATTCTTGGCCTATGCCTCCTACAAGGACTTCAAAGTTTATCAAATGGATGTAAAGAGTGCATTTCTGAATGGAGAACTTCAAGAAGAAGTCTATGTTGAGCAACCACCTGGGTTCATAGACTGTTCAAGGAGAGAAGATGTCTACAAGCTAAGGAAAGCCCTTTATGGACTTAAACAAGCTCCAAGAGCCTGGTATGAGACCCTTTCAAAGTTCTTGATATCTCAAGGCTTTGTAAGAGGTCAAATTGACACTACTCTTTTCATTATGAAGCATAAAGGTCATTCCTTACTTGTTCAAATATATGTTGATGATATTATCTTTGGTTCTACTAATGAAAATCTTTGCAAAAGGTTTGAAAAGCTTATGCAGAGTAAATTTGAGATGAGCATGATGGGAGAGCTCAACTTTTTCCTTGGTCTTCAAATTCAACAAAGTTCAAATGGTATCTTCATCAATCAAGCCAAATATGCAAAGGATGTCATCAAGAAATTTGGTCTTGAGAATGCAAACACTTCAAAGACTCCTATGGCTACTAACCGCCATCTTGACAAAGATGAGAAGGGCAAGAAAGTGGACATGACTCTCTACAGAGGCATGATTGGTTCACTTTTATACTTAACGCTAGTAGGCCCGATATCATGTTTGCTGTTTGTGTTTGTGCTAGGTTTCAAGCTGATCCAAAGGAGTCTCACCTACAAGCAAATAAAAGAATCATCGATATCGATAGATACTCCCAATTTGGGAATCGGTATCCTAGAGATTCATCTTTTAATCTTATAGGCTATTCGATGCTGATTTTGCTGCATGTAAAGTTGACAGAAAGCACAAGTGGGACATGTCAATTCTTAGGAAATAGACTTGTCTCATGGGCCAGAAGAAGCAAACCTCTGTTTCAACTTCAACAACCGGCAGAATACATAGCCGCTGGTAGTCGCGCCACAATTGCTGTGGATCAAACAAGAACTAGTGGACTATGAGATCAAAACCGATGATTGTCCTATAATGTGTGACAACACATCGCAATTTCGCCTCTCAAAATCTGTCATGCACTCCAAAACAAAGCACATTGATGTGAGATATCACTTTCTTAAAGATCATGTTGAAAAAGGTAACATCGCATGCAATATGTGCCTACAGAGAATCGTGTAGCGTACATCTTCACAAAACCACTTGATTCAACCAGGTTTGCATATTTAAGAGGAGAGCTTGGTATGCTTGACCTCAATCCTTAATCCTTTCTAGCTAATTCTTTAAGTTATTTCATAAACTGCCGTTATTAAACCGCCTATGTGATCGCCGATCTCAACTCGCCGAGTAAATAGACAACCTTGGGTAAGTGTCTATCTCCACATCGGCAGCTTCGATAAAATAGGCACTCGATAATATAGGCAGACTTAAGGGCGCCATACGTACAGTGACTCATCGTAATAAATGCGGACTTCAAATTTTATCAAATATCATTTATTGGCCTGTCGAGGTATAAAAGGACAAATGTACAAGACTCTTCACTTGCTCTACAACCGCCATTTTCAAACTTTCAAAACCTCTTTACCTTCCAATCTACAATCGATTCAAATCTTCTTAAACCTACAAAGTTCTCAAGTTTTCAAGCTTAAAATCATCAATGGTAAGGATTTCTACACCTTCGAGTCATTTAAATCCAGTTTTAGGATCTTGTTTTGACCTAATTTAAGGTTTTAAAACTGTCCACCATTGATGAACTGTGGTATATTGCGATTGTTGCTTGAATCATGCTTTTGGGTGTAAAATGTGTTGTAGAGATTCTGTGGTACTATGTTTTCGCTTATATCGCTTTGTTTGCTTGAATCGACAAACTCGAGATATTTGAAAACCCGATGATGAACTGTTCTTATATTTTGGTTCAATTTGTCTATATTTTGGGTTTTGATCTCAACAGACTTGTTTATGTTAATATCTCGCGATTTCTTGATTATCTCGATTCTTGCATATCTCGCCGATTTCTATATACTGTTCTCACATCTCGATTATGTAGGGAAAGTCTAAATCCTCAAAGGCCGCCGCCACCACTTCATCTTCCGCCTCGCAAAGCCAACCAGGGCCGCATTGGCGCCGAGCTCCCAATCAGATCCTTCCTGTGTCAAACTATCATCCCGGGATGACCATAGACCGAGACTCCATCATTAGCACATCCGCCGGTGATGCCCTTCTAAAAGATTTGGCCGAGTGTGGCCTTCTCCCCTGTTCCAACTCAACGACACCCACTACAAAGAACTATCTAGCCGAGGAATTCTATACAAGGATGATTCGCCTCCTCCGCCTAATGCCTCGAGCGCCAACTTAAGCTATATCAAGGGCTACATCGAGGCCACTACATCAAGTTGACCTACAAGGATGTTGGAGAAATCCTTGACCGCCTTGAAGGCAAATTGACTTGACCGATGCCGAATCGGCACTTGCTTGGGAAATGATGAGGGATCGCCCAACCGAGAGGTTCTCCGAGATGTCCAGAACCTCTTCCCGAAAACCCCTATCATATCGCCCATCCGCTCGACAAGAGCATCTTATTCAAAAATGGCTCGAGGGACATCTTCACCTCCCAATGATGTGGACCAAAGCGTGGTCCTTCGCAAGCAACTCAACCGGGCCAAAATTATCTTCTCAATGCTATCCCGAGCTGTGAAGTCCAAGCTCACCCTTCCATGAAGAGGCCCTTTGTAAGGGTTATTAATGTCATCCTCCGACGTTATGAGGAGATTGATGAGCTGGTCGCATCGACGACCTCATCAAGGTGTCCAACACCTACGTCTTCACGGCCAACAACATCACCCGCTATCGGGATGATATGGCCAAAAGGACAACCAACGCGGCCGAGGCCGCTGCCGCTGCTGCCGCGCACTCCGCCGCCGCTGCATCGCTATCTGGCCCCTCTACCCAAGCCACAAGGGTAAGAGGAAAGTCACCTACACGCCGGGTTACCCGCCGAGGAGGAGGAGCCTACACCTATTGGGCCGAGCCGCCGAACATTTTGACCTCGCAGCCGGATCATGATCCATATGAGCCTCGAGCCCCCATCCAAAAGCCTAAACACTCTCCCTCTCTCACTCCCAAACTCAAGCAATCCAGAAACCCGCTCGCTCAAAGGCACTGCTGAGAAGGACACATCATCCTTCCAACCACCGACCTCTCCAAACCCTCTAAACCTACCTCCCAATCCTCCCAACCCAAAACCAAACAAACCCTCCTACCCACGACGAATCATTTGGCCTTCCTAAGGTCTCATCCACACCAGTAGTGTCCGCACCTGGCCGTCTCCACACCACCAAGCCCATCTCTGCCCACCAGCAGCCTCCAAATCATCTCCACCACCGCTTCGCCTCTTCCACTCCTACTAAGTCCAAACATGGCAAACGTTATAAGAAGAGTGCCAAGAAGCAGTGCACTTCTCAGAACCGATCCCGCCACTTCTCCTCCACCTTCACCACCTATGCCTACTACCACTACCACCTCACCTCGCTTCCTCACCTCCTCCTCTCGCTCCCATCCAAACAACCACCACACAAGAGCCATACATCTCACCCGCCACCACCTCTCAACCACCATCCTCCAAACGACCTATCTCTCCCTCTTCGATCCGCCTACTCCCAAACGCCTCAAAACCAACCCCTATACCAACCTACACCCCGAGGTGCAGCTCGCTGTCCTTCGAGACAGCAGCCTAAACCCAACCATGCCGACACCGACCCTTTCTTAGCCACCCTTGACTACCCCAAGAGATTTCCGTCGCCCTATGTCCGCAGTGAAATCATCTTTCAATGGGGTGCCTACTATGACCCTCTTCCTCCCGCCCGGTCACAACTCTTTTTCTCCCACAACTCGCCGGTTCAAGATCTTATGATCTTCAACCAATGGGTTGCAATCCATAAGGACCTAGGCCTTCCCTTCCTACCAAATCGGACATCTCCCCTTCCTCTCTCTCGCCTAAACCCCGTCTTCACCATTATCCGCCATCCTTCCATCCTTCTTCACCCCGTGGTCTACACCTTCATTGATGTAGTCACCACTTACCTTGGCTTCAACCCTCTCATCCCTATTCTCTTCCTTTCTCCTAGCCTTTCCCCTTTCTTTTCTCCTCCTCCCTTCTTTATTCACCCCTTTCCTATGTCATCTACATAGAAAGGCTCTTCCCTGTTCCTCGCGCTTTCCTAGCCTTCCTTCACCTTCTACCACTATGTTCCCATTTCCTCCACCACCATTCTACCTCTTCCTCCAGCCACTCCCTCTCTTCCCCCGCCCATCCTCCCCCTCCCCTACCCAAGCCACCACCATCCTTCCCCTCGCAGTCCATCCTCTCCGAGTCATCCCGACTCGTCGATACCTATCCCGCCGAGGCCGTACATAAATTTTTGAAGATTTTGAGGTCATCTCTGTTGACTCGACCAAGGCCCCGCACCAACTCTCTCGCAGATCGCCTCACATCACCCATGTGCAGCCGACCGCATGACTCAAGTGATGGAGATTTCAAAGGGTGCAAAGGCCGCTTTGATGCCTCGCCACGATCCATCTCTCGCAAGCCAAGCCGCCCTTGCCGCGATCTCACCTCTTCCTCCAAGACATCTCGCCATCTTCGAAACCAACGGGACAACCTCGCCACTAAGATGATGCAGTCATCGACATGGTTGAAGCCGGCTACAAGCTTGTGCTTCACTCTCAACGCCAGCAAATCGCTCTTCACACTCCGTGCGAGCGACGCGTACTCTCACGACCAAGCACTTGGCTTACTATCGCAAGGAGCGCAAAACTACCGAGAACCGCCTCGGCTTTATTGATGCCTCGCTTGCGTCCATGAAGGAGGAGATGGCCGACTCAACAATGATCGCAGACCAAGCTCATTGAGCATAATGCTCGCTCAAGCGTAAGAACAAAGAGCTCTCCTCCGAATTGGCGACACTAAAGAAGAGCTAGCAAGAAGAAACGAAGAAATTGCAAGACTTAAGGCGCTGTTGACTCTAAATGGGCATCAAGAGGCTATGGGCAATCTTCATCGTGCAAAGGCAAAGGTCGTGCATCATCTCGGTCATCTTCTCGAACCACCGATAATATTTTGTATAATCTTTTGCTAAACTTTGTAATTAAACAACCTGTTTAATTAACAATGTCTATGTTTTAAAACTTTCATGCTTTACTATGATCGCTTATTCTGTGTGTGCATGAAATTTAAACCACCGGTTTAAAGACATGTCCTATATTGCCTTATTCTGCCTATTCGCATGTCTTTAAATTCGCCTAATTACAAGTGTCCGATGCTTAATTTCCTGTTTGTAAACACTTTGTAATTCTTGAATACAATGACCTTTATGTAAGTTCATCTAGGGCATGCTTATTTAATATATCAATCTTACAAGCATGTTATTACTAGACTTGAACATGGTCACCGATATTGTATTCGTAGGGTCATGGACTCAAGCAAATAGGAGGAGATTGTTGCATCTTAGCCTAGATTTGCTTGAATCCATAACCTAAGTCTAAGACAAGGTGACTAATGGGCCTGCGTGTCTGTTAGAGTGGCAACTTGTACTTAGACATAGCTTGAATAGCCTAGGATTGCTTATTGTAAGTAGCCTTGAAGAAGATAGCCTATAGGACATCGGACGTCCTCTGCACAATAGGCAAACAATGCATCGCCAGCTTCGTTTGAATATCGGACAAGCTCATATCGGCCAAGCTTCATCGCAATGTTGAAGAACCTTAAGAACGTCCGATAAGAGAACCGCCTAAGACATGTCCTAATTTGTGGACTTCATTGACTTCGATGCAACGTTAACCCGCAAAACGCATTCAATGAAGGTTTCCATTCTTGGCATACAACTCGAAAAGGACATTCCTCCCGCAAGCACGCACCGCCTATTTTTAGCAAAGTGTCGGGACAGATCGCAAGCTACAGTCGCCCTATCGAGTCAACAACCTTAGAGCATTAATTGCTCTTAAATTCAAATTAGAAGACCACCAACGGCTCCTAGCTTCCTCCCGCATATAAAAGGAGAATCCATTGCCGCATTCAATACACTTCAACAACTACAACTCTGAATCTTCTCATCCTCTTCAAGTGCATTAAAGCTTAAACGTCCTATCTTGTACATCCTTCTTTGAAGAGCCTCACTCTAAGACGATCAGTCCATTAAAGCTCTTCATTGATTGCAACACCTAGCTTTTCATAGCTCACGAGAATTGTATCTTATTGATATCAATTCTCCCACACAAACACTTGGTCAACAAAATTTTTGTACACAATCCATTAGAGATTTAGTTTGTAAAATATCTAGTGGAAAAACTTAGTACACGATTTTCAAATCCAAAGTTGACCACTTTGGTTGTGGACGTAGCACTTATTTATAAGTGTGAACCATATTAAATATTCTGTCTCTTTTGTGTGATTGTGATTTGATTGTGTTGCTTTAAATTTCCGTTTCCAATGTTAAGAACCGCCGATCTTGTCCCGCCAAGATCGCCATTCTCAACTTGTCCGTGCTTCACAAGACTTCCGCCGCAAAATTTTTAAATCCCTAGTGAAGTAAGATTTTTGAATCAATTTCAAAATTGGACATAGGCTATTCAACCCCCTTCTAGCCTATATAGAGCAACCTTGGACCTAACAGCTTTCTTGGACTTGTCTTTTGATAAACAAAAGGATTTGTTAAAGGAACTTTGTTAAAGCCTTGGGAGAGCTTTCATAAGAAACTTCTACAAATTTTTAACAATTACAAATACTAGAAGTATACTTTGAACTTTGAAGAACTACCTACTTTGCACTTTGGAAACCAATAGGTCATCTAAAGTTTTTTTGATGGAATTCAAAGTTTCCTTTAGAGTTATTCCAAGTATTGACAACCTTTGAAGGTCATCTTTCGAATTTATCTTCTTGATGTGTTCAAGTTGAAATACTTTTCAAACTTTGTTCTCTTTTTGCAATTTGATACTTTCACTTGTCTATCAAGATCTTTGATCTACATCATCTTGTTTATTTCTTAGGCATTCATTTGAATTTTGAATTCTAAAGTATCCAAGAGCTAATTTGATGGGTCATTGAACTCATCATCATCATCATGTCATTTTGTTGAAATGGTAGTGACCTCACCGAATCATGTGGTGACTCCTGGCCATCGGCATATGTTGGCTTTTTCAAAGAAAATCACAGGAGTGAGTAGATTGCTTTCATCAATGGTCTTTGCTTTCATCAATGTCTTCACCAAATCCCTTTTGAAATTTTAAAATTATACTTTTTTGGCTTAAAATTGAGACTGGGTTTCTACAATTAAAACAAACTAGCCATTGTCCTTTGGTGGTCTTTATAAGGAGCACTTTGGTTTGTTTTATAAGGAACGAATTGTGAGAAAGTTTTTAAACCTTTTTGAAAGTTGATATTTTTACAAACATAGCAAAGGCTTCTAGAAAGAATATCATCATCTTCACCGGATGTAGAAGGTGTTTCATTTTTCGGTAGATATAATGACGGTTTTGACAACTTTTTAATTTTCTTGAGCTTGTTGGATCTCAAGCTCATAAACCGAAAGACTAGCATAAAGGTTTCTAAGAGTCAATTTGTTTAAATCTTTTGACTCTTTCATGGCCGTAATTTTAACATGCCATAAACCGCCTAGTGCATTTAGAAATCTCATGTTTATTTCTTTCTTTTCATACTTCTTTCCTAAAGAATAGCAAGAGTTGACTACCTCATAGAATCTCATAGGCGCTTCGTAGACTCTTTGGGATCCTTTTGAAGGAGTCAAACTTCGAATGCAGTGTATAATTTGTTATTCTTTGTCTCACCATCACCTTCAAGATATTCAAGGATGGCTTCCCACATCTCCTTTGTCGTGTTCAAAGTTGATAATCTGGCGGTACGTGCTTATATCGACACGCCTAGTAATGATGTTGATGGCCTTTCCATCCGAGCATCATTCTTTCGTCTTCATCATCCCACTCCTCTTCCGGCTTTGGTACTTCAGTTCAGCAGTTGCATCTACCGCGCCGTGTATTGGGCTTCATTGGAATTCGGGTCCATCTCGTGACACATTTCCACAAACGTTTATCAATTGAATTCATATGTCTTTTGACTTTATCTTTCCAGATGTCAAAGTGAACTTCATCCAAGACAGACAATGGTTCACGTTTGAAGTTTCCAACATTTGGTGAGCAGCCATGATCTTTAATCTCTCAAGAGGTTAATCTCGGAAAACAAGTTTTCAAAGAGTTAAGCTCGATACCAATTGTTAGGTCCTAGGTTGCTCAAGATAGGCTAGAAGGGGGGTTGAATAGCCTATATCCAATTTTTAAAATTTGATTCAAAAATCTTACTTCACTTAAGTTAGAAAAATTTAGCAGGAAGTCTTGTGAAGTATAGGACAAGTTGGAAATGGCCGATCTTCACAGAATAAGATCGCCAGCTTCTCAGCTTTTGGAAATCGGAAATATAAGCAACACAAATAATTCACAATCACACACAAGTAAGAGTATTTAATATGGTTCACACTTATGAATAAGTGCTACGTCCACAACCAAAGTGGTCAACTTTGGATTTGAAAATCGTGTACTAAGTTTATCCACTAGATATTTTACAAACTAAACCTCTAATGGATTGTGTACAAAAATTTTGTTGACCAAGTTTGTGTGGGAGAATTGATATCAATAAGATACAATTCTCGTGAGCTATGAAAAGCTAAGTGTTGCAATCAATGAAGAGCGTTTAATGGACTCGACGTCTAAGTATGAAGCTCTTCAATGAATGTATACAGATAGGACGTTTAAGCTTTTAAGAACTTGAAGACTATAGAGATTCGGAGTTGGAGTAGTTGAGAAGCCCGTAAATGCCGCCATGAATTTTCCTTTTATATGCAGGAGTGACCTTGGAGCCGTTGGAGATCTTCATGAGTTGCTCAATTTGAATTCAAGAGCATTTAATGCTCTAATGGTGTTGTTGAGCTCGATAGGCGGTTCGCAAGTTCCATCACACCGACATTTTGCCAAAAATGGGTAGACGTGCTTGCAGCGTAATGTCCTTTTCGAATTGTATGCCAAGAATGGAAAGCTTCATTAAATGCGTTTTGCAGTTAACGTTGTATCGCAATTAATGAGATCTTTGAGTTAGGACATATCTTCGCAGATGACTATCTGACGTTCTTGGAGTTCTTCAACTTTGCGATAGAGCTTGGCTTGTACGAGCTTGTCCGATACCAAAGTAAGATCAATCAAATTTTGCCTATTTGTGCAGAGGACGTCCGATGTCCTATAGGCTATCTTCTTCAAGACTTATACAATTAGCAACTCTTAGCTATTCAAGCCGTGCCTAAGTACAAGTTGCCACACTAATGTACACGCAGCCCATTAGTCACCTTGTCTTAGACTTTTAGGTTATGGATTCAAGCAAATCTAAGCTAAAATACAACAACTTTTCTATCAATTTGAAATGTCCAACAATTATAGAATGCAAAGTCGTGAAAATGTTTATCATACATAAAGATCGAAACCAAAATATCGTATCAAACATAAGTAAATAATACATATATTCGTCCCGGTTAAAGTAAAATTAAACACCCAACATGTTCATCTACATCCATTCTCTAACTTTATTACACAAGTCATCAAGTGTCTCCCAAAAGACAACTTCGTCCGTTTCATCCCGCCTCTCGGGACTCGAAGCTCTAGTTGGTGTCCAACCCAGCGCCGCCGCAAGTGTTAATATTTAATAGTTACTCAAAATCAAATATAATATGTAATGATTGATAAAAATGTCGATATAAAAATTAATAGTTACTCACCGTAGATGCTTCGGGTATCTCGTGGGGATCAACTTCCCGAAGACGGCACTCCTAGCTCGCGGCGAGACTCGAGGATGCGAATGCTCCGATACCAAGCCATGTAACCGTCGACCGCCTCATGTGGGTAACTCGCTACCGAGGACCCAATGGCGCTCAAATTGAGCGAAGAAGTCGTCATTCTTGCCATGCCCTCTTCATAAGCTCGTGCGCATTTGTACTTATGGGCATTCCGACCTCTATACACCACAGATGGGATGTATATCCGAGACGGTATGACTTGTGTATACCCAAACCGTCGTAGGTATCGATCGGGCATGTACGGCTCGGTAATATCCTTGGAATGAATTATGCCCGAGAAAAGACTAATTGGGACTTCAGCGGTCGGATTCACATGGAATGGGGTCCACGTCACCTGTATTATAAAATAATTAAACATCATTAATAAAATATTCTATTAAATGCTTACGAAAATAAATAAAATACGTACCAAGTCAGCAGATAATCGATCTAGTGCACGTCTATACTCTAGCAGAGCTGTCTGTGACGTCCTTGGTGTCGCAGTGGGGCCCATCTCAACGAACACGGCAAGTTCGGCGGCCCATCCTTGCCTCCGCTCGGTCTAAATGCAGAAAGTACTCGTAGATCCAAGTCGAAAAAGTGCCAATTAAATGTGTTAAAAACAAGTGCTAATTAAATATGTTACAAAAAAATTACATAATTAAATTTTAATAATTAATTATACACACGCAAAGAACGTCAAACACCCCGCAATTTGGGCGGTATTCGCCCTAGAAGCAATTCCTAGTGGCGGTATAAATATGCTAAGGTAGCCGCACCCCACGCATAACCGTAAACGTCGCCTAAGCTCGCCAACAAGGGCAAATAATGTACTCAATCGATTCTGGGTCTTGTCCAAAAATAATGTTGCACCCAAGAACCACATGATATAACCCATCGCCCTATTTCTTGGACTAACTACTTGGGCTTAGACGTTCCATCAACAAGTTGAACTTAACGCCGACTACCGGCCGATCTCGACATTGTCATTCCTAATAGGGACATGACCCTTGATTCCCGAGATTGATGTGTTCGGGATGACAATATTCCCCGCCACTGGAATCAGTAGAATGTAATGCACATCGTGCGAGTGATAGACATCTCACCAAATGGCGGATGGAAACTGTTCGCTTCCGGTGCCATCGCCGACAAACGCAGAAATCAAAGGCATGTTTAGGTGCCGAAACATGCACGCCTCAAGTGTCCTAGCCTGCACTGTTAATAAGGTCGTTCGTCTGTCAACACAATATCACCCATTTAGTAAGGCGATCGGCGGCATTATGACAAATCAACACTTGCCGCTCCGTTAAAAAAAATATCACCCATTTAATAATTATCATTACCAATCTCATACAAAATATATTGATAACAATAATCAAAATTATGCGTGAAAATAATTTATTTTACCTCGCCATTCCATATTGCATGCGCAATATGGCCAAGAAAACCAAGCACGCCGGCGTGGCGGGCCCCCGGATGTGAATCGAATAACATCCACTCATCATCATCGGTATCAACTCCGTCCCCGTCCACGACCACGCCCACGCCCACGACCTCGACCTCCTCGACCAATAGCAACATCCTCGTCGTCATCCTCGTCGTCGTCATCGTCGTCATCATCATCATCGAGTCATCGTCGGTGTCTCCCATCGCATCTCGATAGGTGCGATGCAACCGCGAAAATGCGAAGCACTCATCACACCCTTTCCCCTTCCAGCCTCATGCTCGACCTGTCGCGACTACTAGCGAAGGACCCGATCAAACAGTTGAGGTCCAATTACCTCTAATTCACGTTCACCGCCAAATCACTCTCCCATTGGCGAAGGACCACCAAAGATGAAAGGATCCATGACCAAAAAGGCCGTGGAGTCCGCTCACGAGTGACACTAGTTGGATGATGAACTATCGGTGGAGGCCGCGACTATCCCGCCTCGCCTCTTACTTGCTTTGGCTCGGGCGGATGCAGCTACTATGCGATCCTTCACCTCCCGCTATAAGCTCTGTCCCGATTGGTCACCATCGCCACCGCCACCAACTCCCATCTAAAATTAACAATAACAAGTTAATAAGCTAATAAAATTTACGTAAAACAAAATTATAAAATACATAAATGACAATAACAATTAGCGAATTATAAAGTTTACGTAAAACAAAAATTTAATCTAACAACAAACATATATCAATTTATGTTTTATATAATCGATAAAAAAAGTTATGTTTTTATTTATGTTTAAATATAGCAATTTATGTTCTTATTTATGTTTAAATATAGCTAACAATTTAAAAGTTTAAATTTATGTTTAAATAATCAATAATGTAATATAGCAATTTATGTTTTTTTATGTTTTAAATTTATGTTTTATAAAGTTTAATCTAACAAAAATATAGCAATTTAAAAAGTTAATAATAAAGCAATTTAATCTAACAAAAATATAGCAAAAAATAATGTAATAGGAACATCATTATTATTTCAAAAAAAAAAAAAAAAGGAGCCGCCCTTATATTTAAATATAGCCGGTCCGGCCTTATTTAAATATAGCCGGCCCGGCCCAAATTGTTTATAGCCGGTCCGGTCCTCCCTTGTATAGCGGCCGGTCCTTTTCCCGCATAGCCCGGCCCTCTAAAATGCGATTTTTTTTTCGGTTCATTTAGTTCAAACTAATACATTTAATAAAAGATTACATAAATTATAAAGAAACGTACCTTTTTTCTTTGAGTAAATGTTGAAGGAATATAGGATTTTTGTAAGAAAAGTGGAGAGAATGAGAGAAAGTGAGAGAAAGTAAGAGAAAAAGTGAAGAGAATGAGAGAAAGTGAGAGAAAGTAAGAGAGAAAGTTTAAATGAGGGGTGGGGGAGGGGGGTTAAGTTAGTTTTTGTTTTTTAAATTTTTTTTAAGTTTAAGGGTAGGTTGGTAATTTTATAATTAAGGGTGCGTTGTTTAGCACTTTTGGGTGCGTTGTTTAGCATCCTCCGAAACAAACACCTTTCTTGACCATATAAACACTACGAGCTACCCCCAATTTGGACGCTAAATTAAACAAGTTGCTTTGTAACAATCTGCCACCGAAAATGCCGACACCACCACCACACGTATACCAGAGCAACCTGAAATGCAAAAAAATAATTTAAAAAAATCCAAAAGCCTAGATCTGTTGCAACTTGCAAGGGGAGGGGAGCCTAATCTCTTAACCCGACGAAGGGTCTTAGGAAGAGGCAGCCTCGGTGAGCCGTGGTAGGGGAGCACCACCATGTCGAGAAGCATGGAGTGTATGAAACCTGCAATGAACCAACATTCAATTATAAGAAGCACCAACGAAATCAGGGAATGACGTGTCAAAAAAATCAAACTACTGTGACCAAATCACAAACCATCAAAAACCTAATTTTACCCGAGCGAAGAACCCTCCACCGAAAATAGCCTACCTTTTGCCAAAGAGAGAAAGTATAAAAAAAACATTAAAGTTAAATAAGATAAATACTCAAAAAATATCATGCATCTCCTACCAAAAAAATACAATTAAAAAAATCATGTTACATAAACAAAGCCATGTACTAGTAGCTAAAAGTTTTAAAATAAGTTAACCCCTTTTTGTTTAAAAAGGAGCAGAGAAGAGAACAGGTGGCCTTTGGTCAGTCCAAAAAGTCAAATTAATAAAATATAAAATAAAATGACAAAATGATAATGACATGTTTGATACAAGAAGTAAACATCAGTTAGAATCAAGCCAGAGACGCAGTAGTGAAACCAAGAGAGAGAGAGGAGAGGCGGGTGTGGCTCCGAACGAACCTGCCATTTATCTTCACATCCATTTCAATTTCCTCCCTTCTCCACACGATCATCTCTCCCAAACAAACCCACTTTTTCTCTCTCCCCGTATCGTTAAACTGTCATATATATATATGTATATGTATAGATAGTTGAATTCGGGAGTTTTTTCTTTTTCTGCTATCATTACCCATTACCCATGTCTGTTCAATCCATACCTTGCATTCCTCAGTTGGCGTCGAAGCCGACTTCCGTATTTAGCAGTAACAGGGAGTTTCTATTCGTGGATTTTGTTGGTTTGTGCTGTAAATCGAAGACTCGAAGATCAATCAGTAGTAGTAGGAGTGTTAGTAGTTTCTCGAAGAAGAAGAACTGGTCCTCATCATCGATTAAAGCTGTTCTTGATTTAGAACGTGTCAATAATGGCTCCCAACCTGATTCCAAGCCTAAGGTCTCAATTTTTTTGTTTTCTTCCTGTTTTTGGTTCATTTGCAAGTGTACAGCATTCGGTGCTGATGAATTTTGCCAATTTGATTATGTTTCTCTTAGTTTAATTATCTGTCCTCATGATTATCGAAGTGAATATGCCCCATTTTCAAACTGATGTTTCAAGTATACTTGGTTTGCTATTGGAAATAATGTTCTAAGTTTTGTAAATAGTTACTATAAATAGCAAATACCATAGTTTCAAAGGAGCAAGTCAATCCATATCAATCTTCATTTCAGAAAGTGGTCAAATTGACTTGAGACTCTTTTTGGGGATAAAGAGTGTCTACAATAAGTAAGTAGTTAATAGTCTGTTTTGACGGATGATCTTGCATTGAACCAGAGGAATGATGAAAAAGGTTTCATTTAACTGACACGGTTGACTTCAAGCTGTAGTAGGGGTTGTGACACGTCACATAAGGTGGTTGTGCCACGTCACATTAGGTGATCACGTAATCACCCAATCTTCCCCGACCTAAGACTTGTGTATGAACACGTACTAGGCTCTTGGAGATGGCCCAAAGGTGGGCCTGGACCAAGTGTTTTAGCCCAAGGGTAATGACACTTAGGTCTCTATGGCTGCATCATGGTTCTATGAGGATTCTCCACAAGCGAGCCAACTAGAAGGTCAAAATGCTTTACAAAGAGGACCTCTTGCCCGCTCTTAGAAAATCGAGCTGGCCAAGAATCCTGATTTCTAATCACAGGGGTTCCAAGGAAATAACACTACACCTGGGGTAGGGGAAACAACTTACTGCTAGCAGCCTAGCACTTAAATCCCTTAGGGTTGACCCTCTTAGGGTACTGTGATATACTCTAAGTGCGACAGCTGGTCTAGGGGTCCTGAACCCCGCAAGGCCTAGCCGATTTTGGGAACCTCAAGGGGCTATTGAGTAGCGGCTCGAGTTGAGAGAAAGTCTCACGCATTGTCCATGTGTGATACCACACATGTGCGACGTGTGTGACCTAGTTACCGAGGAGGAGAGAAAGAGCTAATTATATTATTGGTCTCTACTTATGGGACACTTATACTATGATCATTGGAGGATCTAAAGGATGATGACACCTAGCAGTAATATTATATTCCTTGTGCCATTCCATACTCGCTATAAAAAGAGGTCATAGCCTCATTTTACATTTAATCTTTAATAATATTCTGACCCATGTTTCTAGCTTGAGACTTGAACTAGTGAGCATTACAGAGTACTCTCTCAATCACCAGCATTTGCCCTCTTTCTCTTTACCTAATCGGTCCCTTCCACCCGACCTCTACTACCTTTATTGACAGCAACATGTCACCCCAAGCAACCTCACCTAGTACACATCACACTCCTTGGGGACACAAGTAATTGGGACAAAGGCCGAATTGAGTTATGCCTTTTAAATGTTGATGTAGTTAAATTTGGACATGTATTGAGCTGGGGTATTATTATGATCTTAGCCCCCTTAGGCAATAAGTTACTCTCTTGAACTGTTATTCTAACTGACCCAGTTTTGGTTGGAAACAGGTTATTGCTGTTTTGAAAAGCAGAAAAGTCGTTTTGCAATATCCATATCTTGTTATTAATTAGAAGATGTTCTATACACGTAGATAAATCTTAGTAAGCAATTATAGGCAATTCCGTCGTTGGATTCTTGTCAACATGTACTATTATTAAGAGAGGAGGTCGAATATCATCTAGTGGGTTGTAACACAATATGTTCATCTTATCATGTTAATGCACAAACTGTTGTTTCTTGCCTGTCTACGTTGTCTTTAAGGATTGCATGGATTATTTTGAGACCTGAACTTTCTCTTTATTGACAGCAGCATGTCCTTCTGGTTGGGTTATGGGTGCTAGTAAGACAAAATGCTTTGGATATATAGGAAGCTCTCAATGATGGAATGAATCGGAGATCAGCTGTAGGAAATATAATGGTCACCTGGCAACACTGACATCATTTCAGGAACTAAACATTATTCAAAAACTTAGTGAAGAAGGAGGAACAAAGACTAACAATAATGCTCCTAGAACCCAAATCTACTACAAAACCACTTGCCAATCCCCCAAGAACCTTGCCTGAAGTAGAACACATTATTGTATTGAACCCTTGAAAAGGCATCGGAGTTTGACTCAAAGGCATAGTATATGGTTTCAGTGAATGTTTAGGAGCATTTGTGAGAAGTTGAAGTATCTTAGGCGCCATGTTTCATCTAAGGTCCTCCTGGATCTTTAGTAGTGAGCTTGAAAAACAAGCCTCCAAATTTGTTATGTTTCGAAGTGTTCCTTTGAGTGAGTTGGAGTTTAGGTCCACATTCCATCTTAGGTTACCTCTATGTGTGTGTGTGTCCGGAAAAGTCTCACTATTCATTGTTTGTTGGTGGAGAATATGGTTGTGGCCACAGATCATTTTCTTTGGTACGCATATATTGCTAAGCGTTAGGAATGAGCCATGTAGCCAAGAGGTATTTAGCTATAAAATGTAATAAAGCTAATAGTTATACAAAGGAAAAAACCCCCCCACGGAGAAGATAGATACTATCAGGCACCCGTAATTAGAAAATAAATGAATTCTAGAATAGGATGTTTAGGGGGCTTAGAAGGATCACCATAATCTCAAAAAGGATCTCTCTACTCCTTTAATGTGCCTTTTTTCCCTTTCCAGTTACCTGGGTACTTAGGGTCAAAGCCCGAGTCTTACTAGCCATCTCCTTCTCCTGCCATTTCCCCCAGCATCGTAGAATCAACAAGAATTAGGTCCGATCCAAACTATCTTGATCAGAGAGAAGGTAACATGATGAGAAGAAGAACCTAGTGTAAGAGATATTGATTTGGCTGTCTACTCAGCACCTTTGCTCCATACTTCAATAATTTAAAAGTATATATCTTATTTTCCTCCAAATAGTCTATTCTCAACATGAATTTGGCGATGCAAACAAGCAAAAAAGAAACTTTCAAGTGATCATCTTTCCACAAATTGTTTTCATTTGCCATCATGATCTGTACTTTTATGCTTTTCAGGTTGCAAACTTGGAAGACATACTATCTGAGAGGGGGGCTTGTGGAGTTGGGTTTGTTGCCAATTTGGACAATAAAGCATCACATCAAATAGTTAAGGATGCTCTTACTGCCCTTGGCTGCATGGAACATCGCGGGGGGTGTGGAGCAGATAACGACTCTGGTGATGGTTCAGGATTGATGACTTCAATTCCATGGGATCTCTTTAATGATTGGGCTGACAAACAAGGGATTGCTTCCTTCGATAGATTGCACACTGGTGTTGGAATGGTTTTCCTTCCTAAGGACGATGAACTCATGAAAGAAGCTAAAACAGGTGAGTGGTCAATCTTCAGAGAACATCACTGTGCAACTAGTAGAATTGGTACAAGTCCTTGATGATTTTTCTTCATGAAGTTAGTTTTGATATAAGATATTCTTAATAGTAATTGCTTTCAAAGATGACGTGTCCATTCTATGTGCATAGCAGTGAAGACACATGAATAGTTTTCAAAGGAGTTTAAGATATCAATGGCTCAAAAAAAATGCACTTGAGATAGCCAAAAAAATTGAAAGGTACAATATATCGGAGCTAGACTTCTTCTTACGGAACAAAGCATTGAACAAGAATAAAACTGTTTACAGTAACAGTATTCTTAGATTCATTTGTTGAAAGTGTTTCCTGATAGCTTCATGATTTGAAAACTTTCACTTTCTACGAGTCGCTAATTACAAATGCCATTTTACTGCATCATAATGAAAGGCGCTACATTTCTACCAAAAAGAATACCTCAATCAAATTGTTGAAACAAGTATTAAACACAAGAAATAGTTTTTATAAGTTACCCCTATCTCAAGTTTAGGGCTTGAACTTGTCTTATCTAGCAATTTAACAAACAAGGAGCTTGTATGTGCAATTAGGGCTTGCTTTCGAATGACTAATTTGTTGTTTGAAGCTTTGAGGGAGATAAGGGAATCTAGTAAGAGGGATGATGGAGAACAACACCGGGAGTTCTGAAGGAGAGGAGGAACCAAGAGAGTAAGAGGGAGGGACAAATGACAGATCAGTGCTGGAGCTAAGCTGAGTGGTTGTTGTTCCTTTGAAGAAATAGCAGCTCTGTTTATATCACAGTATTCGTCAGGTGGAGGGGTAAAGTCCCAAAGTTAGGTTTATAAACTAGGAAACATCATGCGTTTTAATAGTATGGTTTTGACAGAAAGCCAACTCTCTTAAAAGTTTACTGAGCTTTAAATACCACTGCCTCCATCCCAATGAAAAGGGGAAGGGGGGACGTCCCCAAATGTAATTGGAGACACTTATTTTAGGACAGAGAGAGTACTTCTTTTCCTTTGAAATCCAGATCCCCCCCACCTTGCTTTTGAACATATCTGCAGGTGCCTACCAATTACATCCTGTCAGTGAATCTAACGTCAAGAAGGAACATGAGGATGCAAAAAGGAAGAGAAAATCAATAAAGTTCGAATCTAATGTGAATAGAAAGTTGTTGGTGAAAAGGTAAAAAGAATTGAAGATGAGAATGTAGATGATTGAAAACTATATAGGTGTGATATCTTTTAGTACTGATTAGAGGAGATTTCGTACTGTCTATTTCGTTGACATATTAAGGGTTATTTTTGCTTCAAAAAAGGGTCACAAAAGAACTCGAAAGTTGATTAGTAATATCCATAATTTGAATAATTATTATTTTTTAATACAAATCTTTCATATTCAAGACGCTAGTGATATGCTTAAAACATTTCAATGAGAACTTTGGTCTGTCCTCCAGGTCTGCTCGAGGAAGGAGAGCTATTTCTTTTAGTATTGTAGGAGGATGTTGTAGTTAACATGCTAACATGCAAGGATTAAAAAGTTTGCATAATGAGGGAAACTAATGACAATGTAAAGACAATAGACTATTGTTACCAAGATGCCTGCAGGAAATAGATTAAAAAGAGTTGGTTTGCATCAGTGGATTAAAAAGAGTTGGTTTGCATCAGGAGGCACCAAATTAACCGTCAGATTCTTTGTTACTGGTTCTGTGTTCAAATAGTTCCCTTTTGGTAGCTATAAATGTGCAAAGTGTTGGTGAATTTGCGATGTATGTATTGGTGTGTTTGATGAGTTTCTATATACTCCCATGTCTTGCCTAATATACATCTATCTTAGATACTTTTATTTTTTGGTAAGTAAATCCATTGATCAAAACATGTGATATGGTTTATGTACATCTTTTCCTGAATGTTAGTTTGATTAATTGTGTAGTTATTGTTGATATATTCAAACAAGAGGGGCTTGAGGTTCTTGGATGGAGGTCAGTTCCTGTAGATACTTCTATAGTTGGTTACTATGCAAAAGAAACCATGCCCAACATACAGCAGGTTTTTGTTAAGGTTGTCAAGGAGGAAGCCGTTGATGACATTGAAAGGGAACTGTATATCTGTCGTAAATTAATTGAAAGAGCAGCAAGTTTAGAAACTTGGGGAAACGAGCTTTATTTTTGTTCGTTGTCAAATCAGACCATAGTTTACAAGGGAATGCTTCGTTCAGAGGTTCTTGGAAGATTTTACTATGATCTCCAGAGTGATGTTTATAAGTCCCCTTTTGCTATTTACCACCGGAGATTCAGCACGAATACTAGTCCTAGGTGGCCCCTTGCTCAACCAATGAGGCTACTTGGTCATAATGGAGAGATCAACACCATACAGGTTACATTATCTTAAGCCATCTTTGATGTCTTGTACAGTATAAATAGTTTCTTATTTGTCTTTATGTGCAGGGAAACTTAAACTGGATGCGATCTCGGGAGACCTCATTGAAATCACCTGTTTGGAATGGTCGTGAAAATGAAATTCGTCCTTATGGAAATCCAAAGGCATCCGATTCAGCAAATCTTGACAGTGCAGCAGAAGTATGGGCTACCAGTTTGATGTTCATACAATTATATTTTTGCTTCTAGCATATTTTCCTTTCTTTCTTTTTCTTCTTTATTGATGATGCTTATGGAATGAGCTATAGTGGAGAAGGAAAACGAATGAGCGACTAATTTACATTTGGAAGATAATTCCACTTAAGAAACCCAGAACTAGATTACGCCTTATTTCCTTTGTCTTGCTATTAGCATTGGCTTTGACTTATTGGCCTGTATCCTTTTAACCTCTGAGCCTCTGAAGGTAGTATTATGGTCTTCATTAGTTCAGTAATCCATATAAGAGCCATCTGGCTGGGCTTTCATGGAAATACTACCTGGTCTAAGAGTATTATGGTCTGCATTATTGAGTGGAACCTAATCTAAGTATGGTCCTTTCCGTATGACAAATAAAAAACAGCATCTACACAAATCTACTGTAAAATTTGGTTTCCTCCTGAAAAATAAAAATACATGGAAATTGTTGAGTTGGAGGGAGAGGGAATGGTTCATGTTAACAGTTATTATGTGAAAATTAGAAGTTGAAAGTTCGGGACTTCTATCTGGCTCGTTACGGAAGTCAACCTGGATGGATCGGTGTCTCTCCTCTGTGAAAGGAGAACTTCTCAATTCACAAACCTATGAACTGAATGATGTTATGAAATGGGCTATGCGAATGCAAAGGCTTACTACTTGGAGAGGAAGGCCTTACATTTGATTCTTGAAAGTGTAGGGAGGTTGTCCTAAACATTAGAGGGAAAATCAAGTGTATATATATTGTTCATTATCTCTACATAATAGTGGAAGTGAGGGAAATGGCATGAGACTATATTTCTATGTTAATCTTTGTGACCCTACTTGAGGAAACTCTATGTCGTAATTTCTTCACCATTTCTTGTGGATTTGTCACTTGCTTATGAGTGGATGTAGCCTAAGGGATTTTTTGGGTGAACCATGTTAAATCCTTGTGTTCCATTGTGGTTGTTGATCTATATCTCCCATTAGGTCTATCTTTCTTGCCATTGTATCTCTAATTATTGATGGTATAAATCTTCCAACCTTCCACATGTGCCAAGAAGATTGAATCTTAATATGCTTGATTTTATAACAGTTTTAATCATAACTATGCTAAATCAACATTGATTGGTGAATGAACCAGTTTGATGGTCAGATATGTTCCATGTAGAAGATGCCAGCATAACAGGAGCGCAAAAAGAATGTGGCTTAGTAAATCTTATGATGGCAAAGTATCTATTTCACATGGTTTTGGATAAAACAAAAATGATGGAAGAATGAAAAGAAAAAAGTGCAGCTGGTTGCAGTTTATTGGGTAGTTTAGAATTGTAGCGACCTTTCTACTTTTAGTTACTGGTCTGAAAGGCATGGATTTGAAGATCATCCTTGTGTGATTCATTAGCTGTGTGCGTCAAACCTTTTGTCCATCCCACATTCCATATTTTAAACTTTCTTTATCATGGCAATCCCGTCCAAGTCACCATTCGTATCTGTTTCACTGATATCATGTTGATGTATACTTCATTAGCTGATAGTTTCTTATATTCGTTGTCTATAGTTATTACTAAGAAGTGGCCGCTCTCCTGAGGAAGCTCTAATGATTCTTGTCCCTGAGGCCTACAAGAATCATCCAACCTTGACGATTAAATATCCCGAGGTACGTACGCTGGCAATTCATGGTTTGATTGGAACATATACTATTATATGCTTTTAGAAAGGTTTCTATTTGTTAAGGCGCTATGGATTTCTTTCTCATTGCGTTAATGAGAATGTATACCAGGCCTTTGTGCATCTTAATTTTTAGATGACCTCTTTCAGCCTTTTCATGATTTACCTGCTGAACCAACATACTGTTTTTTGTTGCTGTCTCCTAGAATATTATGAGCTCATCCAGCTTCAGTTAAACTTTCTTGGGGGGTTTAGACTCATATTTCCCTCTCTTTAGGTTATTGATTTTTACAACTACTACAAGGGTCAAATGGAGGCTTGGGATGGACCTGCCTTGCTCTTGTTCAGGTGAAGCTTCCAAATTCTGCTTTTACCATTCATTGATCCATGTGATTTGGAGATTACAAATTAAAATTTTGTCAAAAAATAAAAGCCGCTTTTGATGAATTTGGGAATATCTATAAAGCTGATTTTTAACCATGTATATCAAGTTGTATGAATCAATCTGAATGTAAAGTAATATCAGCTTTCACTTTGAGCAAATGCTGTAATATCACATATGTTTAAGAGAAATTTAATCGATTTAGATGGTATGCTTCAAACTTCTGTTTGTCACTAAATTTGAGCTAAAATTAACCTTTTTTCTCTAGCTTTAGAGCTGAAAGTATACACAATTTTAGTGAAGAGCATAAAATTCATTGTATAAAATATGTGTTCTTAGTGACATCAAATGTTTGAGAAAATTTTTTGTGACGGGGAAGATGAATAGTTCCACATTTAAAAGCGGTTTCTCCTTAGAACATGAGAAATAAAACTTCTTTTTTAAAGAAAAAATCTGTATTTTTGTTACAAATGTGACGTGTGGAGGCCTATGTTTTCAAATCAAAATTCTCTAAGCTTCCATTTTATACAATTTGGTTCTCCCTCCGTTTCTAAATGTGTGTCTTGTTTGACTTAGCACACTGATTAAGAAAAGTTATTTGACTCTATTATAAATATTAGGATATTGTGTGTTTTTCAATGATGCCTATGTGGGAGTGGGACCCATCAATTAAATTAAGAATCAAATCAAGGGTAAAATGTTAAAAGTAACATCTGTAAAAGGAAATGCTTGAAAGTGGACACTTATTCTGGAACGGCTTGAAAGGAAAGATGGACTCTTTTTTCAGAAATGGAGGGAGTATATGAATAGATAACATGTTATCTAAAAAGTTTCTGGTTGACTATACCCTTAGAAACCCTCGAATGATTGTTTAGTATATTCTGGTTCTTTTCTGATAAAAAGAAAAATTATACCCTTATCTAATTTCCCATTCATGGATATCCCAGCATATATAAGTTCATTTCTCAACTGCATCAAAGATTGGCTATTCCATGAGTAATATGCCTCCAAAATATATGTTTCATTGATTGTTTTTCTGTACTGGTTTTAGCTTATCATGATTATTAAACAAACCTCCAACTTTTTGTCTTCCTGATTTTAGTCTTAAAAATTTCATACCATGTGAATCCCTTTGTGGTGAAGTTTAGAAATATTAAAGGGACCTTGATGTTTAGTTGTTCTAGTAGATACCAAAAAGCATTCAATATTCCAATGAGAAACAAGAAGAAACATTACAAATTTGATTATCATATCTCATAATGCCCAAAGAAACGATTACATGGAACTTCGGTTAATCATATTCCTTTTCGTGGATAGTTGCTCATAGCTGATCACCTACCATTAGATCCAGTGATGTTCTTCTTTTTACAATTTCTTATGGCCACGTGATAAAAAATTTCTGGGAGGTCTCTTCCTTTGTGAGATAAGTCATGCACAACTACACTTTTGGGGTTCATTTCCAGAATTAGTTCGCTCATGATTGGTGCTGTGTCTCATTTTACTGTTTGCTTTCACGTGTCACAGTGATGGAAAGACAGTTGGAGCTTGTCTTGATCGAAATGGACTTCGCCCTGCCAGATATTGGAAGACAGTAGACAATGTTGTCTATGTTGCATCAGAGGTGTGTATCACATTTATCAGTCTGAAATTCTGCTTAAAATGTTTTTTGTCTTTTACGAACATGGGAGTCTGAGCACAACCCACTTTAACATTTTTCATGCTACTGTTCGGCTTGTGAGGTGCCAAAAATGCTGAACTGGAGCACCGCTTGGCTCACTTATGTGAGCCTATGCACCAACTTCAGCAATCTGTTAACATACTTTGAAAGCGGTAGACTATTAAGTTATTGAATTGTTTAAGCTATCAAGGCTGACAATATGCAAGCTCCCAAGACCCTCCTTCACGTGTGGCCTTTTCACATATGGAGAGACAACTGTAATAAAACATGATAGACGTAGACAACTGAATGGTGGAACAAACTTATAATTGGAGATTTCTGCCAAGACCCTACTGTTTGACACCATTTAGATACCAACTTATCTAAAGCGCGTAGCAGTCTGTGAATGAGCCCACCAATGCGTGTTAGGCTTCTAATTTTTCTATAAGATTGAGTGTGGTTTGGCCGTGCATTTCGGGGCCTTGGAGTTACTTTTGCAGTCAAAACACAGTAAGTGGTGAGCAGAAAGTAGCTATGATCATGCACTTGCCCAAAATAGTATTATGATAAAACTGACTATTATATTGTTTTGCCATTCATATCCTACATCCTTATATGAATATTGATATCATGATTTTTAAGATACGATAAAAATTGTTTTATCAGTGGCGTCATATGCCTTTGGTAGCTTTACTACTATTAAGAGGATGGGTGAATCTTCACATAGTTTAAATCCTGACCTCCAGGGCAGAGAGCAACCTTACAGTTTTGCCCATTGTGCCAAGTCTTGCCATTGGTAACTTTACTATTATTAATTATTGTTATTATTATTAATTTTTTTTTTTTTTTGGAAAAGCTTGTAATTTAGTTACATAAGTTATTAGAAGCCATATTTTTTATTCGGCTTAAATACCAATTTTGTCACACTACCCCCAAAAATTCAATAAGCTCACTTTACCCTTTTTTTTTTTTTCACACTTTAATTACTTTTTCAATCAATAAGCTCATTGATTGAGTGAGCTTATTGATTCTCCGGTCCAAGTAGTAAAGTGAGCTTAATGAATTTTGGGGGAAAGTAGAGTGTACAAATTGGTATTTAAGCTTTTTCATTCACATTTTTCAGATAATGGCCTTCTCTTTATTTGCATGCGTTCAGCTGAGATGATATGGATAAAAGTATATCTGTCGTTTTTCTTCCATAATCACTTTTGATCATGTGGCAACCCAATTGTTGAAATCAGTAATGGCAGATCCTTCCTTCAGAAATATAGTTCCGAACACAACTTGTTTTCAGAGAATAACTTTTGTAAGGATCAACTTTAAGGAAGAACTTTTTCAAAATTAGAA
The DNA here is from genome assembly GCA_016624345.1 of Platycodon grandiflorus. NCBI lineage: Eukaryota > Viridiplantae > Streptophyta > Magnoliopsida > Asterales > Campanulaceae > Platycodon > Platycodon grandiflorus. The sequence goes on from CM028363.1 coordinate 17,924,334, forward strand.
GCTATGCCAAAGTGGCCCTAAGCTTTTAGAAATTGGTCCACAAATGTATATCAGCTCTGAGAAGCTATGTTACAAGGGCTCAGGTTCAGGTGTAGGTGCAGATGACGGGTGCCGGTACCTGTCTAGAAGTTAGAGATGGGGAAAACATGAATTTAATGATACGTGGCCTTGGGTCAAAGGTTTCCAAAATTATGGTGCACGCACATGAAAACAGCCTGTGGATGTATATGTAAGAGTCAATGTACTATAGTTTAACTACAGATTATGGATGTGACACGTGATGGATATGACACGGGAATTGGTGAAAGGTATTAAAACTTTGGGAGTTTATTAAAGAATAGTTGACTGTTCAGTAGCCAAATATTTGAAAATTTCAAAAACCTAAGTGAGAATCATGAGCTGGCATATCCAAATTACACCTTCAAGAGTCTGACACAGATCCTACACCCATGTCCGCTTCATGTCGACCGGGAATGTTGAGTGAAACAACGAGTCCTTGTCACACAGCTGAGCAACAAAACATGCAAAGAATATGTTTAACTCTCTAATTACTCTAGCCTATATTGTAGAAGTAGCAGTGTCAAGAGGACGAAACTTGATTATGCAGAGCTCAATAACTTTGGTATAGAACGTTTTCGTTGCACAATCAGAAAATATGATTTTGTTATTGAAATTTGTGAGAGCATTAGTAGTCATATAATTATTTAGCAGTTACATCTAACACGGTTTCTTTGCGTAGGAAAAACCATTTGTGGCTTCTGAAGGCCTCACCTATAACAATCTTCCAACAACTAAAGGTCAATCAATTAAGGTTCTGTTTGGTAAAACTGGAAATCAAGTTCGAAAAACTTTATACCGGTGATGATGGCTTTAAGCTTCACAATTTTTTGTTCCGGTTCTTTCCTTCAGTATGGTTTAATGTATATTTGCTAAAAGAAGAAATTTTTCTGATAAAAAGGGCTGTATAAGGTGGACAACGAGTCCATTAGAGAGAATATGAGTGGAAAAATTAAGCACAAATGCCAAATCAAAAGTGAGGTATTGGCAACTTCTAGAAAACCCTATGTTGCATATTAGCCTAGATTTGCTTGAATCCATAACCTAAGTCTAAGACAAGGTGACTAATGGGCTGCGTGTACATTAGAGTGGCAACTTGTACTTAGGCATAGCTTGAATAGCCTAGGATTGCTTATTGTATATAGCCTTGAAGAAGATAGCCTATAGGACATCGGACGTCCTCTGCACATAGGCAGACAATGCATCAGCAGTGTTTCGTTTGAATATCGGACAAGTTCATATCGGCCAAGTTTCATCAGCAATGTTGAAGAACCTCAAGAACGTCTGATAAGAGAACTGCCGAAGACATGTCCCGATTTGAGGCTTTCATTGACTTCGATGCAACGTTAACCCGCAAAGCGCATTTAATGAAGGTTTCCATTCTTGGCATACACTCGAAAAGGACATTCCTCCCGCAAGCACATCGCCTATTTTTAGCAAAGTGTCGAGACAGACGCAAGCTACGTGTCAGCCTATCGAGTCAACAACCGATTAGAGCATTAATTGCTCTTAAATTCAAATTAGAAGATCTCCAACGGCTCCAAGCTTCCTCCTGCATATAAAAGGAGACTCCATTGCTGCATTGAATACACTTCAACAACCCCAACTTCTGAATCTTCATAGTCTTCAAGTTCTTACAAGCTTACAAGTCCTATCGCATACTTACATTGAAGAGCTTCATACTTAGACTCCTAGTCCATTAAAAGCTCTTCATTGATTGCAACACCTAGCTTTTCATAGCTCACGAGAATTGTATCTTATTGATATCAATTCTCCCACACAAACACTTGGTCAACAAAATTTTTGTACACAATCCATTAGAGATTTAGTTTGTAAAATATCTAGTGGAAAAACTTAGTACACGATTTTCAAATCCAAAGTTGACCACTTTGGTTGTGGACGTAGCACTTATTTATAAGTGTGAACCATATTAAATATTCTGTCTCTGTTTGTGTGATTGTGATTTGATTGTGTTGCTTTAAATTTCCAGATTTCCAATCGTTAAGAACCGCGATCTTGTCCCGCCAAGATCAGCCATTCTCAACTTGTCCCGTACTTCACAAGTCTTCCGCCCGCAAAATTTATAAAACCCTAGTGAAGTAAGATTTTTGAATCTATTTCAAACATTGGACATAGGCTATTCAACCCCCTTCTAGCCTATATAGAGCAACCTTGGACCTAACAATTGGTATCGAGCTTAACTCTTTGAAAACTAGTTTTTCCGAGATTAACCTCTTGAGAGATTAAAGATCATGGCTGCTCACCAAATGTTGGAAACCTCAAACGTGAACCATTGTCTGTCTTGGATGAAGTTCACTTTGACATCTGGAAAGATAAAGTCAAAAGACATATGAATTCAATTGATAAACGTTTGTGGAAATGTGTCACGATGGACCCGTAATTCCAATGAAGCCTAATACACCGGCCGCGGTAGATCCAACTGCTGCACGAAGTACCAAAGCCGAAGAAGAGTGGGATGATGAAGACGAAAGAATGATGCTCGGATGGAAAGGCCATCAACATCATTACCACCGTGTTGATATAAGTACTTATCGCCAGATTATCAACTTGGACACAAAGAAAGGAGATGTGGGAAGCCATCCTTGAATATCTTGAAGGTGATGGCGAGACAAAGAACAACAAATTATATACCGCATCCGAAGTTTGACTCCTTCAAAAGGATCCCAAAGAGTCTCTGCGAAGTGCCTATGACAGATTCTATGAGGTAGTCAACTCTTGCTATTCATTAGGAAAGAAGTATGAAAAGAAAGAAATAAACATGAGATTTCTAAATGCACTAGGCAGTCTATGGCATGTTAAGATCATCCATGAAAGAGTCAAAAGATTTAAACAAATTGACTCTTAGAAACCTTTATGCTAGTCTTTCGGTTTATGAGCTTGAAATCCAACAAGCTCAAGAAATGGAAAAGAGTTTTAAAAACTTGTCCTTACCACCATGTCTCTCGAACCTTCTGTTCAAAACCCGATGAAACACCTTCTACTTCCGGTGAAGATGATGATATTCTTTCGACGAAGCATTTGCTATGTTTGTAAAGAAATATCAACGTTTCAAAAGGTTTAATAAACCATCATCACATAGGCAGTCTTCTCACAAAACTGCCGTTCCTTATAAAACAACTGCTCAACCAAAACATTCTGCTCCTTATAAATCAGCAGACCATCAAAAGGATAATGAGCTAGTTTGTTTTAACGTAGGAAACCAGGCCATTTTGCCTCTAAATGTCCAAAGCCAAAGTATGAATTTTATAAGAAACGTCCGAAACTAAATTTCAAAAACAAAAAGGGATGGTGGTGAAGACATTGATGAAAGCAATCTGCCTACATGGTGTGACACCGACACCGATGAGGATGACTCTTGTGACTTTGAAGAAGCCAACATATGCCTTATGGCCGAGTCACCACATGATTCGGTGAGGTCACTACCATTTCAACAAGATGACAGATGATGATGATGATGAGCTCAATGAACCATCAAAGGGAGAGCTCATCAAAGCTAACAAAGACATCTTTGGAAGAGTTTTCAAAATTCAAAGCCGCCTATGTGAAATTAGCCAAGAAGCATGAACTAGTGTCTCGAGAAATCAACCTTGATGTCTAAGATCAAAGATCTTGATAGACAAAGTGAAAGTATCAAATTGCAAAAAGAGAACAAAGCTTTGATGAAAAAGTGGATTTCCTACTTGAACACATCAAGAAGATAAATTCGAGAAAGATGACCTTCAAAAGGTTGTCAATACTTGGAATAACTCTAAAGGAAACTTTGATGCCATTCTTTCAAACCGAAAACTTTAGATGACAAACCGGCATTGGTTTCCAAAGTGAGTTCAAAGTAGGTAGTTCTTCTAGTTCTCAAAAGGATGAGACACCGAAGTGATTCTTTGAAGAATTGGTGTGAGTTCCTTATGACCAGCAGCCTCCCAAAAGGCAAGGACTTGGCTTTAACAAAGTTCCTTTTGTTTATCCCAAGGACACAAAAGACAAGTCCAAAAGAAAGCAATGCCAAAGATTGACTTTAATAGTCTCGAGCAACTAAAACCTGCCATTAGTCACCCTAAGAAAACAGGGATGACTAATAGCAAGTCTAGGAATTCTCGGCTCAAACCTATTAAATTTGTCAAAGGCAAGGCTGCGATCCCAACACCGCCTATAAAAGGGTAAAAGAAGTGAATTCTGCAGATAAAAGGTTTAAAGGACATGTGCTGTAAATACAAAATCTTTTGATAAGAGGTCTATCTATGGTAAACCTAACATCAACAAGAAAAGGCATTTTCGCCTAAGTCCTATAGGCCAATTATCGCCAGAAAGATCATTCCAAAGACATATTAAGAAGCCTCAAAAGAAATCATTACTCATGTTGAAGGATTTCACAAATGCTCTTTCGCAAATGCCATGGTCATGAGATTCATGAATGCCTTCGAGATTCACACCTAAATCTAGAGGATTTACTCCTCCAAAGGTTAAACAAGTGTGGATCCCAAAAGTTGCTAACCTTGAGGACCCAAAAATAAAAGGGGACCATATTCTTAAATGTCTATATTTCAGAATGCTTCATGGGTTAATGAAGAAGAGAAAGATCTATGGTATCTAGACAGTGGATGCTCAAAGCATATGATGGTGATCCAAATCTTCTTTCAAGCATTGTTGAAGCAAAGGTCCTCGGTCATATTTGGAGATAACTCAAAGGGAAGACCATTGGTTATGGAAGTATAATCGAGGCAATCTCTCCATCAACAAAGTCTCTCTAGTTGAAGGTTTAAAGCACACCGCTAAGCATATCACAATTCGTGATAAAGGGCTAACATGTCGGTTTTCCTCAAGTCAATGTCTCATAAAGGACAATGAGACATGTTCAACTATCCCGACAGGGTTAAAAGGAAATGTCTATCTTTGTTGACCTAAATCTTTGTTGGAAGAAAATCAAATCTTTGCTTGGTTGCTAGGTCATCAACGACAACAGTGGTTGTGGCACAAAAGGCTTAGTCATCTCAATTTCAAATACCGGAGAAGCTATCAAAAGACAATCTAGTTGTCGGTTTGCCTAAAATATCAGCTGAATCACTCTGCAGAGCATGTCAACGGGCAAACTACATAAATCTTCCTTCAAAAGCAAGCCTTGCCTATCAACAACTGACCTCTACGGCTCTTGCACATGGATCTGTTTGGACTGTAACTACTACAAGTCTTGGTGGCGCAAGTATACTTTGGTAGTAGTTGATGATTACTCAAGATTTACTTGGGTAGAGATGATGTCCTCCAAAGATGAAGCATATGACATCATTACGAACTCTTCGAAGACTACAGACTCGGAAGCTGGATGATATCTCGATGTCGATCGACAATGGAGCAGAGTTCAAGAACAATGGTATTGCCAAATATTGTGATGACCATGGAATTGGTCACAATTTCTCTAGTTTGGCACACCTCAACAAAATGGAGTTCTTTGAAAGGAAAACAGAACTCTCATTGAAGCGGAAAGACAATGATTCTGAAGCCAAACCGCCTATGTATTTCGGGCGAGGCGTGAACACCGCTGCTTCACACAAAACAGTCCATCATAAATAAATTTCATAACAAAACTCCATATGAAATATGGAGAGGCGAGCTCCCAACATTGGATTCTTTAAAATATTTGGTTGTAAATGCTATGTTCTTTACAATGGTAGAGAACATAGAGGTAAGTTTGAATCCAAAAGTGATGAAGGAATTTTTCGGATATGCCAAATTTTCAAAAGCATACGAGTTTACAATAAAACTTCACTTAAAGTTGTTGAATCTGTACATGTTTCTTTTGATGAATTTGATTTCATTGGGCCACATTTGGCTCCTAAGGTTACTAATGATTCGATGAATATGAGACAGTGCGAATGCCCAAGTCCCAGATCTGCGATCCTCCTTCTTCACAAGATCTTCCAAGAGTCAACCTGTTAGAATCCTCAAATGAACCATCAAATGAACACTCGAAAATCCCGAATCCCCTTTGCCTTCCACACCGAAGTCATACAACCTACCTTGGAATTAACCTACCCTTTAGAAAACCAAGCTTCATTACTTCTACTTCTCAAGAATCCAACTCTGCCGATGCAACGGACAAGTTCAACTGCAAGTTAGAGAAGTAAAAGATCATCCTATCACTCAAATCATTGGAGATCTTAATCTTTGGTGTTCAAACTAGACAAGCTTCAAGAAACGAATGCATGTATTCTACTGCATTTGTATCTAACATTGAACCCAAAAGATTGATGAAGCTCGGAAGATCCAAGTCGGTGGAAGCTATGCAAGAAGAGCTAAACCAATTTGACAGATGCCAAGTCCGGTCACTAGTCCCTAGGCCTAAAGGACAAGCGGTTATTGGCACAAAGTGGGTTTTCGAAACAAAATGGATGAAAACGGCAACATTACAAGAAACAAGGCAAGGCGGTAGCCCAAGGATACGACGGGAGGAGGGTATTGACTATGATGAGACATTTGCTCTGTTGCAAGATTAGAGGCTATCGATTATTCTTGGCCTATGCCTCTTACAAAGACTTCAAAGTCTATCAAATGGATGTAAAGAGTGCATTTCGAATGGAGAACTTCAAGAAGAAGTCTATGTTGAGCAACCACCGGGTTCATAGACTGTTCAAGGAGAGAAGATGTCTACAAGCCGAGGAAAGCCCTTTATGGACTCAAACAAGCTCCAAGAGCACGGTATGAGACCCTTTCAAAGTTCTTGATATCTCAAGGCTTTGTAAGAGGTCAAATTGACACTACTCTTTTCATTATGAAACATAAAGGTCATTCCTTACTTGTTCAAATATATGTTGATGATATTATCTTTGGTTCTACTAATGAAAATCTTTGCAAAAGGTTTGAAAAGCTTATGCGAGTAAATTTGAGATGAGCATGATGGGAGAGCTCAACTTTTTCCTTGGTCTTCAAATTCAACAAAGTTCAAATGGTATCTTCATCAATCAAGCCAAATATGCAAAGGATGTCATCAAGAAATTTGGTCTTGAGAATGCAAACGACTTCAAAGACTCCTATGGCTACTAACGCCATCTTGACAAAGATGAGAAGGGCAAGAAAGTGGACATGACTCTCTACGAGGCATGATTGGTTCACTTTTATACTTAACTGCTAGTAGGCCGATATCATGTTTCTTTGTTTGTGTTTGTGCTAGGTTTCAAGCTGATCCAAAGGAGTCTCACCTACAAGCAATCAAAAGAATCATCGATATCGATAGATACTCCCAATTTGGGAATCGGTATCCTAGAGATTCATCTTTTAATCTTATAGGCTATTCGATGCTGATTTTGCTGCATGTAAAGTTGACAGAAAAGCACAAGTGGGACATGTCAATTCTTAGGAAATAGACTTGTCTCATGGGCCAGAAGAAGCAAACCTCTGTTTCAACTTCAACAACGAAGAATACATAGGCTGCGGTAGGCTGCGCTCACAACCGCTATGGATCAAACAACAACTAGTGGACTATGAGATCAAAGCGATGATTGTCCTATAATGTGTGATAACACATCGCAATTTCGATCTCTCAAAATCTGTCATGCACTCCAAAACAAAGCACATTGATGTGAGATATCACTTTCTTAAAGATCATGTTGAAAAAGGTAACATCGGCATGCAATATGTGCCTACAGAGAATCGTAGACATCTTCACAAAACCACTTGATTCAACCAGGTTTGCATATTTAAGAGGAGAGCTTGGTATGCTTGACCTCAATCCTTAATCCTTTCTAGCAAATTCTTTAAGTTATCTTATCAACTGTTTATTAAAATGCCTATGTGATCGCCCGATCTCAACTCGCCGAGTAAATAGACAACCTTGGGTAAGTGTCTATCTCCACATCGGCAGTCTTCGATAAAATAGGCGAATCTAATAATATAGGCAGACTTAAGGGCGCCATACGTACGGTGACTCATCGTAATAAATGCGGACTTCAAATTTTATCAAATGTCATTTATTGGCTGTCGAGGTATAAAAGGGTAAAATGTACATCTCTTCACAATTCTCAACAACCGCCATTTTCAAAGTTTCAAAACCCCTCGGACTTCCAATCTACAATCTCTCCAAAAGCCTTCAACTTTCCAAAATCTTTACGTTTTCTAGCTAAAATCATCAATGGTAAGAATTTCTACATCTTTTCTATTCATTTAAATTCAATGTTTAGGTCTTGTTTTGACCTAATTCGAATTGTTCAAACCGTCCGCCATTGATGAATTTTGGCTTCTCTCATTGTTGCTTGAATCGTGTTCATGTGGTGTAAAATGTGTTTTCATACTTTATATGACACTATATATTCGTTTATGCTACTTTGTTTGCTTGAAAATGACAAAATCGATATTTTAAAACCCGGTTCATGAACTGTTCTTATATTTTGTTTCAATTTGTCTATATTTTGGGTTTTGATCCGAACAGCACTGTTTATGTTATTATCTGCCGATTGCATGATTATCTGCTGATTCTTGCATATCTGCCGATTTCTATATATGCTGTTCTCACATCTGCCGATTATGTAGGGAAAGTCTAAATCATCAAAGGCTGCTGCCACCACTTCATCTTCGCCTCGCAAAGCCAACCAGGGCTGCATTGCCGCGAGCTCCCTATAAGGACCCTTCCCGGTCGAGCTATCACCCAGGGATGACTATCGACATAGACTCCATCATTTGCACATCTGCCAGTGATGCCTTGCTGAAAGACTTAACTGAGTGTGGACTCCTCCCCTGTTCCAACTCAACGACACCCACTACAGCAACTATCTAGCTGAGGAGTTCTACACAAGGATGATTCTGCCTCCTCCTCCAGCTAATGCCTCTGAGCCTGTCAATTTGAGCTACATCAAGGGCTACATCAGGGGTCACTATATCAAGTTGACCTACAAGGATGTTGGAGAAATCCTTGGACTGCCTATTGAAGGCAAGTTGGACTTGACCGATGCTGAATCGGCACTTGCCTGGGAGATGATGAGGGGTCGCCTGACCAGAGAGGTTTTCCGAGATGTCTAGGAACCTCTTCCCGAAAACCCCTACCACATCGCCCATCGCGCTCGACAAGAGCATTTTATTCAAGAATGGCTCGAGGGACATCTTCACCTCCCAACGGTGATGTGGACCAAGGTGTGGTCCTTCGCAAGCAACTCAACCGGCGAAGATCATCTTCTCAATGCTATCCCGAGCATTCTGAAGTTCAAGCTCACCCCATGAAGAGGCCCTTTGTCGGGTTATAAATGTCATCCTCCGCCGTTATGAGGAGATTGATGAGCCGGTCGCTTCGACGACCTCATCAAGGTGTCCAACACCTACGTCTTCACGGCCAACAACATCACCCGCTATAGGGATGATATGGCCAAAAGGACAACCAACGCGCCGCCGGCCGCCGCTGCTTCCGCTGCCTTCGCTCGTGCTGCCGCTGCCGCCGCTGCCGCTCTGCCGCCGCTGCTGCACGCTGCTCGCACGCTACCGTGGCCCTCTACCCCGCCAAGGGTAAGAGGAAGGTCACCTATACCGCTGGTTTACCGGGAGGAGGAGCCTACACCCATGGGGCTGCCGCGAACACTTTGACCTCGGAGCTAGATCACGACCCATGAGCTGCCGAGCCCCTACCAAAAGCCCAAACACTCTCCCTCTCTCACCTAAACTCAAACAATCCAGAAGCTCCTGCTAAGGCTGCTGAGAAGGACACATCATCCTTCCAACCAGTGACCTCTCCAAATCCTCTCAACCTACCTCCCATTCCTCCAAACCCAAAACCAAACAAACCCTCCTACCCACGACGAATCCTTTGGCCTTCCTAAGGTCTCATCCACATCGGCCGTTCCTCCATCGGCCGTTCCTCCATCGGCTGTTCCTCCACCCAGCTCCCACCACAACATCTCAATCACCAACTTCGCCTCTTCTACTCCTACTAAGTCCAAGCATGGCAAACGATTTAAGAAGAGTGCAAAGAAGAGGGTACATTTTGTGGGATCCGCCGATGAAACCTCTTCTCCTCCACCTTCTCCACCTTCACCACCTCGCCTACTACCACTACCACCTCACCTACTTCCTCACCTCCTCCCGCTCCCATCCAACCAACCACCACACAAGCCATCTTTCTCACCCGCCACCTCTTCTCAACCCCATCCTCCAAACGACCTATCTCTCCCTCTTCCGACCCGCCTACTCCCAAACGCCTCAAACCTACTCCCTATAACCACCTACACCCCGAGGTGCAGCTCGCTGTCCTTCGAGACGCAGCCTAAACCCAACCCCGCCGACTCGACCCCTTCTTGGCCACCCTTGACTACCCCAAGAGATTTCCTGTCCCTATGTCCGGTGAAATCATCTTCCAATGGGGTGCCTACTATGACCCTCTTCCTCCCGCTCGGTCACAACTCTTCTTCTCCCACAACTCGCCGGTTCAAGATCTTATGATCTTCAACCAATGGGTTGCCATTCATAAAGACCTAGGCCTTCCCCTTCCAACCAAATCGACATCTCCCCTTTCTCTCTCGCCTAAACCCCCTTCACCATCATCGCCATCCTTCCATCCTTTATCACCCCGTGATCTACACTTCATTGATGTAGTCACAACCTTCCTTGGCTTCAACCCTCTCATCCCTCTTCTCTTCCTTTCTCCTAGCCTTTCCCCTTTCTTTTCTCCTCCCCTTTCTTCATTCACCCCTTTCCTATGTCATCTACATAGAAAGGCTCTTCCCTGTTCCTCGCATCTTTTCTAGCCTTCCTTCTCCCTCTATTGAAATCTCCTCCACCATCCATTCTCCCTCATCCTCTAGCCAATCCTGTCTCCCACCACCATCCTCCACCCTCACCTACCCAAGCCACGGCCATCCTTCCCCTCGGAGCCCATCGCCAGTCATCCCGACTCGTCGATTACTATCCCGCGAGGCTATACACAAATTTTTGCAAGATTTTGAGGTCATCTCTGTTGACGACCAAGGCCCCGCACCAACTATCTGCAGATCGGTCTCACATCACCCATGTGCAGCCGACGCATGACTCAAGTGATGGAGATTTCCAAAGGTGCAAAGGCCGCTTTGATGCCTGCCACGTTCCATCTCAGCCGGCCAAGCCGCGCCGCCGGATCTCGGCCACTTCATCCAGGACGTCTGCCAACTTCGAAACCAACCGGGACAACATCGCAACTAAGCTGATGCAGGTCGTCGACATGGTTGAAGCCGGCTACAAGCTTGTGCTTCACTCTCAACGCCAGCCAATCGCTCTGTTCACTCCTCGTGCGCGCAACGCGTAATCTCACGGCCAAGCACTTGGCTTACTACCGCAAGGAGCGCAGACTACCGAGCACCGCCTCGGCTTTATTGATGCCTCGCTTGCGTCCATGAAGGAGGAGATGGCCGGACTCAACAATGATCAGACCAAGCTCATTGAGCATAATGCTCGCTGCGTAAGACCAAAGAGCTCTCCTCCGAATTGGCCGATACTAAAGAAGAGCTAGCAAGAAAACGAAGAAATTGCAAGACTTAAGGCTCGTTGACTCTAAATGGGCATCAAGGGCATATGGGCAATCTTCATCGCAAAGGCAAAGGTCGTGCATCATCTCGGTCATCTTCTAGAACCAGTAGATAATATTTTGTATAATCTTTTTGCTAAACTTTGTAATTAAACAACTTGTTTAATTAACAATGTCTATGTTTTAAAACTTTCATGTTTATTATGAACTGCGATTATGTGATTGCATGAAATTTAAACCACCGGTTTAAAGACATGTCCTATATTGCCTATTCTCGCTATCTGCATGTCTTTAAATTCGTCTAATTACAAGTGTCATTGCTTAATTTCCTTTTTGTAAACACTTTGTAATTCTTGAATTCAATGACCTTTATGTAAGTTCATCTAGGGCATGCTTATTTAATATATCAATCTTACAAGCATGTTATTACTAGACTTGAACATGGTCGGTGATATTGTATTCGTAGGGTCATGGACTCAAGCAAATAGGAGGAGATTGTTGCATATTAGCCTAGATTTGCTTGAATCCATAACCTAAGTCTAAGACAAGGTGACTAATGGGCTGCGTGTCTGTTAGAGTGGCAACTTGTACTTAGGCATAGCTTGAATAGCCTAGGATTGCTTATTGTATATAGCCTTGAAGAAGATAGCCTATAGGACATCGGACGCCCTGCGCACATAGGCAAACAATGCATCGGCGGTGTTTCGTTTGAATATCGGACAAGTTCATATCGGCCAAGTTTCATCGCAATGTTGAAGAACCTCAAGAACGTCCGATAAGAGAACCGCCGAAGACATGTCCCGATTTGAGGCTTTCATTGACTTCGATGCAACGTTAACCGCAAAGCGCATTTAATGAAGGTTTCCATTCTTGGCATACACTCGAAAAGGACATTCCTCCCGCAAGCACGAGATCGCCTATTTTTAGCAAAGTGTCGGAGACAGACCGCAAGCTACAGTCGCCTATCGAGTCAACAACCGATTAGAGCATTAATTGCTCTTAAATTCAAATTAGAAGATCTCCAACGGCTCCAAGCTTCCTCCTGCATATAAAAGGAGACTCCATTGCTGCATTGAATACACTTCAACAACCCCAACTTCTGAATCTTCATAGTCTTCAAGTTCTTACAAGCTTACAAGTCCTATCTTGCATACTTACATTGAAGAGCTTCATACTTAGACTCCTAGTCCATTAAAAGCTCTTCATTGATTGCAACACCTAGCTTTTCATAGCTCACGAGAATTGTATCTTATTGATATCAATTCTCCCACACAAACACTTGGTCAACAAAATTTTTGTACACAATCCATTAGAGATTTAGTTTGTAAAATATCTAGTGGAAAAACTTAGTACACGATTTTCAAATCCAAAGTTGACCACTTTGGTTGTGGACGTAGCACTTATTTATAAGTGTGAACCATATTAAATATTCTGTCTCTTTTTGTGTGATTGTGATTTGATTGTGTTGCTTTAAATTTCCAGATTTTCAATCAAAGAACTGCTGATCTTGTCCCGCCAAGATCAGCCATTCTCAACTTGTCCTGTACTTCACAAGTCTTCCGCCGCAAAATTTATAAAACCCTAGTGAAGTAAGATTTTTGAATCTATTTCAAACATTGGACATAGGCTATTCAACCCCCTTCTAGCCTATATAGAGCAACCTTGGACCTAACACCCTATGTTAAGTAACCGACTCAGTTATAAGCTTAAGCTGTTAAGGGCCCAACAATGGACAACAAGCCTCAACACTCCCCCTCATATGCGATCCCCACTTAATGTGGAGAGATTAACTGAGGTGCATCTCAAACCAAATAGTGTGCCAACTTGTGCATTGACAATATTGTGGGAAACAAAAGCAAGCTGAGGGACTTGAATCCAAGACCTTGCCAAACCAGTGCTTTGATACCATGTTAAGTAGCCAACTCATCTAAAAGCTTAAGCTGTTAGAGAGAGGGCCAACAATGTGTATTAAGCCTTAACAAGCTCTTTGCTAAAATGCATATATAGGCCAAAAAGATAAATCTTTCCTCAACAAGTGTATAGCAGCAGACTGATTTTGGTAAATTCTGGAATTCCACTCAATCAAAATGCAACACACTACTGGAGAGTCACCAAAACCTCCCAACATTAAATTTACACCAAAGCTCCCAAACAAATGAACAAAAGGACCTATGTTTTAGCAACCGTACGTGATATCCTTTATTACTAGAGACTTCTGTACTGTGATACATATTTGGAAACCATAATCCATGCATATGCTTTACTATTATTCTTATATTTGTCCTTTCTCATTCACTGAGTAAGTGTGGGCCCTTCTAATTATTGATCTTTGGTTGACAGTCACTGTTAACTAAGACACTGATTACAGGTTATCTTACTTTATCTAGGTTGGTGTTCTACCAATGGATGATTCAAAAGTTACGATGAAAGGCCGTCTAGGTCCAGGAATGATGATAACTGTGGATTTAACAAGCGGTCAGGTTTGTATGAAGTTATAGCTGGTTTGTACTAAATGGAGAATGCTGATAGGCCTATGTTATGCTAATTATATATTCATTCTCTTGATATATGGTCTCCTGTCAACTTTACTACTGAATCACTATAATTAAAAGTTTTTTTTTTTCAATATATTTCTATAAACTTCTTTTGTCAGTTTGTTCTGCAAAAATTATTTTGCTGGCTCTCTTGCTAAAAGCTAGTAGATTAGTGCAGCGTTGTACTAATAGGTAATGCAGTTGCACATCACTCCAGCGAAGGCCATTGTTGCTTCGGCTAAATAGCCATGAAATTATTTTCTACTTAAACAATGAAGGCGTTGTTAGGAACCTTGAATGTGAATGATATGGTGAAAACATGAAATGTTCCATACTTTGCCAGCTGATTGCCACTTCGGTTCATATTTCCATCTGGAAATTTGGGGAAAGATTTTGTAGTGTGTCATATTTTACGCAAATATATTTGGAACCTTGCTTTAACAGTTTCTGGCATTGATGTACATTCTCTGTAGCCAACCTTTATTTGATTGGTAACTAGTTTGCATTCTTAGAATCTTGGTGTTTGGAATGTTGAAGGCAGTCCCCGATTCTATTAATTAAAGCTCATTTCCTTACTCAACTTTCTAATTTCATGCTTCTTAGTACATGGGCTTATTCTACTTTTCTATTTCACAACTACTTTTCTATTTCAAAGGCTGTGAATGATTTTCAAGTAAGCTTCATTTATTACTCGCTACGTAAAACAGGTTTTCGAGAATACGGAGGTTAAGAAGCGAGTTGCTTTATCAAGCCCTTTCGGAAAGTGGCTGTCTGAAAACATGCGATCCTTGGAGCCTGTAAATTTCCTCTCCACAACAACTATGGAGAATGAAGCAATACTTCGACACCAACAGTAAGACACTTTTCCCATCTATGTGTTTTTAAATCTGTATTACTATTCCAGATAGGTAGCTGTTTCTCTGGAGTTGTGTGCAATTCATGGCTAAATTTCTTCTTTGCTCATCACCTGGGTTAAGCCAAAGGGAACTGCATCACTAGCACAGCCAGATTGAAGATCTTGATATAATTATATTCATACCACAGACTACTAAACACTTCGAGATTTTCGTTGTCCATTGTCTACTGTAATGGACTCTCATTACTTTATAAACCTAGGCATTGTTGTCCATCTCCAAGTATGACCGAGTGACAACCATCCTAAACACATGGGCAATACGGGAACTTGCCGCAGCTCATATGTTGCTATGTAGAATTAACTACACATCAGATCTCTATGAATTCTCCGATTTAATATTGATTGATAATGTTGAGATTGATATACATTGTTGGGCCCTATCTAATGGTGTTTGGCAAGGTCATGGGTTCGAGTCGTCCCACTTGCATTTGTTATCTGAAATATTGTGAGTGCATGTTGTCACTCTGTTTGGTTTGTGATGCCCTGATGGTGCATATTTGTTCGTCTCTCCACGTGAGAATTAGAAGATATAAGTATAGCACTTGCTCAATCCCAATATTTGTAAGTATTAATTTTTACAAATCTTTGGTCAAAGTTTAATTAAGTTGACCCAAAAAAGTCAGAGTGGAACTATTTTTTTTTGGGGTTGGGGGTACTGGGGGATTATATAGCATGTAAAGTGATAATCTAGCTGGATTGGAGGCCTAGGTACTGAATATTTATCAGTACGATTTCTACTTGTTTTTGGTTTTGGGTTGGTGATGGTTCTCTCTTTGTGTTTGCGAGGATACACCGTATGAGCATGTTGCTTTCTCTATTCTTTATACGAGGTCTTTCCGGTTGTGAATCCTTTGTGATGCCCGTAAGAAAATAACCACGTATGATGCTGGAGTTGTGAAGAAAATATACCTCACCTTTTGCCACAAACAATAGCAAGTTACTTGGAATATCCACCAGATCCTCCTTTTTAGCTTGTGAAATGCAATATGTTCTCGGTGGGAAACTATTTTCCTTTTAATTTTCCACCTTATTGCGTATGTTAGTTAAATTTGCTACTTATTTTTTAGGCATTTTTTGTTTATGTTTTGTTTTTCCCTTTCTGTCTGAGTAGCTACCTTCGGGTTTTGCCTGAAACCTATTTTAAAATTTACTGACGTGAATTATTGACCGATAATGCTCCTTTGAACAATGATCCAATGTGGGAGGTCTTCCGCCTTATTCCAACAAATCTCTCCTTCATAAGTGAGTCTAGCCCATCCATTGATCCCTTGAATTGGGCAGTTTCACAATCATGCTTTGAGCCCAATTGGCCAAGTATCTGCAATGCTGTCCCTGGGTGTTTGCGAAACCTCTCTTGGAGACCTACTTCTAATGAGGTAGTCCTGTCTCTGCATATTACTCGCTTGGAGATGTGTTCCTGAACCATTCCTATGGTCCTGATACTGATTTTTGGGAGATACACACATCGTTTGATCACTGCTTTGCAAGGCTTATGTACACAATTTGGAACACAGTTTAACCCAAAAGTCTAAGATTTCGGATATGAGATCCAAAATTATCCAAATTGCATTTTTAAGCCACCCATTTTGCACTTATTATTCACCGTGGAGACATGGCTTGCTCTCTCCTGCCATGTTCCAGCAGATGATACTCTTTCAAAATGATCCTAGTTGCAAATTTGTGTCTGCAATTGCTTTTGTTGTAATACAGCCAAAAAATTCTGGGCTGTGGACTAAATTAATTATGTAGAACTATGTAATCTTCAAAGGTGCTTGTTGACATACTATCTTGTGTTTGTGTCAATAGGTTTCAGTGCATTATTTGATTGCTCAGCTTATTACCAAGCTTCAACGTTGACAGATAAACTATGTTTCAAAATCTTATACGTGAGCATAATTGGGATTGAGCAAGTGCTATACTTATATCTTCTGATTCTCATTCTTGTACCTATAGGGCATTTGGTTACTCCAGTGAGGATGTCCAGATGATTATTGAATCTATGGCCTCACAAGGGAAAGAGCCTACTTTTTGCATGGGAGACGATATTCCATTGGCCATATTGTCTCAAAAGTCACATATGCTTTATGATTATTTCAAGCAACGGTTCGCTCAGGTTTGCACAAGTTATTTTTCTCGTTTGGCATATTCTTTTCCCTTTTCATTTCATTTTTATTTTAATGATTTCAAATATATTGCTGCGTGGCGGCCATGTTTGAATTGCTATAATACTAAATGATCACAATCAGTTCTTATGTAGTTTGTTTATATGTTTATTATGATAAGTTGCTTATAGAAAAAAATGGTTCATTTTGACAAGTAAATCCGCTCAAGAGCACCTAAGAGCGCGCACCAGACTACACTAGTTAGAAGGCACTGGGGTCATCAGAAGGGATATCTACAGCCAAACTTCAGTAGTGTAGTGTTCCATATTGTTGTTCATTATAGGACAGATTTATTGTATTGTGTAAAGAACATGATAGTGAAACCAAATGGGGAGATTAAATCCTAAATTACGTATGCTGTTGTAGGGCCCTTTCTCTAACAACTTAAACTCTTAAATGAGTTGTTAGCATGGTATGATGTGTCACTTGTAAGCCTCAAGTCCGGCTCACATGAGGGGGCGCATTGAAATAGAAGTCCAACATCGGTTAGTTAAGGCCTTGCAACTCAGTATATTAGATCCTAGGGTCAAATCGCTCACATGACAATTGGCTTAAAGATGCATCCAGATTTGATGTCGAGTAACCCAGAATGAGGCAGTTCTCGATATATGTACCTAATGCTCGTGTTCCTCTGTCTTGGACAGCTAGATGGGTGCATGTTTATATGAATTTGGAGAATCCATCTTCGTTCAGTTAAGAAATTGCAATTTTGGTGTGCGCTGTTTTGTTGTCATTCTCACGTGAAATGTAAGGGTGGAATTCCTGAACATCATAGGGTAGTAAGTTTAGCAAACCAGATGTGAAATGCATGAGGCTTAACTTATACATCTTGCTGACTACATTTAAATTTTTAGTGTTGATGTGTTTGATGAAAATGCTACTTAGTTCTAGGATTTCTAATCTATATATGCTTTCACACCTGTGGTCCATGTTTCTACCATATTACTTGGGTTTCCTTCATGGATTTATCTTTTGTAACTTTATCATGACTCTAAAACTCTACAACTGTAGGTTACAAATCCTGCTATTGATCCTCTTAGAGAAGGACTGGTAATGTCTCTTGAAGTCAATCTTGGGAAGCGTGGAAACATATTAGAGATTGGACCTGAGAATGCCTCTCAGGTATGTCGGCCATTTCAAGACTTTGTTCAAGGTTTTCATTTTTAATTTTTACATTTTTTTATTCATACTATAACGTATTTTATTCCGTTACTTATTCGCGTTTAATATGACTAGTAAATAGTATGTCCATGCACTTGGAATTAACATTCATGTTCAAGATGATGAATAAATTTCTGAGTGAATAACTGCGTCTGAATTTTTTTGATTGAAATAAATGAACATTTACCTGTGAGATGGGGTTACAATGTTGTTGAGTGGCTGACTATATCAATCAAAAGTAGTTTTATGTTAGCTTGGGAAAAGTATTTTTTTCTGTTATCGCATACCACGTTTTTATAGCCTATTACACTTATTGGCCAATTACACAATTACCCTTATATTCTAACACTCCCCTTCAAGCTAGTGCATAGATATTTATTATGCCCAACTTGTTACAAATATAATCCACTCTTATCCTAGTAAGGCCCTTAGTAAACAATCAGCGAGTTGTCCTCTTGCGAGTACATATGAAGTAGTGTTGATTGTATAGAAGAAGAAGGAGAAGAAGAGGTGATGAAGCCGTAACCTAATTACGGTTAGGCGAGATGTATATATATGTTTGTGATAAAATATTTTACATCAAGACCCCCAAACATATACTTTATACCACATAAACCCTCAATACTTCTAACACTCCCCCTCAAGCTGGAGCATAAATGTTATGCATCCCCAGCTTGTTACAAATATATCTTATTCTTGTGCCATTTAAAGACTTCGTGAAAAGTTGATTGCCAGTCGGAACAAAACTCGTGGAAATTATTTTCTCTTGAAGTTTCTCACGAACAAAGTGACAATCAAGCTCAATATGCTTTGTTCGTTCATGAAACACAGGATTAGATGCAATATGAATAGCTGCTTGGTTATCACACCACAACTGCATAGGCATTGGATTCCCGATACCGATCTCACCAAGTAACTGACGAATCCACACTAACTCGCATGTAGCATGAGCTATAGCCCTGTATTCTGATTCAGCACTTGATCTTGACACAACGGATTGTTTCTTACTTTTCCAAGAAACCAAGTTACCCCCAACGAACACGCAATATCCAAGTAGATCTCTTATCCGGG
Source organism: Platycodon grandiflorus (assembly GCA_016624345.1). Lineage (NCBI taxonomy): Eukaryota > Viridiplantae > Streptophyta > Magnoliopsida > Asterales > Campanulaceae > Platycodon > Platycodon grandiflorus. Next base: position 17,943,720 of record CM028363.1, read on the forward strand.
GATCCCGCCCAATCCGCATCGCAAACCCTTCTACTCTCATATGTCCATGATTTCGATATAGTATGCCTAGCCTTGGAGCTCTCTTAAGATACCGAAGAATCTTAACAAGAGCCTCCCAATGTGTACTCCGCGGAGAGGACATAAATCGACTCACTACACTAACCAAATGCAATATCCGGTCTCACACAAGATAGTTCAATTTCCCAACAAGCCGTCGATACTTCTCGGATCAGCAAAGCTTTCACCCCCTTAAGCTGTAAGTTTCGTATTCGGATCCATAGGAGTCTTAGAAGGCTTCGCTCCCAACATGCCTGGCTCACTCAACAAGTGACACACATACTTTCTTTGAGACAAGAAGATGCCTTGCTTGCACCGAGCAACCTCAATCCCTAGAAAGTATCTCAAATTACCAAGATCCTTCGTTTGAAACTTTTCCTGAAGAAATCCTTTTAAGGCACTAATACCTGCACTATCACTTCCCGTGATGACAATATCGTCCACATAAACAACCAATAAAATGATTCCTTCACCCCTACGCTGATAGAATACTGAGTGATCACTCTGACATCTCAGAAGCCCGAACTCGAGCACAACCTCACTAAATCTCCCAAACCATGCACGTGGAGATTGTTTTAACCCGTATAATGACCGCCGGCCGCAAACCAACCTGACTCCCCGAGCAACAAACCCCGGAGGTTGCTCCATGTAAACCTCTTCGTGTAAATCACCATGAAGGAACGCATTTTTAACATCCAGTTGATAAAGAGGCCAATGAGAAGAGGCAGCAAGCGAGATAAGTAAACGAACAGAGGCAAGTTTAGCAACCGGAGAAAAAGTGTCCGTATAATTAACCCCATATGTCTGAGCATACCCCTTTGCAACAAGACGAGCCTTAAGACGAGCCAAAGAACCATCCGGTTGACCTTAACAAAGATAGACCCACTTGCACCCAATAGCATGTTTACCGATGGCAATGAAACCAAATCCCAAGTTTGATTGTGCGTAAGGGCTCATTTCTTCATCCATAGCCCTTCCAGATGACCCACCGCTGCACACGTACTTAGGAATAGAATGAGACTCAAGAACACTAACAAATGCACAAAGATCAGGAGACAAACCATCATAACTAACAAAGTTAGAAATAGGATGTAACGTACAACTACGTTTACCTTTTCGAAGGGCAACAGGAATATCAAGATCAGAAGGTACCTCTACGGAAGCAGGATCGGGCGACGGTGGTAGGACGGACTCAGCAGGAGCAGGAGCAGGAGGCATATTCCCTTGAGAGCATGTGCGTCGGGTGTAAACCTGTTGAATAGGAGGACGAGGTATATCACGGGTAGGGAAAGAAGTGGACTCCACAACCCGATAGAGTAGAAAATCATCATCGGGAACAGACTCAATAGGCGGAATGTCCGATTGAGGATAAAAGGACACCGACTCATGAAAAGAAACATCAGCAGAAACCAAATATCGATTCAAGTCAGGAGAGAAGCATCGATATCCTTTCTGAGTACGAGAATAACCCAAAAAGATACATTTGAGTGCCTTAGGATCTAACTTGGTGACATTAGGACGATGATCACGAACAAAGGCTACGCACCCGAATATCCGAGGAGACACTGGGAATAGAGACTCCGAAGGAAACAAGACTCGATGAGGGATCGCACCAGAAAGAACAGACGATGGCATACGGTTGATAAGATGACAAGCAGTTAACACAGCATCTGCCCAAAAAGGTTTAGGAACATGCATCTGAAACGAAAGCGCACGAGCAACCTCGAGGAGGTGACGATTTTTTCGCTCAGCAACTCCATTTTGCTGAGGAGTATCAGTACAAGAGGATTGGTGGAGCATGCCATGAGCTAACATAAATTTGGAGTAAATAGTGGAGAAATATTCCTGAGCATTATCACTGCGAAGATGTTTGACAGGCACACCAAATTGAGTTTTAATTTCAGCACAGAATGCAGAAAAAATATCAAATAACTCAGAACGATGTTTCATTAAATAAAGCCAAGTAACACGAGAATGATCATCCACAAAAGTAACAAAATACCTATAACCTAACTTCGAGACAATAGGACTAGGTCCCCAAATATCCGAATGAACTACATCAAATGGGGCATGGGCCCGTTTATTAACCCTAGAAATATAAGAAATGCGATGATGCTTGGCAAACTGACAAGCATCACACCCAAAAACTGGTAAAGAAGAAAAATCTGGACATAATTTCTTGAGACTTGACATAGACGGATGACCCAAACGACAGTGGATCTGAAACGGAGACAAAGATGCACTCGAACATGCAACTGGTGTAGATGAAGCCTCAAAGAAATAAAGTCCTCCAGACTCCTGCCCTCTACCAATAATCCTTTTCGTCACACGATCCTGAAAGATGCAATGAGTGGGAAAAAATGAGACATCACAAGTTATGATCACGGTAAACTTACTAATAGACAAAATTGAATGGAAAACCAGGAATGTATAACACGAGGATAATGAAAGAGAGGATGTGAGACAGATATCACCCGCCCGTAATGTGCGAGACCCATTGGCGACAATAACACTTGGTAATGTCGAAGATGGAAGGAATGAAGAAAAGATACCTCTGTTGCCACTCAGTTGGTCAGAAGAACCGGAATCAATAACCCATTTACAAGAAGAAGAAGAAGCACACGCAGTAGGTATACCTGACGAAGAAGCCTGATACTGGGTATATCTTGCAAACTCATCATCAGTCATCCGTATGACCTTACCTCACTAGGTTGAGACGGTTTGGGTGGGGGGGCAGACTCAGGGTTAGAGGCAACATGGGCATATCGATCACCAGACGGTTTACCATGCAACTTCCAACAATTACGAATCACATGATTCGTATCCCCACAGTGATAACAAGTACGAACTTCTCTACTCTCCCTACCACCACCACGGCCACCACGACCACCCTCACGACCTCCTCTACCAGAAGATCGACCACCACGACCACTAGTCTCCTGACCCCGATGAGGGTGGGATGTCTGACTCACAAGGGCAGAGGAATCACCAATACTGCTAGTGGGGCCAACTGAAGAGGACTCTAGAGAGGCCCGAAGCACACGAGAGAACACATCCTGAAGAGAGCCAACACTTGTGCCCGATAAGATTTGAGAGCGAGCAGTACTGAACTCGGATCTCAAACCAGCTAAAAATCCAAGAATAATAAGATGTTCTCGTTGTGTCTGCATAGTACTAACATCTGTACTCAAAGGAAGCAAAGAACTCCATTCAGTCGCCAATTTCTTGTAGTCCGCAAAATACTGGGTAACACTACGACCCTGTTGATCCTGGCGAAACAAAGCACACGACAAGTCATACATCCGGTTCATGTTATCCTTGCCCCCATACAACACAGCTAAATACTCCCACAAATCACGAACAGTGGAAGTATGAGCTACCAATTCAGCCGTCTCATCATCCATAGAATTCATGAGCTTCCAATACAAATCAGCATCGGCACGGACCCAAGCAACATCAGTAGAGTTAACTGTAGTGAGATGATCTTCCTTGTTTTGCCCTTTTAAATTCATTTCAACAACCCGCCGCCACATTAAATAATTCTTTCCTGTTAATTTCTTGTCCGTAATCTTTGTACTAGTGGAGAAAACCTCAGAAACCATGGTTTTAGACTCCGTAGTCCCCGTATTCTCTGATGACGACATTTTTAAAAAAACGAACAAGCAACCAAACAGAACAGGCTAATTGAAAACCTCCTTCAACCAAACAGAACAACAGGCTAACAAAAAACCCCCACTGATCGAGCCGGAAAACCCCCAAAAACTTTTCTAATAAAAACTAACCTTGAATCAGAGACCTAGAGGCTCGGGCGACCAGGTCTCGGTCCGAACAGAAAATTCCGGCGACGCGCGGAGCGCGTGAGGCAGTTTCCGGCGACCACTGTTGACGGCGACGGACAGAATAGGTCGCCTAGACGAGGCGACAGCAACCCACTATGCAATATCCTTCAAAAGACGTCGCATCCCCTCCGGCGACTCAAACGCATGCGCAAGGCGAACTGCGCAAACCCATGTCGAACAAAAACGAAAGAAAAAAAAGAAGAAAAGGGAAGGATTTGTGAAGAACAATCAGCACAGGAGATTAGTTGGATTCCTGCTCTGATACCATGTTGATTGTATAGAAGAAGAAGGAGAAGAAGAGGTGATGAAGCCGTAACCTAATTACGGTTAGGCGAGATGTATATATATGTTTGTGATAAAATATTTTACATCAAGACCCCCAAACATATACTTTATACCACATAAACCCTCAATACTTCTAACAAGTAGAAACAAAATTCTGTTGATTTTTTCTCGCATAAAATGACAATCAAACTCTATATGCTTAGTCCTTTCGTGAAAAATTGAATTCGTGGAGATATGGATGGCTGCGTGATTATCACACCACAATCTTATGGGCAAGGCAACCCTATCAACTCATGTGTCCACATAAGTTCACAAGTGGATAGAGCCATTGTACGATACTCTTCTATATCACCCGATCTTCTGTACGATCTTCTGTATGATCTTCTATATCACCCGATCTTCTGTACGATGTTCTATATCACCCGTTGTTCTATATCACCCGATGTTCTATATCACCCGATCTTTTGTACGATCTTTTATATCACCCGATCTTCTGTACGATCTTCTATATCACCCGATCTTTCTATATCACCCGATCTTCTATACGATCATCTATATCACCTGATCTTCTTTACGATCATCTATATCATCCGATCTTCCGTACGATCTCCCGATCTTCCGTACGATCTCCCGATCTTCTGTCCAGATCCGTACGATCTCCCGATCTTTTATATCTCCGATCTTCTCCCGATCTTCTATATCTCCGATCTTCTGTATGATCTAGATCTTCTATATCTCCGATCTTCTGTACGATCTCCTTCGGTATGATCTAGATCCCGATCTTCTGTAGGATCTACATCCCGATCTTTTGTACAATCTTCTATATCACCGATCTGCTGTACGATCTTCTATATCACCAATCTGCTATACGATCTGCTGGACGATCTTCTATATCACCTCGTGATCCTATGGAATCAGCATTAGAAGGCCTCTACCCACATATGCCTATGATTTGCATACAAGATACCTTTACTAGGTACTCCTTTTAATTATTTCACAATCCGAATTAATGCATTCCAGTGAGTAACTGTAGGAGCTACCATGAATTGACTCACTACACTTACATGAAAAACAATATCAAAGTTACCAACCAATCTTCGATAACGTTCTGTCAAGCGTGTCTTCCTCTCCAGCTACAAGTCTTATGTAGGATCTATAAGAGTATTGCACGGTTTTACTCGAGACATCCCAACTTCATCTTACATATCAAGAACATATTTTCTCTATGACAAAAATATCCCTTTCTTGGACCGTATCACTTCAATCCCAAGAAAGTACTTTAAAATACCCATGTCCTTAGTTTGAAACTCTGTTTGTAGACATGACTTAGAGTGCTTCAATACCCTGTGAATCACTCTCTCTATTCACAATATCATCTACATAAATAACAATGTTTGTCTGTCTAATGTCAAATGAACACATTATTGTCACATGTACTCCTTTGTAACCCAGATTCCAACACAACAACACTAAACCGCCCAAACCAAGACCTTGGAGATTGTTTTAACCCATACAATGTCTTCCTTAACTTGCACACATTATTCCCATACTCCTATGAGCAACAAACAAACCTAGGAGGTTGCTCCATGTAGACCTCTTCATGTAAATCACCATGATGAAATGCATTCTTCACATCCAAACTCTACAAGATCTAGTTATTAGAACTAGCAAAAGAAATCAGGAGTCGAATAGCAACCAAGAAGTATAGTTTAATCAACACAATACTCTTGCATGTACCCCTTTTCAACTAATCTAGCTTTTAACCGAGCAATATTCCGTTCAAGATTAATTTTAACCACATACCTCGATTTGTACCCAATAACCTTCTTACCTTCGGGAAGTTTCACCAAGTCCCATAAACCTCAAGAGCCTTCATTTCCTCTTCCATAGCAGACTTCCAACCAGTATGAGATAAAGCTTCACAACTATGAGATAAAGCTTCAGAAATAGTCTTAGGAGTAACAACAGAATCAAGACAAGCAACAAAGGACCGAGTGAAATTTGGCAAGTGACCATAAGAGACATAAGAGGCATTAGGATGAGTGCAGGTACGCGTACCTTTTCCGAGTGCTATAAGAAGATCAAGAGAAGGTCTTGATGACGTGGAAGCCGGCAGCGCGAGTGAATCTGATGGGGAATCTACTCTAACAGGCCCTGGAACTAAATGACGCCGAGTATACATTTAAGTTATACGGGGACGAAACAGAACCTTAGAATGGACCCCCACATTAGAATAAGATCAACATGAGGACTAGGGGTATGAACCAATGTACAAGTGAAGAAATCATCAGAGACACAAACTCAGAGAAGATGATGACTTGACTAACTAATATAAGGACTAGACTCAAAGAAAGTAACATCAGTCAACACTAAGTACCGACCTAAATCAAGGGAATAACAACGATATCCTTTTTGGGTCCGAGAATATCCAAGGATTACACACTTAGCAACCGAGGATCTAACTTACTGCGGAACATCCTCGACAAAATAGGTACAACCAAACACTCTAGGAGAAATTGGAAATAATGATTGCAATAGACGAAGAACAAAATACAGAATTTGCCTTTTAGAGGATGGAATGCGAGTTATAAGGAATGCATAAACATCGGTTCAAAACGGCTTAGGAGCATATCTCAATCATCAATGCTCTGGGAAGTGCCAACCTCCAATAGATGGAAATTTTTTCGTTCAACAACACCAGTTGAATGACAACACATGAAGATTGATGAATGATTCTATTTTGAGAAATATAAGAAGAGATAATTTCAGAAAAATATTCTTTAGCATTATCACTGCAAAGATTCTGAGCACGACAATTAAAGTTGGTTTTAATTTCAATGTAAAAGGGACAAAATATCTCAAACAATTCATTTCTAGACTTCTTAAATATAAGTACTTCTTGAATAATCTTCAACGAAAGTAAACAAGATATCTAATTCCGTTTTAGATAGTCCTGGACAAGGACCACAAACATGAGTGTGAACTAACTCAAATAGGGATGTAGCCCTTATATTAACCATAGGAGGATACAACACACGATGGTGCTTAGCAAACTCACACGACTCACGTGGTAAACTAGAAATAGACCTTAACTTAGGACATAACATCTCCGAGACAAGTAAAGAAGGATGACCATGAAGACAATGCAACTGGAAAGGGGACAAAGTACTTCGATATGCAATCGGCGTAACAGTAGACGGATGAGCAACAACTTCATCGAGTAGGTATAACTCATTGGATTCACTCCCTTTACCACCAAGTCGGCACATCTTAAAAAAGACAATAGCTAGGAAAGAAGGAGACAAAACAATTTAAGGCCTTTGCAATTGATTCGCAGACATTAAATTAAATGGAATCTTGGGAAAATTTAACACAGATGTCAATAGCAAAGAAGTAACGGTAGTACTACCACTACCCAAGATTGTGGAAGAAGATCCATAAGCTAGAGTAACAGTAGTGCACTTATTTGACGACCTATAAGTGGATAACATACTCAAATTTCCTGTCATATGATCAGTAGTCCCCGAGTCATTGACCTAGTGCCTAGTCGAGGACGAAAGACATGCTATGGATTTATTACTTGGCTAGAGTTGCTTTAGAAGAGCAGGAAGAATGCTGCTGTGACATCTAGAACTACATAAACTTGGCAAACTTTTTATCACTCAACCATTGTATGAGTCTCTGGTTGAGACGTAAAATGTATGTGATACTGATATTGCTGCTCTGCTCATAGAGGCTCCTGGTTTTGAAATGGCCCTGTTCTTGACAATTGTAGCACGCTCTAGATCCTCCATGACTTCCGACAACTCTGGCACCATGGGTCTTACCTCGAGAACCACCTCGGCCTCCGTCTCTACTTCCATGATAACCACTATCCTATGAAACTAATGCCAATATCTTCACATGTGATGAACAACCTCTCCCATTCCCAGATGCTGTCAAAACTCTTAAGGCATCACACAAAGTACCCAAGTCGACAATAACTGAGACCGAATCACATCATACGCCTTCTCGAAGGCTGATATCCAACTAAACATCAATAACTTCTTAGCTCTTATCTCCTCTACATTATCAAAGATAGGCATAGCTGCACTACTTGCATGAAGTCATAATAATATTCCATAAAACTTTGCCCCGTTTCACTAGGAGATGAACCTCCCGTGACAGATTGTACAATCTATTCAAGTTACTTGCTCCTAAAAACCACTTATGCAAGAGTGACCACAACTCTTTAACTATCTTACAATGCTGCATGGACAACATAACCTTCCTTCTAATACAGTTCACAATCTTAAGAAACAACACTTTATCATCATCCATCCGCACCTTGGTTGCACACAAGACAATTTTCAACAAGATGTCCTTCATTCCGTAAACCAACCATGTTTACCTCTAACAAGTACCTCCATTCTGCAAAATTAGGACATCCGCCTCCACTACAATGTCATTTAGTTTATTCTAGGTAGAAACAACAGTCATAGTTAGTACCGCTGCAAGAGCATCGTCAGCCATCACGAAATAAACAAAATCAGGCCAACACATCCTTAAATAATTGCACAAGTGTTAAGACAGCCCTCAGAAAATCCCAAATTGTCAAAACAGACGCTCCAAATGGATTAATCAGTCAATCGAAATTCCGAAACTCCTACGTGAGCTCCTTATCTAGTCAAGTCGTGTATCAAACATGCCAGTCTGCACCTTCAAACACTGGAATAACCCCTAACAGTTTCCGGAATCCTCAATCAGCACCACTAAACAATTCAACACAGAATTCAGACACACAAACTCGTACTTCCGAGAGTTGAACTAGACAAGGTCGCCTCCTTGCTATTCCGAGCCAATCCCTAGCCTCGGATTTTGCATCAAATCACCCTAACCTACTCGATTGATCAATGGAGTCATGCACTATTCAACCTTCAATGTCAGCCGTGCATGAAGCCAACTTCGAGATTTCTCGAGGGATTCTACTTGCTGTGTATCAGTTTGGCTTTGATACCATGTAATTAACAACAAAGAAAGAAGAAAAGAAAGAGAAGAAGAAGAAGAAGAAGAACAAGAACAGAGAGAGAGAGAGGCTGGACGTCGAGATCGACTTGGAAAAGAGTCGGGAAAAGTTATTTTTTCTATTATCGGATACCACATATTTATACCCTATTACACTTTGGGCCAATTACACAATTACCCTTATATTCTAACACATGCCAATCTTGGTTAGAGATTGAAATCACTGCGTTGTAAGTTTCAAAAATAATATTATTTAAGTAGCAATCCTTTGGAGGAGAACTTCAGCAACAACACAGAAAAAAGCCTAGAACTAAGTTTTCTGTTCTATCAAACATCACGTAAGAGCATTTAAGAGGGTGAACAATTTAGGGATGATAAGAGTCGAGCGCAGGAAATGTTACTGGAATATGATGATAGGCGAGGAGGACTGAAGGCCCTGAACACTTCTCTCTCTTAGTTGATACTATTACTCCGCGTGCTAGACTAAAATGGGAATGATTCTGTTGAGGACATATGGTCTTACTAAACATTATGAGGGCGTTTATCATCCATTAATTGTTCTGTACACCTTGAGTCCTTTACTGCTTTTAGCAATGTAGATTATTATTATTATTATTTGTTTTCTTTTTGAAGTTAACTGGTATATATTTTGGACCAGGTGATGTTATCCAGCCCTGTACTTAATGAAAAGGAGCTTGAATCACTGTTCAAAGATCCATACTTGAAAGCACAAGTTCTACCAATATTTTTTGATATAAGGAAGGGGCTAGATGGTTCCATGGAAAAGACGCTGTATAAACTCTGTGAAGCAGCTGACGAAGCCGTTAGAAATGGTTGCCAGTTGCTTGTGCTCTCTGACAGGTCTGATGAGCTGGTGAGCACTTTTAGATTTTTATATCTTATAATCCATTATTCTTTCTAGGTCGGTCTCTCTCTCTCTCTCTCTCTCTCTATTTCCGGCGCTCTCTATGTTACATTTGAGGCAGTATGCTGGCTCCCTCCCCTGACACTTGTCTTACTCTTCATTCCGTTGTCTTGTTTTATTTCCTTTATCATTATATATATTGTTTCTTTTGGTGATAGTCCACCCAATTGCCTAAGCCGTTATTTATGTCAACATAATTCCATAATCCAATTCTCACCAGTTCTGGGTGCTAATTATTTTTATTTTAGCTCTTTATGCTCTGTTCAAAGCCTGATCTCACTTCATTCTTTGTCAGGAACCTACTCGGCCTGCTATTCCGATACTTCTTGCTGTAGGTGCTGTTCACCAGCATCTTATTCAGAACGGCCTGAGAATGTCGGCTTCCATTGTAGCAGACACAGCTCAATGCTTCAGTACTCATCACTTTGCTTGTTTGATCGGATATGGTGCAAGGTATCTTTCCTTCTTTAAGACTATTTTACTGAGAAGATTGATGGAAAGATATAAAGAGAAAGAAGGATTTACATATGGTTTATTGACTTAGAGAAGTTGTATGATCGGTCCCCAAATATTCTTGAAAATGTTAAATTGCTGCTTTTCATTTTGTAGTTGCATGTTCCTTTGGTTTAGTACATGTTAATAGTCCATGTTATTGTACTCATTTAACCATGATATACTATTTACAGTGCTATATGTCCTTACTTGGCATTGGAGACATGCCGGCAATGGCGCTTAAGCAAGAAAACTGTAAACCTGATGCGTAATGGAAAGATGCCGACTGTTACCATAGAACAGGCTCAAAAGAACTTCTCCAAGGTTTGTATCCTTTTGCTGAAACCCCCGTGTCCATTAAAAATATATTTAAGCATAAATATATTTTTCTCCCCCAAATTATATAGTCTGATCAAAGCAATATTTTCCTGCATATTTCAGTTGATTTCCTTCTGAAGGCATATCATAATTTTGATTCATCTTTTGCTGGAAAAAGTAAATATAGTGAGTGACTTGCCAAAAAGGGGAGCGTACCTGTGTACACGAAATGTATGAACCAATTCCACCAAAGCAGTAAAATAGTCTCAGACTGAAACTATAGGGAATTAAAAACTTGACAGCATTCACAAAACTGCACCAAACTCATCTTTCTTGTTTATCTATAAAAAAAAAAAAAATAGAGACCTGTCAGGTTTCTTTTTGGGTACTGATTCTCACTCCAGCCAAAAAGTAGTTTTGGTTTCTTCGCTTCAGATTCATTCTTCTCTGTCAATTTGTTAGTTGACCTTTTTGGTTAGCGTTATCATTTAATTCCAAGAGATTGCCTGTTTTGTTATTACAGCGTTGGCAAATTGTCTGTTATATCCTTGTTTCCTAGTAATATATGAAATCAATAATTAATTTTCTAAAAAATCAGTAATTGCATGGTGATGTTCTTGGCTAGTCTGTTGTTATCATGGAATTCGGATATGTTTGGTCCTTAGTAGCAATATTCTGTCAGCAATTCCATATAGTGGCAACATCATTGCACGCCCAAATAAGTTTTATTGAAAGTTCTTACAAGTAATCATTTGGAATATCCGAAATTACATACTGATAAGCAGTATGAATGCCTAATGTGTAGAAGTTTTACAAAAACAAGATGATCCCGAAAAGGAATTCTTCTTGGTGCAATTACTCCAAAGAATAGTGTAAACACTGCACTGCCACATAGTACATTCATCCTTCTATCAAAGCTTCTAAAATTAATCGAAAGAGGGGAACTCACAACTGCAGGGCTAATCCAGGTCTCTCCAATGACCGCCAACAATTTATCCCAAAGATGGCGGGCATTTGAGAGGTTAGAAAAAGGTAGTTGTGAGACTCGGAATACGATGCACGTAACACAGCAATCTGGAGACAATTTCTTATACGGTCTCCTGCTGAAGATCATTAGTATTGAACTTATTGAGCACCTGACACCACTCGCCATGATTGTGAAAGTTACCCTTACTTTCCAAATAAAGGGCGCAAGCGGAAAAATGTGAGACGGGATCGAGCCAAATGGGACAGAAAGGATTTCCAAGAATAGGTGCTAGAAAATTGATGACCTAATCATATATGTGAGAAAGGTGAACATGGGAGAGAACACCCAAAATTATTTCATTTTCTAGTGAAAGTTGAAAATGTTCTATGCACTATAAACAATGGAGTATTGTGGAAGTGGTGGACAGCTCGAGTTCCAGGTCCAAGAAGCGACGGTGGAGAATTCGAGTGCGAGTTCTTCGCAAACAAGGGAGATCGATGCAGCCCAAAGTTGAGTTGCTTTAGTTTAAGATTAATGATTAATAATATTTTGATGTTTAGGAACAGATGGTGTCCAAGAAGCGACGGTGGAGAATTCGAGTGCGAGTTCTTCGCAACCAAGGGAGATTGATGCAGCCCAAAGTTGAGTTGCTTTAGTTTAAGATTAAAGATTATTACTCCCTCCGTCCCGGATAAATGTTCCTAGTGGATAAAACACAGGAATTAAGAAACATAATTAATGATGTGCAAAATGTGTTCTGACCATAATACCCATGAACATTAATTGAGTTCAACTATAAATAATTGAGTTTGTTTGGGATGTGTTATACTAAATGAAGCTTTAAGGGTATATTAGGAAGAATGGTAGAGAATAGGTAGAGCAAAAGTTTTTAGGAACATTAGTTGGGACATCCCAAAATAGAAAGTAGGAACATTTATCCAGGACGGAGGGAGTAATATTTTGATGTTTAGGAACAGATGGTGTCTTTGATTTTCTCGATGAGGTCTTGGAAGTGGAACGTTTTAGTCGTCATGGCTGTCTAGGTTTGAATTGTCATATTAGGTGCATGAATTGAGACCTTTGAGTAGCCTTATGTAATCTATAAATACCTTTGTTATTTTCACCAAAAGGAGCCTTCTTTTGAATCATAATAAAAATATAATCTTGGGAATTCTCCCCTTATTAGCCTTCTAAGGCTTCCTTTGCTGTTCACAACAATTATCTTTTATTGGACAAGTATTTGTGCTGCATCAACGAGGTTCACTATGATCTTGCACCGAAAATCATCACGGGGAAACTTCTTTGGCCTCAGTTTTGCAACTGATACTTGCTGTTAAGCCCTTTGAGAAATGATGATCAAACAAATGCCTTGTTGCAACGGTATGTTTTCCGAATAAAGCAGTGATGAAAGGCGAATAATTCTGAGAATGAACTGGATGAGAAAAATAAGACGTGCATGAAAAGTTACCACACAAAAGATCCATCTTGATTTAAGAAACTAGAAATCTTAGCCTTTTTTAAGGAGTGTATACTGAAAGAGACGGGGATAAGCATTGTCGGTTGAGTAGGGAATTGTCTCTGTCTAACAATTCCAGTAAAACGTAATGCGAGAATTTGGCCCAAGTTGTAACCTTAATAAGTGGGAAAAATAGATCTGTTGTTTGCCACACAAAACTTGTACCATTGCAGTATTTTCTTTTCAAATTTCAAAGCTTGATTTCCAATGATCGCTTCCTTTAGTATCTGGATTCCATTTAATTTGCAGAATAGGGGATTATCTGTACAGAAATTCCTCAGTTGATACAAGAAGGCTCACTTCAATGCTTAATTTTAGCTAATAGCTGGGCTGTTATTTCAAATAGGATAGGAAAAGACATTATGCTTGTACTCCTGGCTAGAAGATCAAATGATTTTTGAAACTCTGTAGAGTAATCTGTGAAGAACATTTGGTGTTGAAAAAGGAAGTAGACATTATTGCCTTCTAAGAGCATCGAAAGTAGTTTGAGCTTGACATTCCAAATTTTGTAGCCAAGAATTAGTGTGTAGGTGATGTCGAACCACTCTAAGATCCCACACTTAAAATTAGAATGGCAAAGGGATTTCCAACCAAAGGAAACCTAAAACACTTTTTATTCCAACCTAAATTACTCATTGAAAGATTACAATGATTTATAGGCCTAACAAGCTAACTCTAATTGTAGAACTTTACTCAAATACCCCTAACTAGTTAAAATGCCAAAATAACTAAAAATTAATAAAATTGAACATACATAAATAACATCCTATTTGCCTCTGCATCATTCTCCCCGGGTTGGAGGAGAGTTCGACCTCGAACGTATCAACTCAAGAGAGTATCCATAAGCAAACAATCATCGTCACTCGGTGGGTCCAAAGGATTAACTACTTGATCAACATGATCAGCGTCGCCCAGAAGGTCATGCTTGATGGCCGGAGTATCTTGCCCTTTGTCTTGAACTTTCCTTTCTACCATAAGCCGTTGTTGCTTTGCAGCATCGCGATAAGGAAAATTCCGAGCGAAATGATTAATACCCCCACAAGCAAAACAACCATTATCAACCTTATTAGGGGGTCGCAAACGTGAAGAGCCAGAAGGTAGTAGTTTGGACTCAACTTCTTGTGGTCGCTTGTCAAACTGATCCGAAAGATGTTTGATCTTTTGTTCACACCCTCGTGCAAATGAATGCGTATTATCAACGGAACCGAAATCATGATTAAGCACCTCATAGCGAATGTCACTCGCAACCCATTAATATAGAGTGCAATACTTGTTGATCAGATTCTTCAATTCGGCTGTGAAGAGACAATTTGTGAAATTCCTGAGCATAAGCATCCATAGACCCACAACCCTAGCAAAAATTCTGTAGTTCGTGAAGCATATCCCTATGGAAATTCAATGGAATGAACTTTGTAACCATAGCATCCTTCATATCACGCCAACTATGTGTTGGAGTCAATCCTTGAGCCAGTCACTGATGATTGGGATCTGCCCACTAAGAACTAGCATTGTGGCCTAGTAGCCACAAGTAAATTTTGACGACCACGAGGAACAAACTGATAAGCAAAGACTTGCTCCACCAAATTTTCCCTTTCAATAAAGACTGGCTCAGACTCCCCATTAAATTCAGAAGTTCGACCTTAATTCCAAAATCACATACCTTTGGTTGCTCGGGAGGACACACTTCTAGAGGTGGTGCCAACAGAGCCCGAGGAGTACACATTGGAGCTGCAGGGGGAAGAGGAGGAGAGATTTCCTCAATAGGTTGTTTACCCAAGCTCTTCACGAGGTCATGCAACTATTTAGTCAAGGCAACGAGTTGAGTATTTGTAGAAGCATGTTGAGCATCCATTTTCCGGGGGGTTGGAGCTTCAAATTCGGCATTTTGCTTCGCTTGCAACATTGCAAACTCATCTTTGAAAGTCTAAAATTGTGCCTGAAGGTCATTGTTGGATACTTGGAGACACCCATTGGAAAATTTACAAATATTCAGAAGTTTGGGGTATATCTGTACTTTATGTAACCTGGAGGGTGTTTGTTGAACCTTCTGGAACTTGGAGGGCTGCTTGTAATTTCTAGATTTTTTGTATCAAAAGTCGACTTGGAACGTGTTGTCTTTTGCTCGACCTAGGAAAGGGTGATTGCAACAATGAAATCCAGCAATGGCCAGATGGATGCTCCGAGGTGGCTAGGGTTCCGTTGAGAGGCGGCGGTGACGGCAACGACTAGAGTTCCGGCGATACAACCAGAACGATAGTAGCCTAAAATGAATGCTCTGATCCTATACGGGGATGTTTCGACTGTTTAACAGGTGACCGGCTGTTTTTTTTTTTCTGGATATTGGTGGCAGCGGAAAAATATGGAATGATGGTGATTTTATGGATGAAGATGAAAGAGCGCCCGGTGATAGTTGCTCTGATACCAAATGCTGTCGAACCACTTTAAGATCCCACCCTTAATGTTAAAACGACAAAGGATTTCCAACCAAAACCTAAGACACTCTCACGTAAATTACTCACTGAAAGATTACAAGCTAAGCCTAATTGTAGAACTTACTCAAATGCCCCTAACTAGTAAAAATGCCAAAATAACTAAAAATTAATAAAATTGAAATAAATGACATCCTATTTGCTTCTGCATTAGTAGGATTCTAACCTTGGTTTCTCTGATTGAGTATAATTTCGATTCATTTAAGACAATTGATGATCAAAGATCATGGAAGATTTTAATGATCATTAATGAAGAGGGTTTGGTGGATCTACCTTTAACAGGGAGTTTGTTTACGTGGTTCAGAGCTGGGGATAGACGACAAAGTTCAAGGATTGACAGATTCATTTTTTTGACAGATGGGGATGAGCAGTTTGGTGGGTTCATTAAGAGGTGTCTTCCGATGGTGATCTCGGACCATGCCCCTATTCTGTTAGAAAGCAGAAATGTTGATAAAGGAAAAATCTTGTTTAGATTTGATAAAGGAAAAATCTTGGACCAATGTTCCATTTTTTTTTCGCGTGTGTGAGCTTCAAAAAAAGTCTTGATGCCTCTTTCATAGCTCTTATTCCGAAAAAAAGGGAGCTGTGGAATTGAAGGATTTTAGACCCATTAGTCTCATTTGGGGGGTTGTATAAGATCATTGCTAAGGTTTTATCGACTTGTTTGAGGTGGGTGATTGGCAAGGTAATCTCAGAATCTCAGCATGCCTTTGTGGGGAATAGACAGATTTTGGATGCGGCGTTGATAGCAAATGAGGTAGTTGATGCTAGAACGCGTAGCGGAGTCCCGGGCTTACTTTGCAAGTTGGATATTGAGAATCATGTCAAATGGGACTTCTTGATCTATCTTATGTCCAGAATGGGATTTGGGGATAAGTGGAGGAAGTGGATTCTTCATTGCATCTCTATGGTTAGATTTTCAGTCTTAGTTAATGGCAGCGAACTGGATTCTTTTCGAGTTCGAGAGGCCTACCGAAAGGCGACCCTTTCTCCGTTTCTCTTTCTAGTGATCATGGAGGCTTTGAGTCGCCTTCTCGATAAATTTGTGGAGGGAGGTTTTCTTCAAGGATTCAAAGTAGGCAGAGCTCGTGAGAGGGAGTTGATGGTTTCTCATTTGTTGTGTGCAGATGATTCCCTTGTCTTTTGTGAGGGAAAGAAATCTCAGATGGGTTACTAGATGGGTTACCTTTGTCTGTTCCCCTATTTTTCAAGTGGCGTCGGGGTTAAAGATCAACATCTCTAAGTGCGAGATTATTCCTGTACGATTAGTGGAGGATTTTGCGAGTCTGACTTCTTTTTCTTCGATGCAAGGCTGCGTCTCTCATGTGGGTTTACCTCTCGGAGCCCCCTTCAAGAGTGTTGCTATTTGGAATCTAGTGATAGAAAAGTATGAGAGGCGTTTCGCAGGTTGGAAAAGACATATTCTTTCTAAAGGGGTCAGTTGACATTGATTAGTACTACTTAAGCCAACCTTCCGACTTATTTTATGTCCGTGTATGAGGTTGGAAAAGTTGGTAAGGGACTTCTTATGGGAAGGCAGAAGGATGGTGGATTGGGAGTAATAATATTCAGGGTGTTCAGCGTTGATGAATAAGGGGTTGTGGCGTTATTTAGTTGACAGAAGTGGAAGGTGGTGGTGGGTAAGTGTGGCATTGGAAGTCATTGGTGGTTTCCAAAGGAAATCTCCTCTTCTTTTGGGTCAAGTGTTTGGAAAGGGATTAGGAGAGGGTGGGACCCATTTTTTCGGTTGATTTCTTTTGAGATAGGCAATGGTGATCTTGTGAGGTTTTGGGAGGACAAATGGTGTGGTGAGATGGAGTTGAGGAGAACGTTTCCTAATCTTTACAGCATTGTGGTGAATCAAGAGGAATTGGTAAGCTCAATCCTAGTGGTTATGGATGGCAGAGTTACTTGGAATCCTTTATTTCATAGAGATTTGCAAGATTTGGAATTTGGTTAAATTGGCCAGCTTTTTGAAATGTTGTATTCGCATCAGGTGCAAGGGGTTGGCAAAGACAAACTGTTGTGGGCGGGGACAAAGAATAGGGAGTTTTCAGTGAAGTCTTTCTGGTGGTAAAGGTATTTCTTTTCCCTGGAAGGCTATTTGGAAGTTGAATGCTCTACTAGTAGATTGGCCTTCTTAGCTTGGGAGGCTACGCGGGAGGCTATTGTAACGGGAGAAAATCTGAGGGCAAGGAAGATGATCTACGTCAATTGGTGCTTTATGTGCAAAAAGGACGAGGAAAGCGTCAATCACTTGCTGCTGCATTGCTGTGTAGCATGGGAGTTACGGAGTTCTTTGTTTTGTCTGGTCAATGTGTCTTGGGTTATGCCAGGGTCCATCAAAGATCTCTTCCAGGGCTTGTCTCTTTTTAAGAGGAGGAGTATTTTTTAGAAACAGCTTTGCTGGTTATTTACTGGAAAATAAGGAAAGAGCGAAACCAAAGGGTGTTCAAGAATGTGGAGTCGGATCTTGATAGGATTAAGGAGGATATATTTTGTACCCTTCATATCTGGTACACTAAGGCTCATTTAATTACAGGGATTCAGTGGTAGGATTAGTGGATGGTTTATAGTTTGTATAGCTCTTTTGTGTAGTATACTCCCAGTATACAAAGGACGCGCCACCTGTTTTGACGCTGTGATTAATATATCTTTCTAGCTTATTTATCAAAAAAAAAAAAAAAGATTTGTCTAGTTAAAGCCTGTAGGAATGACAAAGAAATGGTGGTTTGGTGTTGAAGATGGTATAAGAAGAAAAGGACAACCACCAATAAGCACATGAAGAGAGATGTCATAGAATTCATGCTAGAGCTTCTAACGATCTTTTGATGAATGAATTGAAGAAAGAACTCACAGCAGAAGCTTTTGCTTCGTGGCCTGCAGGGATTGCAGAATTCCTTGTGAGCTGAAGCTTTCAGAGGTGAAGACTGGTGGATCTCTTTTGAGGGTGACCCCAACCATGTTTTCTTGTCTTCCTAATATCTTTTCAATTGAGCGTGCGCACTCATTCTATCCTAGCCTAGTTCGTCTTTCTCCTCTATCCCATTTGCTTTACTTCATTCTTTTGTAATCTGCCAAGCATCATGCATCACAAAAGAGTGGTCCTCGAGTGATATTTTAGTTTTCTTTTTCTTGTTTTTTCTCTCTGTATTGGATATTCTCTGTACTGCCATTTACCATCTCTTCTATTAGAAGTTCTTGCATCTTGAAAGGAAAAGTTCAGTGATATCTTTATACCTTCTCATATATACTTTCATACATATACTACATTGGTTTTAGCAGCTACAGCCATTTGCAGTGCAGCAGTCACTAACACATGTTTGGGATAGAGGAATGAGAGCATGAAACCAAATTAATTGATAGACGTTCTCAGTTAGTAATTTAGTGGGCGAGAAAAGAACTAATTAGACTTGAATGTCCTTTATGATATCCCAACAACATAAAATCGTAGTCCACAACTCATAAGATGTTAGGTTTTGTAGCAAATACTAGCCTGATTATTATCAGTATGACCTCTATTGTTGATGATTATTGTGGTAATCTGTTTTCGTGGTAGGCTTTCAACTTGCTACTGACCCCCGTGGTCGATTTACTGCAATGAAAAGTTAATACTTGTGTTATATCATCTAATGAATAGAAAATAATAATTGTTGCATGCTTTTCCAGGCAGTTAAATCTGGCCTACTGAAAATTTTATCCAAAATGGGAATTTCGTTGCTTTCAAGGTTTGTTCTCATCTCCGAAATGGATGGCATTTTTCGTAAATATATTAATCATGTTTTGTTTTGCTTGGATTTAGTTATTGTGGTGCACAGATATTTGAGATATATGGATTAGGGAAAGAGGTGGTCGATCTTGCATTTTGTGGAAGCGTATCAACTGTTGGTGGATTAACTCTTGATGAGGTAAAATATACAAGTGAATTAAGCATCTCACCTCCAATTCTTTCATAATTCCAATCATACTCCTTTTGTTGTAATGATGAATATGTTCTTACTGACTGAAGTGTAAAAGTATACATATAGCAGTAATTAGGGACTAGGACCAACCTGTACTGTTTGTTTCTCTACCATATATGTTGTATACAGAAAGCATTCTGGACCTTCTCTTTTCTTATGTTAGGAACTGCATCCAAAATATGCTTTTCTGAATGGTAGCAAAAACTGCCTTGCACTTTAGATTATTGGATTAAATTTCTTTATCAATGTATTGTACTTTTAGAAATGCTTTTCTGAAATTAATTTGGAAGTTTACCAGACAAGTTATTGGGAAAAAAGAGTAAAATGTTTGAATGATTGCCTTACTTTCCCTATGATCAGACTAAGGAATGGCTCTCTAGATGTTGTGTTTCCTATTAGCAGGAGCTGATACCCACGTTTAAGTTACATCTGTCATCTGGTTTGTGTGTATTTCATTTTAAATTTGTTCAGCTTTTGGCATCTTACATCTGTGAATAGTTTTCAGTTGACCTGTTTATCATCTGACCGGGCATGCCTGCAATGTTTTGGGTCTTACGAATGAGTATCACTTAAATTTAGTAATTAATGAAGTACAGTGCTCCAAAATTATTAAAGACCATGATTTCTAAAGCACAAACTGGAAGTATAGTGCAGATCATTTTGCTGGGGCAAATGCTAGTTTAGTTGGATGAGTAGAATTCTCAATATTTCTCATCCCTTCTTACACTTGGAGCTATTAATAGAAATTAGGGCAAATTACATGAATTGTCCCTGTACTTACACTTTTTTCACAAATCATCCCTGAACTTGGACTTTGCTCGTGCTTGGTTCAAAGTTCACCATTTTGCTCCCCATTAGTCCTTCGTGTGGATGCCATTACAATATATTTGTTAAATAGTTGTGTGATAAGTATAGGGGTTATAAATATAAATCTTCAAATTTAACGACTTAAATTTAAAAACTAGACTATTTATTTGGGGTGGAAAGGGAGTATTACATAGTTGTTAGTATCGTACCATACGCGATACGTATCGTACGATACGATACGAAAATCACCTATTTAGATACGTATTGCATTCGTAATGGGCTCTGTATCGTATGATATGCTTAGCGTATCATACGATACGCGATACGTATCATACAATACGATTAAGCGTATCATACGATACGCGATACGTATCGTACAATACGATACGAAAATCACCAATTCTTATTACCTCCCTTTTTAAACCTAAATCTAATTTGTCCATTATCCAATTCCCTAATCCTCCATTAAAAGAAAACCCTTGCTGATAGTAATAATAGAGTCCATATATGCTAAAGAGTGAAGACAAAATTGAAGGAAGAAAATACTACAACTTGGAATTTATTTATTTTTTCAAAAAAGTAAGAATTTGATAGTTTTTAAGCTTAAAAGTTTACTTAATTGTGAATATTTTCTGTTTTGATCTATTTTCTTTTTCTCCTTTTTTTTTTTTTGGGTTAATATCAAGCTTTCAAAATATTTAGTGTTTACTTCTCTTCCTCTTCTTCTTCTTGATAGAACTTGAAATTGAGTTTATTACCTATAGTTGCTTGTCTTTTTTTTTTTTTTGGGATAGTTCAATTGTTTAAGACTTATTTTTTTAGATTCTTAATGACAAGTAGATTCTTAATAACAAGTTACAATATGAAGTTTAACCTTAATCATTGGATAATATATTCTTATTAATTATTGCTTAATAGTCATTATATATATACATATATATAGCGTATCTTGCGATACGCGATGCGTATCCCGATACATATCATAGAGATAGAATTTTGATACACGATACGTATCCCAATTTGACAACTATGGAGTATTATATTATTATACTCCCTCTGTCCCAAAAAAATAACTCTATTTGACAAGTCAAACTTTTAAGTTTGTAGCTTTACTTACTTATACCTTCTTCAAATTACAATAAAATTATTACTATCTTCAAAAAGAAGACTATATTTTTGGGATAAACCAAAGAGGAAAGAAGAGCTATTTTTTTGGGACGGAAAGAGTAGATAATAACACCATTTAGTCTTGTAAAATATGGCCGATTCGAAGACTAAATGGTTTTATTATCTATAATAATTTAATACTCCAGCCGTCCCA
The DNA here is from genome assembly GCA_016624345.1 of Platycodon grandiflorus. NCBI lineage: Eukaryota > Viridiplantae > Streptophyta > Magnoliopsida > Asterales > Campanulaceae > Platycodon > Platycodon grandiflorus. The sequence continues at coordinate 17,965,702 of CM028363.1, forward strand.
AAAAGAAAATATTAGTTTCACTTTCTATTTTTTTTGCCCTAAATAAATAGTCTCATTTCTAATAAACAATGAAATTTGAAGATTTATATTTAATACCCCTATACTTATCACATAACTATTTAACGGATATTTTGTAACGGCATCCACGTGAAGAACTTCAGGTGAGCAGAAATGGTGTACTTTGAACCAAGCACGGGTAAAATCTAAGTTCAGGAACAATTTGTGGGAAAAGTGTAAGTACAGGGACGATTCTTGTAATTTTCCCTAGAAATTATATGGTTATTTCATGTTTTATACTCCTGTTTTTTTTCTCCTCCCAATCACCTGAAATGACTTTTGAAGTCTGTAAAATGTAATAATGATCCACATGGTTACTAGCTCAGTATTGCAAGCGGGATTCGCTAGTGGTACCAGATACACTTATTAGAACAGGCGTTATTTTCCCAAGTTGGTGGTCCCTAGTCATGGATCACATTTGAATGCTAGCAGCCTTGAGTTAAAAAAAGAAATCTTCCTTGTCTTGTGACATTCTTTTTCTTTCTCATTTTTCGACAATTATCTTTCCAATTTAAATTGATCACAACTCAAAAGATGAGGTCAATCATTGATTGCTTGGACAAATGGTTCACTTTAAGCTTAGTATGGACCTTTGACATTAACTGTATTAGCTTCTAAGCCCAGAAATCCTTGGGAAAAGTTGATGGTAATAGCATATGCAACATAATTTTAATCTGAAGTTCCTTGGGTTAGTACTGATCCATAGTTACTGATAGGTATTGTTGTACTGAAGTTTTGTTCTTTTCTTGCAGTTAGCAAGGGAGAGTTTGTCGTTTTGGGTAAAGGCTTTCTCCGAGGATACTACTAAAAGACTCGAAAATTTTGGGTTTATACAATTTAGACCAGGAGGTATCTTTTGTTCAAACATGATTAGATTGTGTTATATGTGAGTTTATTTAATGCCTCATATCTAATGTTATGTTTATGGTTATTCATGTTTGTGACAGCTCATTTATTTCAAATAATTGTACCTTCTGTTGACTTCTGATTTTTTTTTTTTGATAAGTAATAATGAATTATATACCGAAAATGCGTCAAAACAGGTGACGCGTACTTTGTACACTAGATGTATACTATACCAAAAGAGCCTAACTAGCCATAGAAAAGCTATACACAAATTCAGCAAATTTAGATCCAGTTAAAGAGGGTTGAAACTGTCCTTGAGCACCAAAAAACAGGTTGCGGTGCATAGAATTCTTTAGACTTATAATGGACCCTTCCGCGTTTTCAAACGCCCTTTGATTTCTCACCCTCCAAATTGTCCACCAAATACTAAGCGGAGCAGCCTCCCATATAATAAATCTCCTCTTCCTGCTGCCAAAATAATGCCAACTCCTAAGGAGGTCTATTATTGATTCTGGCATTACCCAAGATATGTTAAGAAGACTTAACAACATACTCCATAGCTCCATCGCCACCGGACAATGGAGCAGCAGATGATTGACACTTTCTCCGCACCCTTTACACATGTAACACCAGCTTATATAGATTTGATGTCGTCTCCTCAGATTATCACTTGTAAGAATAGCTTCATGAGCCGCTTCCCACGTGAAAAACGCCACTTTATTTGGCGCTAGAGTCTTCCACACTGCCTTCCATGGAAACAAGGGTCTGTCACCATTAACCAGCTTCTTATATTACGACTTTACTGAGAAGACACTGCTCTTAGAACCCTTCTGCCTCACTCATCACCCTCACCACCAATCTGCTGGGAATACAATCTCAAATAAACACAACAGCTCTTCCAACTCCCAATCCTCAAAGTTTCTGTGGAATTTCGGACTCCAAATCACCTTTCCATCTACCCTTTGCATTACCACACTAACTAGGCACTCCTTATCCGTGGCTATGCTAAATAGATTGGGAAAAACCCTCTTCAATTCAGAATCGCTACACCATTTTTCTCCCCAAAATAGGACCGTGGAGCCCTCCCCTACATCAAACAAGATGAATCTCTAAAAAGAATTCTAGCCTAACCCACCCTCCCTAACACTAAAATAGACATTCTCCCACTTGACAAGATGAAATTTCCGCCCTCCGACTATCCTTCCCATAAAAAATTTCTCTCCAACTTTTCTAACCTGTTTCGCACGGAGGTAGGCAGCACAAACAGCGACAAGAAGTAGGTAGGCATACTAGACAACGTGTTCTTAACTAGTACTAGCCTACCAACTTTGGACAAGAATCGATTTTTCCACCCCGCCAACCGACGATCAAACCTCTCGATCACCGGATTCCACATTGCTTTGCTCTGAAAAGGGGCACCGATAGGTAAACCAAGATAAGTAGAAGGAAGGCTAGCAACCCTACACCCAAAGAAGGAAGCCAACTGATCAATTATCCACTACCCCAACTGGAATAATTTCGCTTTTAGTCTTTGAGATGTTGATTTGGAGACCCAACATCGCCTGAAAAAATAACAACACCAGCCTCAAGTACCCCAATTGAGACATCTCAGGCCCGCAAAACACAAGAGTGTCATCTGCGAAGAGGAGATGGGATACCATAGTGTCTTGCCCTCCCCAGCCCTGCCCACCTTAAAACTGCTTATGTAGCCTCCCGATACTGCTCTCTCCATCAACCTGCCCAATGCCTCCATGATTAAAATAAAATGGAATGGGGAAAGAGGGTCTCCTTGGCGCAATCCCCTTGAGCTAGCAAAGAAACCTGCCGGCTCGCCATTTACTAAAATAGAGAAACACCTCGTAGAGATGCAAAACTGAATCCACTTCTTCCATTTAACCCCAAACCCCATCCTGTCCAGCATGTACATTAAAAACAATCCCAATTTACGTGATCATATGCTTTCTCGATGTCCAGCTTGTATAGCAATCTTGCCTCTGCACTTTTCAACCTCGCATCCACAATTTCATTGGCAATAAATGACACATCCAGGATTTGGCGGCTTCGGACAAACGCATGTTGGGATTCTGAGACAATTTTTCCAATGACTCTCCTTAATCTCTAGGCTAGCACTTTTGCTATTAATTTATACACTCCTCCAATCATAGGCCTAAAGTCTTTCAAGTTGCTTGTGGCCGCCTTCTTTGGGATTATGGCAATAAAAGCAGCATTAAAACTCTTTTCAAATCGTATATTGGCATGAAAGAATTGGAAAACCTCCATAACATCTGTCTTTATCACCTCCCAACAGTTTTGGAAAAATGCCATAGAGTAGGATAAAAACAATCAAATTAACTTGTAACTGAGATGCCATCTTACTTGTATTGTAGGCTCTTTGAATACCGTTGAAGAAATTGGATAGAATCTGGAGCCTTAATATGTTTTGGAAATACAAGAAAATGATTTGCGACTTATTTTATGACTATCCTTCTTTCTGGAATTCAAATCTCTTCTATTCATGGGGCTAACATATAGACTTAAAGGAAAGCTGAGCTATCCTTATATTGTTAACCGATTGGTGTTCTAATGAATACCAGGCTGCATTAAAATTATAAAAATAAAGGAACACCAAGTTAATCCTTTATAACCAATTGCTGAAATTATGCCTTTGGATGCTGAATTCTGTTAGGCCTGGGTTTTGTCCCGATAAATATTCATGGATCAGAAGCTCTCAAAATATGCTAAAGTATGAGCGGAGTAGTGATCTTATTTGTTTCCTCGGTAGTTGAATCTTGTTTTCCTTTTTCTTCTGCATATAGTTTTCTGTGGAGGGTATTTTATCTTTGACCTAGAAGAGTATATTTAAAATTATCTTTATGGGGTTAAAAACTGCTCGTTTACTGTAGTATTGTAACCAAAGTGGTTCTTGGACAGTTTGTTGGTTAGCCGCCTACATAGGGTTACTCGTTCGATTTACCAGCTGCTCTCTCTCTCTCTCTCTCTCTCTCTCTCTCTCTCTGTGCACACAAAAATCCACGCTCATGCACTGTGCTCTCAGAACTTCAGAATGATTGGACCGGCAACATTCTTTTGGGAACTTCTCTACTGATTAGGATTTTTTATTGTGTTCCTTTGTCTAATTGGAAGGGGAATATCATGGAAACAACCCAGAGATGTCAAAACTGCTCCACAAAGCTGTTCGTGAAAAGCGTGAGAATGCTTATTCAATTTACCAGCAACATTTGGCAAACCGACCTGTGAATGTGAGTTGAAGGGATTGTCTCCTCAGTCTGATATTTGTTAAAGTATCTTATAAGCTTTATATTAATGAAACACTCATCTCAACATTTATGTCTTTTTTTGGCCCCCAGGTTCTTCGTGATCTTCTTGAATTTAAGAGTGACCGCTCCCCGATTCCAGTTGGAAGGGTTGAATCTGCTTTATCTATCGTTCAGCGGTTTTGCACTGGTGGAATGTCTCTTGGGGCTATTTCCAGGGAAACCCATGAAGCGATTGCCATTGCAATGAATAGAATAGGTGGCAAATCTAACTCTGGAGAAGGTGGTGAGGTAATCTGCTCAGTACTTATGTACATTTCCCTTTTTCTATTATAATATAAAGACATGTAATCCTTGTTAGTTTTATTAATCAACAGTTTTTTGTTTTGGGGGATGTTATGATATATATGATGTTATTTTCATCTAGGATCCGATTCGCTGGAGTCCACTGACTGATGTTGTTGATGGGTACTCTCCTACATTGCCACACCTTAAAGGTCTTCAAAATGGGGATACTGCTACAAGTGCTATTAAGCAGGTCGGAACTTTATTTTTTCTCATCGGATGAATTCATTCCACTTCATAGTCCATATGTATAGTCATTTTTATATGCTTGATAAAGAACCACTATTACTATCTTATTGCCAAAAATAGAAGCTGGATGGATATTCTCAAATAGATGACATGTGCGTAGATAGAAATCATCGTTGGTGCACAACATTCTATAGTAAAAAGCCCAATGGATTGTATCATCTCATCCATGTTTACCAGGGAAAGACTAAATGCTTAACTGAGAATTGTGTATCCTTCAGGTTGCTTCGGGACGTTTTGGTGTCACTCCGACATTCTTGGTGAATGCTGATCAGATAGAGATCAAAATTGCTCAAGGTGCAAAACCAGGTGAAGGTGGCCAATTGCCTGGAAAAAAAGTTAGCGCGTATATTGCAAGGCTAAGAAACTCTAAACCTGGGGTTCCTCTTATTTCTCCACCTCCACACCATGATATCTACTCCATCGAAGATCTTGCTCAATTGATCTTTGATCTTCATCAGGTGAATATGTGTAGCATCCTGAATTTATGTTAATCTTAATAATAATAATTTTACAACAAAGAATGGGAATCATGTTTTGACATAGCCTGTGATGAACAGATAAACCCCAAGGCTAAGGTATCTGTAAAGCTTGTTGCTGAAGCCGGAATTGGTACTGTGGCATCTGGAGTTGCTAAGGCTAATGCTGATGTTATACAGGTACCCCATCTTTGTTTAATAGCATTAAAGTATTTTGCATCCTTGATAACATACTTTTCTTATGTTTTTTTCTGATAAAAACAAGCTACGAAATGGAGTCTGTCAAAACTCAGGACAATTCTGTGCATATTTCTTTATTAAAAGTAGGAAACTTCTTTCCTTTTTTCTGCTCTGAAGAAAATATTTGTAGAAGATTAATCCACAAACTCACAGAGATATCTGGTCTTTACCAGAAATGACTGCATTACTCTTGTATGTCATCCTCCCCTCCAATTGCCCCTCACCCCATGGTAATTTCCTGATTAGGAAAATGATTATCTACTATTTTCATTGGGATTACTCTTATCTCATAGTTGGTTAAGATAGAAAGTTGCATTTGTTGTAAAAGATAGCTATCAACAAGAAACTTTCAGAAGCACATTTCTGCATGGTTGACGTATGTACTTGGTCAACTTTTAACTTGGTGAGGCAGTCCTTGGTTGGAATCAAGAAGAGCATGATATCCCAAGGGAAGGTTCATGTATATGATAGGAAGCATCACAAAGCTTGACTCATAATCATTCTCTTAGTTTTAGGTATATTTATCTTGTTGAAAAATATGGTACTCCCTCCATCCCAAAATAATAGTCTCACTTTCCTCTTTGGTTTGTCCTAGAAAAAATAGTCTCATTTCTGAAAAAGGATATAATTTTAGTGCAACTGAAAGGATGTACAAACAAGTAAAGCTACAATCTTAAAAAATTTGACTTGTCAAATGGGACTATTTTTTTTGGGATGGCGGGAGTAATAAATTAGTTTAATTTAGTTTCGGTATTATTGGTTTAAGGATTCATGTAGCCGACTAATGTAAAACGCAGCAGAAATCAACAAGATAAACGAACAATTCAAGGGAACGTTCGACCTTAATTCGAATCCACGAACAAAGGATTTGATAAGAAATCAATCAGATCTCTTCTGCAAGCCAATTAAGACTTAAAGGTTGAAAACCCAAATTGCTAAGCAGTCGTCAATTGATAATAATTAAAAATTGTCTTTAAACAATAACAAAGAAAGTATTTATACTACCTAGGAAAGCTGGAAAACCTAATTAAAACGGAATTAGAAAAACACCAAGACTCCTAATTGAAACAGGAAACAAAACTGTTTAAGACTCCTAATTGAAAAAGGAAACAAAACTTGTTTAAGACTCCTAATTGAAACAGGAAACAAAACTGTTTAAGACTCCTAATTGAAACAGAAACAAAACTGTTTAAGACTCCTAATTGAAACAGAAACAAAACTGTTTAAGACTCCTAATTGAAACAGGAAACAAAACTGTTTAAGACTCCTTATTGAAAAAGGAAACAAAACTTCAGTTCCCGACTTGCACCAAAAACGCAGAAAGCCTGCAATCTTCCACCAAGGCTTGATCAACCAATACTTGTGCTACATCATTCTCCCCCACTTTAAAAGGATTCGTCCTCGAATCCGCATCCACATAAAGAGGATCATCCGGGTAGAAATTAACCAAATCTGCAACATTAAAAGTAGGAGAAATATTCCACCCAGCCGGCAAGTCCACCACATATGCATTATCATTGATCTTCTCCAAAATCTTGCAAGGACCAATTTTCTTCGGATGAAGCTTGCTATAGGTACCGTGAGGAAAACGTTCTTTGTGCAAATAAACCATAACCATGTCTCCCACGGAAAACACCTTGTGACGACGTCGCTTGTCAGCTTCTTTCTTATACTTCGCATTAGATTCCTCAATATTCTTCTTCACCTCAGCTTGAACAGTATCAATCATTTCGGCCATATTCTTAGCCGCAACACTATAACCAGGTAAGCTAGGCAACGGAACCAAATCAAGAGTATGAGTAGGAGCCCTCTGATAAACAATCTCGAATGGAGTCATCTTTGTAGTCCTGTTGGGCATATTGTTGAATGCAAATTCAGCAGTTGCCAACACCAAGTCCCACTTCTTGGGATGATCACTACACAAACAACGAACCATGCTACCCAAAGTTCTATTGACCACCTCTGTTTGTCCATCTGTTTGTGGATGAAAAGAACTACTAAACTGCAAGCCCGTCCCAAAAATCTTCCAAAGAGTACGCCAAAAGTGACTCAAAAACTTCGTATCACGATCAGAAGTGATAGTCTTTGGAATACCATGCAAACGAACGATCTCTTTGAAAAATAATCCCGCAATATGAGCAGCATCCGCAGTCTTTCGACAAGGAATAAAATGAGCCATCTTGGAGAAACGATCAACCACCACAAAAACAGAATCATTGGACCTTTGCGTCCGAGGTAACCCAAGCACAAAGTCCATAGAAATATCCACCCATGGCTTATCAGGAACTGGCAATGGAGTATACAATCCAGTATTCTGTGACTGCCCCTTATTCGTCTGACAAACCATACACCTTTGCACAATCTTATAAGTATCCTTACGAATTTGTGGCCAAAAGTACTTCTTTGTAACTAACTCGACTGTCTTATCACGCCCATGATGTCCAGCACGATGAATTTCAAAAATAAGACTCTCACGGACAGAACCCTGCGGAATACACAATCTATTTTTGTAGAATAAAAACCCATCTTGCAACAAAAACAAACCAACGGAAATCCCATCACGACACTTGGCCCATTCTTCTGCAAAATCCGCATCTGTCGCATATAAGTCCTTCAAACACTCAAATGCAATGACCACATTCTGCATAGTAATCAATAAATTTGCCCTACGACTCAAAGCATCGGCGACCTTATTATGTTGTCCACTCTTGTGTTGGATAACAAAAGTGAATTGTTGCAAATAAGCCACCCAACGAGCATGCATACGATTAAGAGATTTCTGAACATTCATATACTTCAAAGCCTCATGATCAGTATGAAGAATAAACTCATGATGAAGTAAATACTGCTCCCAATGCTTAATGGCCTGAACCACTGCATAAAACTCAAGCTCATAAGTCGTCCACTTCCGTTTTGACTCGTCTAACTTTTGGCTCATAAAAGCAACCGGCCTCTTTTCTTGTATCAAAACAGCCCCTATCCCAATCACGAAGCATCGCCTCAAGCTCAAAAGGCTTAGAAAATCCGGTAAAGCCAATAATGGAGCAGTCGTCAATTTCTCCTTAATCAAAGCAAAACTAGCAGCCGCCTCATTGCCCCAGAGAAATTTCCCTTTCTTCATGCACTCAGTAATCGGGGCCACAATAGTGCTGAAATTACGAATAAAACGACGATAGAAAGTAGCAAGGCCATGAAAACTGCGAACCTCGCTAACAGTTGTAGGTGTAGGCCAGTCACGAATAGCTTGAATCTTATCCTCATCCACATGAATACCATCTCAAACAATGTATCCCAAGAATAATAGTTTATCAAGCATAAAACTACTTTTCTTGAGATTTATATACAACTCATTCTCTCTCAAAGCCTGCAGAACTGATTGTATATGCCCAACATGCTCCTCTTCAGTCGTGCTAAAAATCAAGATGTCATCAAAATACACCACCAAGAATTTACCATTAAAGGGCTTCAACACTTGATTCATCAAACGCATAAAAGTACTAGGTGCGTTAGATAAACCAAAAGGCATCACCAACCATTCATACAACCCCTCCTTGGTCTTGAAAGCAGTTTTCCACTCATCACCAGGGCGAACACGAACTTGATGATATCCACTCCTCAAATCAATCTTAGAAAAGATTTTAGCACCACGAAGCATATCTAACAAATCATCAAGACGGGGAATAGGAAAACGATACTTCACAGTAATTTTATTAATAGCCCGACTATCAACACACATACGCCATGTCCCATCTTTCTTAGGAACTAGGAGAGCCGGAACTGCACAAGGACTTAAACTTTCCTGTATATAACCCCTTTTCAACAAATCTTCTACTTGCTCTCCTAAAATATCATGTTCTGCTGGACTCATTCTATAATGTGGGAGATTAGGAAGAGATGCACCAGGAACCAAATCAATGTTATGCTGAATGTTGCGCAAGGGAGGCAACCCTGCAGGAAGTTCATCCGGCATAATATCACCATATTCTTTCAATAATGATTCCAAGGAGTTAGGAACCAAACTCACGTAACCCGACACATCCTTTCTTACCACCGCAAAACACATTTAGCCTCAACAATATCATCCAAAAATTCATTAACAGTACAAAGCGAAATAATAGGCTTCTTTCTCTCCATGACACAATGACTTTTAACCTTCAAAGGGCATAAATTAAAACGTGCTCCGTCTTTCATGAAACTAAGATAATTATCTCGCCCTTTATGTACCACATTAAGATCAAATTGCCAAGGTCTACCCAATAGTAAATTGCATGCAGTCATATCGATGATATCACATAGAATAGTATCCTTATATCGCCCAATAGAGAAAGGAACAAGACATTGTTCTTGTACCTTAATATTGCCGACTGCATTGATCCAACCAACTGAATAAGGAGAGGGATGTGGTTTGACCTCAAGCTTCAACTTGTCTACAATACCACGTGCCACCAAATTTTCACTGCTCCCACTGTCAACAATAATCTGAATATCAACATTTTTAATCTTCCCTTTGGTGCGAAAGATGCTGTGTCTTTCAGGATCCTCCTCTTCGCTAGGGGTAGTCAACATTAATCTATTAACCACAAATGACCCATGATCTTCCACACCTTCTGCATCATCATTGGGATCCTCCCAATATTCTGGACAATCATCTTCATCAACACAATCATCATGAGCCACCACATTAACACTCTTATGACGAGGACACCCACTAGAAATATGGCCTACTTGCCCACATTTAAAACACTTATTGCCAAAAGTTGTGGCATAAGGATTAGGATTTTGTTGCCCTATAGTAGTGGTAATGTTGGCCTTCTTAGCTTGTGTAGGTTGAATAACTGCAGGAACTTCATTCTTCTCCTCTAACACCTTTAAGCCAGTAGTTGGCGTCTTGTCCTGTGTCGCACCCTTGCTTCCAGAATAAGAACCCCCATAATTCCTGAGATTTGATTGAGTCCTAGAAGGAAAAGCAAGTTGTCTCTCCACCGTCATAGCCTTTTCAATTGCGTCATCCAAAAATTCCATAGTATGCATCTCCACCAGACTTTTGATATTGAATCGAAGTCCGTTGATGAATCTTGCAGTTTGTTGAACCTCTGATTCACCCATATCACAACGAGCAGACAAAGTATGGAACTCATGCGAATAATCAGTTACTGTTCTAGCACCCTGTTTGCATTCCAAAATTTTTTGATAAATAACTTGGGAATAATTTTTGGGTAAGAAACGTTGACACAAGGCCATTCTCATCTGTGGCCATATAGTAATTGGCTCTCTGAACTCGCGACGCAATTGATTAGATAACTGCTTCCACCATGCAGAAGCACCACCACGCAATTTATACGCCACATACGGTACTTTCCTATCCTCAGGAATATTCATCAAAGTGAAATACTTCTCAACCTCCTCAAGCCAATCAGAAAATTCAATCATATCCAATTCACCAGTAAAGAAAGGTAAATCGGCCTTGATTTTAGGCAATTGCTCAGGAACATGATCTCTTCTACGATTATCTCTATCTCCTCCGGCCGGCGGAACACGACGGGGAATGTCCTCGCGTCCTACAGCGTCTTCTTCAAGACCTGCCCTCTGCCTTTGGTTGATACCAGCAATACCAACCTCTAAACGACCCAATGCTGCTATGAGCTCTGCATGATCTCTACGTCGATCTTCTTGCATTGTTGTCAAATTGGCGGTTAGTTGTGCCAGGATGGCTTGTGTATCGCTGTTTCCTCCATTATTGCCGGCCATCGTCCAAGGATTGCTCCTGCTTTGATACCAATTAATGTAAAACGCAGCAGAAATCAACAAGATAAACGAACAATTCAAGGGAACGTTCGACCTTAATTCGAATCCACGAACAAAGGATTTGATAAGAAATCAATCAGAGCTCTTCTGCAAGCCAATTAAGACTTAAAGGTTGAAAACCCAAATTGCTAAGCAGTCGTCAATTGATAATAATTAAAAATTGTCTTTAAACAATAACAAAGAAAGTATTTATACTACCTAGGAAAGCTGGAAAACCTAATTAAAACGGAATTAGAAAAACACCAAGACTCCTTATTGAAACAGGAAACAAAACTGTTTAAGACTCCTAATTGAAAAAGGAAACAAAACTTGTTTAAGACTCCTAATTGAAACAGGAAACAAAACTGTTTAAGACTCCTAATTGAAACAGGAAACAAAACTGTTTAAGACTCCTAATTGAAACAGGAAACAAAACTGTTTAAGACTCCTAATTGAAACAGGAAACAAAACTGTTTAAGACTCCTTATTGAAAAAGGAAACAAAACTTCAGTTCCCGACTTGCACCAAAAACGCAGAAAGCCTGCAATCTTCCACCAAGGCTTGATCAACCAATACTTGTGCTACATCACCGACCTAAGCAGTTGAGACTAAGCTTAGGTAAATCGAGTTGGTTTTTGGGTATTCTAAATAAAGTCCCTTGATAAAATGGAATACATTCAGTTAATGATGAATTGATCTTTGAAGTTTTTCCCCATAGTCATTTACCTATATTTCTTTTGAATTCTCTTCTCCCCTTCTCTATGCTTCCCTACCAAGTCTGGTTCTGTCTTTCTCTTTATCCATTCCCTACTGGTAGTGAATCAAGTGATGTTCTTTCACTTTACTCCAATCTACCATCCAGGAGAGAATGTGACAACCTTTTGCCTTGGGAAATGTAAGAGATTGCATGAGGGGGTGTGTTGGCATGTCTTTTGCTGTGCACTTTCTTTCTTGTGCACTCTGCGCACACTAGTTTTACATCCCCTACCCCCTGAAAATCTTGGAAACTTATAAGCAGATTCTGAATTGACTTTGTATGGTTCATCTCAGATTTTCAATTTGAGATTTTCATGTAAAATAAAATCAAAATCAGTAACAATGTGGTGTCTTGAATTGGCAAAAGGTTTCTGATCATGGTACAGTCGTGATAAACATTTATGGTAGTGAGGGTTGCAAGGGTAGTCTGACGCTGGTAATACGACTCTGTGATAGTCTTTGTTGGAGTGCCAACAGTGGTAGAACTGTAGCTTTGATGGAAATAGCCTACATTACTCATACCTACAGTTGAGCCATAGTCAAGAGTCGACGCAACATGGGTACGGGTAGGCTGGGTAGGCATTTGAGGGTTGTGGAGGAGTTCAGAGAAAAGATGAAGGGGCTCCTGACAAGGAGACAAAAAAGAATAAGAAAAAGGGAATGCTGATAAGATCAATTCTGGTTGTTCCTGCTGTGATCTGATTCTCTCTAACGAAGTCTGATGTTCTGATAAATTGCCGATGAGATCTGGGATTCCTTCTATCATCCTCAAGCCTTTGCGGTCAATTGTAATCGGGGAGAGATAGAGACGTTTGCTTTTGACATCCCAAATAATCAGCAGAAGTATTGAGGCAAGCAGGCAATCACTTCTTCAGACTGACTTTCAGTTACTTCATCTACCACTCCCTCTTTCGTTTCAATTTCTTATTCCAGTCCTTCGTGTTTGAATTATATTATATAATCCATTTATTTTTGTATTAATAAAATCTAAAATCAAGGGAATCTGTGTATTTAGTTCTGTGCCCAAGCACGTGCACCCTTTTCCGGGATACAGGCTAGCCCGTGTTCATGTACCCTATTTTCAATGGTCCTGATAAATCTACCACTAGACATGCTCCTGCTTCTGACTGCCTTACCTGATTCCGATAAGGTTGGATTTGATGATGTTGGTTCTCTAGTATTTGATGGAAGGGTGACAGCTGCTGTCAGAGGTACTTAATGCTGACTGGTGAGAATGAAAATGCTTGTGATTGTTGTTACTGCAGTGTTTCCGGCACTTTCCATATTCATCTTTCTTTCACTTTTTTTGTTGCTAAACTTCTAGTTAGTTGAAATTGCAATATGAGTGATAAAGTTCACAACCTGTTATAATCCTACCAAGCGCATTTCAGTGCTGTAGTCATTGAGATCCCTATGTTGGTGGACTGATATTTTCTAGTTGATGTCTTCTTGAATATAAAATCATTGATGTATCATGAAAAATAGTGAATCCGAGTGATGAAAAGTTTGCCATAATAAATTCTTCATGGTCAATGAACATGAATTATTTTAGGTGGCACACTCATGATTCATGTATCTTCGTAGTGTCAGGTCTTTTTCTCAATTGCTTCCTGAAATCACCAACCTATTTCGTTTACTTGTGAATTTGACCTAAATTGTATATTTGTATTTACTTTAACTAACAATCAGTAAAGAGGATCAGTCTATTTTTCAATGGCAAAATTTTAGCTCCTTATTGTTGCACTGTTGAGTTACACATTGTTAAGACTACAGTTGGAGACTTGAGTTAGAGGATATCAAAGAGCAGTAAGTCGCATTTTCTCGTGGAATTCATCTTGAGGTCTTTTGATGGTCATAAACGTCTTGAGCCTAGGTGCGGTGGTTCTTTTCTGTTTTTGTGGAATGAATGGAAGTACCAATGGCTGAGGAAGCGATGCACTTTCTGGAGTTACTGAGAGGGAACTCTCTTAAATTTCTGCTCCACCTTTCAATAGCTCACAACATATCTAGATAGAGGATCTTCACGAGCATCACATGATTTACCACTATTTTGTTCAATTGAATAGTAGTCTGGAGACTTCTGTAACATGAATCAGACGGCAGGTTTTGCTGGTCTGATCCATTTACTTTGGGTTAGGGACACCAGCATAAAGGATTACGGATGGGCTTATAATTAGTGAACAATTGGAAACTGACACGACTGTCGACATACATGTAGTGTTGGACACGGCAACCTTCAAAACTCAAGACAGGGGGGCACCACCATCTGTATAACATTTAGAGTAGTCATACAAAATTTACGTTAATATAAGTACTTCTGGGAGCTCCACTTAGCATTTCTCATACAACGTAGCTTAAACATATTTTGATTTTATATAAATAACCAAATCTTAAGTGTCGATGCATCAGCTTGCTTCCGTTAAGCAATTTCCTATTAGCAAACTAAATATCCTAATTTTACATGTCATCAAGCATGTCCGATACTGAGACAGCTGTTTATGAAGTTTTGCCATGTTTTCCAAATCCTAGGGATGAACTCACTTCAGTCTCGAATAGTCTATGAGCATCATGCTGAGTCAAATATTAATGCTGAAAGGATATATTGAAGATATGTTGGATATACATTTTTGATACGAAAACGTTGTGCTAATTTACACAAACGCCTGTGTTTGTGACCACCTCATCATATAGTTTAAGTCTAGTTAAATATTTTATTTATTTGTTTAATTATATTTTTTTAACAGTCTCTTTGTCCAAAAATGAGTGTCGTTGTTTGTTCATGATCACGAACAAAAATGACACTTGTTTGGGACAGAGGCTGAATTACGAGGATTCAAAAAGCAAAAATGAGTAAAAATTGCTTTAGATGGTTTGGACCCATACTGTGCACGACTAAATGCAGCTGTTAGGAAATGAGGTAGTATCATTATTAATAGCCAGCTAGCGGTGGGGGGAAGACCAAAACCTAACGTGAAAAACCATAGTAAAGAAGGATAGGAGGAATTAGTGTGTCTTGTTTGATGACCTTTTGGACTGAACCAAATGGTGAGAAAGGATTCATGTAGCTGACCCCTAGGGATAAAGGCTGACTTGAGTTAGTTGTTTTTCTCTGTTTCCGACTTCATTTGTGTATCTCTCTTCATAAGATTGGGGTTCACGAGTCTTGGAACTCACAGCAACCTTCATCTCAAAATAAAAATGAAAAATGAAAAGTACATGTGCCTCTCTCTCTCTCTCTCTCTGGTCCCCGAAAAGGTGAAGGTCAACGAGTCCCACTTTCCTCCTTCGATTCATTCTATCCATTTCCAAGAACCATGGGAGATTGCAGGTCAAAATCATACACTGCTGGTCAAAATCATGTGACAGCATTGCTATTCTGCTCTACTTAATATTATACCTGTAATCTAGCTACTTCTATGCAATGCCCCTTTTTGAGTTTCCATGTAAATGCTAAATAAAAAGGATGTAGTGGGATAGTACTTTTGAAATATTATGCGGCTGCAACCATATGCACCCCCTCTCTCTCTCTCTCTCACACACACACACACGGAGGATTTCAACCTTGCCATTTTTGTCCTTCATCTCTTATTCTCTTCTCTGCTGCTTTTCTCCCCTTGTATATTTTCTCTCCTTCGTTCTTCTTTGATATTCTTCTCCTTATTCTCGTATATCCTTCCCTACTGCTACACCATCAGCTGGAAAACAAAAATAGATACTAAATATTCTTTTGGTATCTCATGGGGTGTCAAGCCCGAGCTCGCCTAATGACAGCTTTTCAACAACTGTTCCTTTGCTGCAGTTAAATACATGGTGTTTTTAATGCATTGGATAGTAACTAGAATGTTGATTATCACTAGCATCGTATAATTATGATATCCAGAGTGTGACTTAGGTTTGTAAGTTCCAATAATGGAAATTTAGCTTAGCTGCTCGGAAGAAAGATAACGTATTCAATCACTCATCGTATAAGAAAGGAGATGTAGAAACTTTTTTTTTGATAGATAAGTATGGCCCCTTGAACATAAGAATACGGCCAACAGTAACCACTGATAACCCTAACCTGGTTTGCAGATATCAGGGCATGATGGGGGAACTGGAGCCAGTCCGATAAGTTCTATAAAGCATGCTGGGGGTCCTTGGGAACTTGGACTCACTGAAACACACCAGGTTTCTCCACTGAATCATTGCGCTTATTGTTTGTGATGTTCATATAATCAGTTTATCGTCAAGGGATTTAACTAGTCATGTGCAGACACTCATTGAAAATGGGCTCAGAGAAAGGGTCATTCTCAGAGTTGACGGTGGCTTCAAAAGTGGAGTTGATGTCCTTATGGCTGCAGCGATGGGGGCTGATGAGTATGGATTTGGGTCATTGGCAATGATTGCTACAGGATGCGTCATGGCCCGCATTTGCCACACAAACAACTGTCCAGTTGGTGTTGCCAGTCAGGTAACAACTGCTATATTTTACTTTCCTATAGTGTTTGCGGCTCTTATTATGATTTTAATGCATTTCCATGTGTTTACAATGTTTCTTTATTCTCCTCAGAGAGAAGAACTACGAGCTCGTTTTCCTGGTGTGCCTGGTGACCTTGTTAACTACTTTTTATTTGTTGCTGAGGAGGTAATATTTTTTCCTCTTTTGAAATACATATTTTATGAGTTATTTTTAGGTTAATTGATTGCTATGCTGAATTATTGTTATCGAGCTTAATTTAATTGTCTATCTACGACTTGCATATGTTACATAAAACTGAGATTTGAAGCTCGGATTGGTAAATCCATCAAAAACTGGATAGAAGAAATGGTTCTTAAAATGCCTTCCTTTCCTCAAGGAAATGATGCAAAAGAGAATCAATTAAGAATTGGTCAGAAATGATGTCAAGATATTAAAAAGGGGTCATGCTACAAAGTTAACTAAGGGCACTTGCTAATAATACAGTTTTGTAAAGATTCTGTATTGGGAATGACCATCATTACATGGGGGAGTGTCCCCAATACATTGGGGGCTGTTCCCAGTTCAAAATTTCTCTATTATTGTATTCTTTACAAGTGGCATTAGCCCTCAGGGAAATTTTTAGCATTTTCCCTTGAAAAACACAACATAAAATTAGGATGCTTCTAAGTAATAGCATATCTGATATGATCAGAACTCCAGCGAAATTAATTTATATTATTATTATTATATATAAATATTGAGAGAGAGAGAGAGAGAGAGAGAGAGAGAGAGTTGTCTCGCACCCCTAGGTATTCTCTTCTCATGCAGTGCACATAGGCTAAGTTTGACATTCGTCTTGTGAAATGGGAGGAGACACAACACATGTCATTGCATTTGGTTTTAGTCCAAATCCAGCCATCTACATTGGGAGTACCTATTCTATACACAATGAATCTCCTATGATTCATGTTTTTGCTTTATCCAAATAATTAATGTTTGGCTTGATGGCAGCCTATAAATAGCCTAGTTCAAATAGTTGTACGGCAGATTTGGATGTGTATTAAAGCCCTTATATGAATATAGTTGAGCCTTTCTCCTAGTTTATTCTTCATCTCTTTGTTGTGTTCTTGAGTTTTACAATTGTTTCTTCCTCCCTCGTATCCACCCCGCATCATTTGATATCAGACCTATGCTATACTCTCTGGCAGCTTCCTAGATCCTTTTTCATGACGGCTCAAAGTGGTAACATGATGGCCAAGAGATGAATGAAATGATAAAATTCATGCGCTTCAAAGGCAAGTCGAGCAACTTACCTTTCCACTTGATTGCCAAGAAGCTCGGACTTGAATCCCTTTGTCAATTGTCAAAATGTGGCTTGGCTAAGGAGGTTCGATTGTGACTTCGCCAATCTCAAGATTGATCTTCCAGAGTTCCATGGTCGTCTACTACCTAATGAGTCTTTTGATTGGCTTAGTGCCATTGCAAAATTCTTTAATTACAAGGAAACTCCCGAGCACCAACTTATGAAGCTTGTAGCAACGCGGCTGGTGTGTATGCTTCAACTTGGTGGGATAAAGTTCAAAACAGGCTTCGCAACGGAAAGCCTAAAATTTCTTCATGGGAGAAAATGAAGTCTAAGGAGAGAGAAATTCTTCCCCTTGGATTTTGCACAACCTACAATTCAACAACCTTTGTCAACAATCCAAGAGTGTGCTAGACTATACCAGGAACTCATGACCCGTAATGATGTGCAAGAAAATGAGGAGTAATTGGTCCCAAGGTACGTTGGTCGTCTTAAAATTCCTATTTATGATGAAGTTGAACTCCATAGGCTATAGAGAGTCAACAACGCTTATCAACTAGCCTTGAGGCTTATCAACTAGCCTTGGGGCTAAGCTGGCTCTAAGCGGTGCTAAACTCGCTTGAAGCATGCTAAATAGTATTGATGTTCGCAGCCAAGGAGAAACTTCATGTGGTGGAGGTGCTAATGACAAGGCTGCAAATCTGGGTAAAATTTCTGAAAATTCCACAAGCTGAGTTGGAGGATAGTCGAGCTGCAAAAACAACTCAATAGATGCTTTAAGTGTGGCCAAGTTGGTCATTGCATGAGTGATTTTCTAGTTCGGCTATGACGACACTCATGAGGATTTTGATGGGCAGCCAATATATGATGAGGAAGATGACTTGCAACACGTGGAGATTAACCTTGAACAAGGTGAAAGCTTAGTAAAGAGCACTTGCCACTCTCAAGGTTAATTCTGATGAAATTGGCTTCACTTCAACATTTTCAAGACTAAATGCAAATCTAATAGAAAAGTGTGCACCTATCAATATTTGATGCAAATTTCGGCACATCCCAAGATCTCCTAGAAAGGTTGGATGTGGATGACACCTTGATACGCCGTTGTTGAAGCCACACAAACCTAGGTATTATGAAAGACGCCACAACTGGGATGGTCTCCAATTGATAAGTCTAGGATTTGATTCGATCACCGGCAAACAACTGATTGGATCAAAGGGTTTGCTCAAGAACGACACACGTACTTGAAAGAGAAAACTCACGTTTTTATTAATCAATCGACTAACTGGAAAGCAATGTTAAAATGGGCGTGGCGCCCAAACTTGTTTTGGTGCAGCCGCACTGCTTCAAGTGGCGCGCGCGCTTCTTCGATGCCCTTGTTCTGATCTCAGCACAGCCGCACTGTGTGGCCGAATCCTACACCTCCTCGAACTCTTAAACCCTGACATTTAGGCCCCCGAACTCTCTAATAACATCCCCCAATCCTTTGGACTCACCCTTGGACTTCCAATCTTTACCCAAACCCCCACCAATGCGTGGAAACACTGACAAGCCCCTCGAGATCATATCAATATTGGTAGTGGGAGTTGGAAAACATTGTCTCAAGAGGTGGGGAGCAAACTCAAGTTTCCAACCGAACCACATCCAAAGCCTTGTTGCATTGCATGGTTCAAGAAATGTAATGAGGTAAAAGTTACTAAGCATTGTCTTGTTTCATTTTTAATGGGGAAAATTACCATGATGGAGTTTGGTTTCGATGTTGTTCCTGTGGATATTGTCACGTACTTAGAAAGACCCATAGTGAGTAAACACAAGCGAGGCGCTGGCCTGAGGCGAGAGGCGACCTTGTGCGAGGGGGCGGCACTTCAGGAAGGTCATGTGGGGCGAGGTTGACAAGGTGCCTGCAGGCGGTGGCCTATTTTGCCTAGGCGCAAAGCGAAAAGCGAGCCAAGGTGATGCCTGATCGAATTTTGATCAGATATGAACAAATTGGTTTAATGTTTGCTTGACCCGAGGCCACAGCCATCGTCAAGGAGACGATCTCATCTTAGTTCCGAAGTCTATTTGTTGGTTTGAGGAAGTTCAAGATGGTCATTGTTGATATTTTTGAGAACCCATCTTTTTCTTTTTGACAGATAAAACCAACCTGACATTTTTCAAGAAAAAAGAGCCATCTTTTCATCTTTTATCTTTCTTGGAAAAATCCCACCTTTCACGTGGGCCATCGATCTCTCTGTTTTTCTTTTGTTTGAACATTTCACACGTAAACCATCCACTTCATGAGCTTTTTGCATTTGTCAACCAAATGAAGTGTCGTTTTTGCTTTAAAATTAGAAACTGGAAGTTGAAAATGGTGTTATTATCATACGCGAACTTAGTTACATGAATTATTGTTATTTATAACTAGTTTCTTAATACTTTCACATCTTATATATATTAAGAATCTAATTTGATGGTCCCAAACAGTCTATATAAATAATCAAGAGGATTATTTTTAGAACTCCTTCATAACCCACAAATGGAAACATTGACAAGAGCTGAAGGCATATCAATCAGACGCTATTGAAATTCAAAAATAAATAAAAGCTAAAATTTGATTGAATAGAACTCTAATCGCAAGTTTAAGAATTATTTGACATTTAATGGAATGAAAATAATATCGATTCAAATAATCTGGGGTGAAGCTCCCAAACAGTATATATACACAATCAAATTGGAAGATGCAATTTTAGTTCTTTTAAGATTTTTTTTCTTTTCGATCTCCTTGCATTGCCTTCAGTTCTTTGCTGCCCACCACCATCAAATCAAAATTATCCACCAAACCACCTAATTAATGTTGCATTGTCTTCCAACACATTTTATTTTTCAGCCCACCTATAACGTGCAAGTGCCCGGGCACACTAGAAAAAAATCAAAAGCAGATTTTAATTAATTCTGTACTTCGATTAAACTCTGTTGTGAACTTAATCTAGGCTTTCTTTGATTTCGAATTTTTTTCTGTTGCGGTCCTCAGGCACCACCATCCATCAGAACACCACAATCTGAAATATCCACCTAATCACCGAAAAACAGAAAAAATTGAAGCAATAAAGAAATAGATCTAGGGTTCCGATTGTTGCAACAAATCCGAGCGTGCAACAATGTTCAAAAACTTACCGAGAGACGCTTATTGCCACTGACGCTGTCAGCCACCAGTAATTCATACACTCGTGCAACTTAACCTTCTTCGCGGTGCAGCCATGGTGGGTTGGTGCCATGAAGATTTACAGAAGGGGATTAAATGATACTTTTTTATTTTTGATAAGAAAAGAAATATGTTAGATTACACAGAGAGAAAATACAAAGGGACGGACGAGAAGTCCATCAAAAACAGAAAAAACAACAAAAGAAAATACAAGAAGAGCAATTAAAACAGAAGTGCATGCCGATCACCTTGAATCACAGAAAGCGGAATGCCACGAAAAGCGCCCCTGGCTGAAGCCCAAAGAGAAGCCATAAATACCACTATCCCACAAAATCCCAAGAGTTTCAACGAGGACACGCATGCATCTAGTTTCTTCCCAAGTCAGTAGGCCCTTTGTATCCTATTTCTTTTGAAGAGGGTGAGAAGCGAGAACTCAAAAATCTTACCCCCATCTGATCAGTACAACTCAGCCTCTATACAGCTGTACTTGGAACCGCACCAAGTCGGAGATCCGGAAAGTGATCGGGAAGGATCTCAAACAAATACATCAGAAAGCACTACAAGAATTCTCTCTCCAGCATTCACTCTAATCTCCTTTTCATATTACCCTTTTGAGTATATCATCTCTTTTCCAGAAACCCAATTACTGGAAACAAATTTGGCAGTCCCGGGTAAAAAGGCCTTCAGATTTGAGAAATTTTGCATTAAAATCATGAACTTAGAATCACGATTCGTGCTCCAGAAATTAGAGTTCGCGGATTAGCTCCTGATTTGCTCTTAAATCACTGGTTTGTGCTTGGAGCTTTGGAGTGGTGCGGTAGCCTAACGGATTGTGTGACTGAGGTTTGGGCTGCTTATTAAATGATATGAGAAAGAAGCTCAAGGTAGTGGATAAATCAAAGATCGCGTCGGGAAGAATAAAATCAATATAAGATCCATAACATAAAGCTTCAAATTTCTGGGACTGAAATTTCACCTAGTGACTGAAGTTCTTCCTTTTCTTTGGCTGCAATTTTGTCTCCATCTGCTCTTTCTTAGCTTCCTCCACTTGCTCATGACTTCTGTTTGACTCTTGATATTTTAAACTTGGATCTCATGTTTTGACATGAAGTTGGCACTCTCACCTCGAACCTTAAAGTTATTTAGTACTATCCTGAGAAGACACATACCATCTGATTTCTAATTTGTGTCTCACCAAGAAATATGTGTGAAACACTCATTGGCGAGACATTGCACCTTGCAATCAACATGAAATTACCTATTTTAGTTGGAACTAAGCACTTTTGCAATGCACGAGGTAGTGTAAACAGCGGAGTCTGTGATGCTTCAATAATTTCAGTCTTTCAGTTACCCTTGGCGAGATCATGTTGAGTGAGCATCCATCTTCAATCCTCATCTTGTTTCCCCACATTGAAGATAAGTGATAATTTATTTTTTTTGCTTCCTATCATCATCCATAAGAAGCTTTCGCAAATAAATACATTGCATATTGGAACATTAGGGAGAAATGCTTTTCTCTCTTTTTTAGATTCAGATTGGTCAGGTCAGCCTGACAAGGTCGATTTCCGATCAGGATTTTGGTTTCGCGGCTGTAAGGAAGTTGGTCTGGTACTAAAGGGGGCAATTAACCTCATCTACAATAGAGTTTTGCCCCTGACTGTAACAAGAACAGAATTTAGTTTTCCGGCATTTTATAATTTTTCTAATTATTTGAAGTTTCTCTTATGTTGTGCATCCATTATTGCGTTCTCTAACTTTGTTTTGGCCAGGTAAGAAGCACGTTGGCCCAGCTGGGGTATGAAAAGCTGGATGACATTATTGGACATACAGATTTGTTAAGACCTCGAGATATTTCGTTGATGAAAACTCAGCATCTTGACCTCAGTTATATTCTTTCTGTATGTATTACTAATAGTGTGCACCTTCATGTGGATTCTGAATAATCTCGAAGTAGATTCAGCCGGTGCTTGTAGACTAAATTTCACTTCCCCTTTTCAGAATGTGGGATTACCTAAGTGGAGCAGTACTACTATTAGGAACCAGGATGCTCACAGTAATGGTCCTGTTCTGGATGATACTCTGCTTTCAGATGTTGAGGTAAAATCTAAGCGATTAATTCTGGTTGCTCAAATACTACCAGTAAACTTTTGATGTTATTAATTTTCAATATTCTTTATATTTTCCTTAAAAAGGCAAGCCTTGGCACAACAACAAGGTTGCACCATTGTGACTTGGAGGTTACGGGTTTGAACTACGGAAATAGTCTTGTGCTTGCGGGGGTAAAACTGCAAACATTTGACCCTTCCCAAACCCCGCAATGGTGGGATGCTCATGTACTGGGATGTCCTTTTTTTTCCTTGTTTACATTTTATTTTGTTAATGTCACTGTCCTATGATTAGTTACCATTCATTGTTCTAGGGGTGCGTTGGTGGGAGCAATAGTTAGGAATTGTAGCACTAATCAACAACTTAATGGCTTAAGAGGGAGAACAAAGATAAGGAGGACTCTGAAGGTTTCTCTCATTTGAGAGAACAAAGGCTTCCTTGCACTCTAGATTGGGTGATATAATATCACTCTATATCACTCTAAATTTTACTGATACAACAAGATAGCACGACTAGCACGTCACGATTGTAAACACGAATTACAAAGAGAAATGACACGATAAGACATGGCACCGCACGACACGAGACGACACAAAACACGACACGAAAGCATGAAATTATAACTTTGTTAAAATAACATTTATTGTTATATTTATGATCAAATAAGATAGATAACATGAAAACACGATAGTGCAGCCCAAACACTACGCGATAACACGAATTGCCACCCCTAGTGATATTTAGAGTGATGCAACCAGCTTACTCTCTCCTTAACTGGCTGGTACAGACAAATGGATAAATTGTTTTAGTTATCTTCACAGAAATCATCAGAAACATATCTTTCCTAAATGAAGTACTATCTCACCAGTCTGGCACAAATGAGTACCCCTCTGTCCGGGGTATGATTTCCTCTTTAGTTTGTCCCAAATGAAGACATACGCCTCCTTTTGGAGAAACTTTTCTTTAGCGTAATGACTTTAATAACCTATGAGCCAAACAATGATATGGGCATTTTAGGGAGTTCAAGGCTTTTCAACCATTTTCTTAGTTTGCATAGTAACTCAAAGCGTACCTTTTCGTTTGGGATGGAGGGAGTACATGTTAAATTCAAGACACATAAATGATTTACTGGATGAACACTGTTGCCCTTGGTAGGTGACCTAAATTATTTATAGCCTAACAAGGATGAGGATAAATCATGTCCATAAAGTAGTTTTCAATTCTCTTTCCATATTTGTATATGTCGAATCAGCTTACTGTGCAATAAACCTTTAACTCGCTATTAGTGAATCTTACTTTGCAAACCTCAGCGTGTACCCACTTGTTGGTTCGGGTGTTCTGGAAATATTTTATACATAACTGCTTGCTCTCCTTCAATTTGGAGCCCATTCATCTTGCAGTAATTGATAGAATGGTATGGTAATTAACTTGGCAGTTATCATTGAAGCCCTTAGTTCCCTAGAATGCCAGTATCAACCTTTACCAACTACCCATAATGGCCAGTATGAGGCTACTTTGTTACCATCAAAATCATTTGGGATTGTGATTTTTATCCCGAATTACACGTATACAACTAATCAAATTAACTCCCACCAACACAACCATTACTAGCCAGACCTCCAGCCTCATCATCGCAACTTCCATTATCAACACCAAAAACCATCTCCGACCACCTCCCCTAACAGCTATCAGTTTCATATATCTCCAGCGCCACATTTCTTAACCATGCATAACCACTGCCATGTTGCCACCCGCTATTCATCACCACCACCTCTACAGCTCAACCCAATCTCTAAAAGTATCCTTATTTGATTAGTCCACGATAAAATTAATAGAATAGCTACTCTACTGAATTGCGTTTTGGTAGTAACGTTCCAATATATGGTATATCTCCCTTCAAACCACAAAATTTTGCATTTCTTAATGTTCTTCTGTTTGCTTCTCTTTTAGCATAATGAATAGATTAACTCCTTAAATATCAGTTACATAGCAGGTTAGTTGACATGTACCATTAAGCAGTAAACTTACCAATTCCCATACTTGTTTCGTGAACCAAGAAATTTATATATAAGTAACTTTGGTCCAAGAGATTCTTGGTGGTCGTCGATGCAGTCGTTTATTATCAATTGCTCAAAATTCTGGCATTTATGTATTTGATATAATCTTCGTTTGTGTTTTTCATCTATATGTGTATAGTTATTTGATTTTATTTGCATATTTTAAAAAAATTTCCTATCTTTACAGATAGCAGAAGCCATTGAGAATGAAAAAGTGGTAAATAAGACCATACAGATATACAATGTGGACCGTGCTGTTTGTGGGCGCCTAGCAGGTGTAGTGGCAAAGAAGTATGGTGACACTGGTTTTGCTGGGCAGTTGAATATAACGTAAGATGCAGCTTGTAATAGAAAGCATTTGGATATATTTATGGATATGGATAATACAATCATTATCATATATTGAGATGCCACTTGGTTTGTATAGGCTATGAATTGACTCTCTATTGTGGATACAGATTTACAGGGAGTGCTGGCCAATCATTTGCTTGTTTTTTGACTCCTGGAATGAACATTCGATTAGTAGGAGAAGCTAACGACTATGTGGGGAAGGTTTGTTAATCAGTCTATTGTCCATGAGCATTATGCTTTAGTTCAGAACCTGCTATCTATAAAATTTAGATGCCTGCACTGATTCTTGTATCTCTTTCTTTGTTATATGGAAATGCTAACAAGTTAGCATTTATTTGAAGAAATGGTTTTTATTGGGAACACCCCCAGTGCATTGGGAACACTAGCCCATGTATTAAAGAGCATTTCCAATGCATTTGGGATGCTCCTAATACAAAACCTTCTTTAGATAGTTGCTTAACAAGTGCCCTAAGGGTGCTTGTAAGCTTGACCCAAATTAGATCAAATCTTAGCCAAACAAAAACTGCGGTTGTTGACTCAGCAATTCTTGTTGACTCAGCAATTCTGGATACCCTTTTCCTGTCATCTCGTTAATTCTTTTTAGTGTCTGATAGTGGCAATTGCTTGCCAGGGTATGGCTGGAGGTGAAGTGGTCGTCACTCCTGTTGAGAAGACTGGATTTTGCCCGAGGAGGCCACCATAATAGGGAACACCTGCTTATATGGAGCAACAGGTGGTCAACTATTTGTTAGAGGCAAAGCTGGGGAGCGTTTTGCTGTTAGAAATTCACTTGCTCAAGCAGTAGTGGAAGGCACCGGAGATCATAGTTGCGAGTACATGACTGGAGGTTGTGTTGTAGTGCTTGGAAAGTAAGCATTCTATTTTTCATGTCTTCTTATCTCTCATCTAAATATTATTGAACATATGAGGATGAGAATTTCAAATTGCTTTGTACTATTTTATCAGAGTTGGTCGAAATGTAGCAGCTGGTATGACTGGAGGCTTGGCATACATTCTTGATGAAGATGATACTCTTATTCCCAAGGTTTGTATGGATGAAGTTCTTTCTCATAGATGAGATCCCTCTACTGCTAAACTAAATTTATGCCTTTAAACAACATTCTTATTTTAACGTATGAAGTTCAATTGCTCCCTCCGTTCCGTGCAAAGAGTCCCCTTTTGACTATTTTTTGGTCAACTTGATTAAATTTGACTAACAATATATATAAAATTATTTTCTTGAACAAAATTACAAGAATTGCAATTCATAGTATCTTTCTGTAGATTTATATTATTAAAATTTTATTACCTAAAACATAATGAGTCTGTTCTCCTTCGTGATTTCTTGACTTGGTTTGTGGTTCTTGACTTTTCTCTCTGTCCCACCAGGTTTCTCTCAACCTCTCTTACTTTTTCTTCAATCATTACAAAAAAACCCAAAACACACTCGATAGATGTCTACACATGACTTTTAAAAGTAGAAAAGGGACTCTTTGAGTGGAATGGTGGGAGTATTTATTTGCTACTAGTGATCTGTCTTCTCACGTCTATCTTGTTAGTCATTTTAGTTAATGGTGAATCAGTAATACTGTGTAATATACCACAGGTAAACAAGGAAATCGTGAAGATCCAGAGAGTGGTTGCACCTGTGGGTCAGATGCAGCTGAAGAGCCTTATCGAAGCCCACGTGGTAAGTTACTAATCAAATTTATTCATCTTGCTGCTTGTTGCACAAGTGCACTTTAGTAAATGGACTACTTTTATTGTTCTTTTTTCAAAGATTTATTTGCAAATTACTTCTGGCATTGTATGAATGCAATGAAAGGCTGGTGGATTTCTTGCTTAGGAAATTTTGCACAATCACTTTTTGGTGATTAATTGCTTTAATTAGTCATTGAGGAATAACTGGGATTTGAGAATAATATGAGATTATGAGGTGCCTAGGATGTTGGTCATAAAATCAGGATATCGAAGTACTGTTAATTGTTAATTGTCTAGCCATCAAAGTAGTAAGTTTTTTGATGTTGCTACATATATTGATCTCCAGACCTTAAGATTGACAGATGTAGTTTTTCTTATTGACGAAATACTTGCTTAAATGCATTTGCAGGTGTGGCACATGCAGATGCGAACACCCATTTTTAGTTTTATATTTTGATCTTTTTATACCATAATTTTTATTTTTCTTGTTGGAGCATGATGAGTTTTAATTTTAATTTTAATTTTTTATGGTAGGTAGTCATTAGTAGTTATGATTCAAGGTAATGGAGGGTATAGTTTAAGGACATTCTTCGACTAAAAAATGTGTGATGAAACCCTCCACTGTTCTATATGGTATAGATTTGCTCAAGTTTTTGAGTTTTAATGTCTTCAATCTAGGAAAAAACTGGAAGCAGCAAAGGCTTGGCTATCTTGAACGAGTGGGACAAATATCTGCCATTGTTCTGGCAACTGGTTCCACCTAGTGAAGAAGACACCCCAGAGGCTTGTGCGGAGTTTGAGCAAACAACTGCGGGCCAGGTGACGTTGCAGTCTGCATAAGATAGAATACTACAATACAGCTACGCCACACCCTTGAAGCCATTCCTGCTATACAAATAATTGCTGTCAAAAGCTAACCAGAATGGATCCTAGCTCGTTTTGGTGGGAATCGATCTCGGGTTACCTTGAAATGTTTTATGTCAGTGCGTCCGACAGAATTTGAGGACATCCAGAGGTTCAATTACCTGGAAAGAAAGATCCTCAACTTGTCATAAAGAAAGAAAACTTTGGAGTCCTTGAAAGAAATGTTCCCTGCCACGTGATCTCAAATGTATAGAGATTCTGCAGAAACTGTAAATTGTAGGACACGCTAGATTTATTAAAGCCTTACTAGTTGTGATGGCTTGTTGTTACTACTGGTAACTTCCTTCTCGTAATTGAGAAAAAGCATATTGAAAGATAATAGGTTCATCAGTGCTTCTTCAAGTTTTCTAAATCCGTTATCCAAATTTCTGCATTGGCTAGAAATGATCTCGAACACTATCATTTATTCAAGTACTGTTGTATTCTGAAAGTGACGTTCTGTCTTTAAAGTTTCCTTTCTATCAGAGCTATATCCGAAAAGCTCTCCTTTGTTATAGTTGCGATGATTTCATGGAGGATAACAAGTTCTAGTTTATTATATCCCTCCACTGACAATCATATCCAGGCTCCGTCTCCATCCAAAAACCTGTTTTTATTTTGAAGTGAAAGAAATGCCAGCTTAGTCTTTATCAATGGTCAAATTTTACTATGATGCACTTTACAAAAAAAAAAAAAAAAATCAATACAAAAACATTATTAAAAACATCTATATATGATTCTATGTGACTATGTGTGCAGTCTTATTGAAATTATAACTAATACTAGTAAGTCTACCCGTGCTCCGCATGGGTTGGGTTGTATTTTGGTGATAGAAAAATTGTGTGGTGCAACTGTGGAAGCAAACAAATAATAGATTGAGCAATAATCAATAATCAAGCAATTGAAAATTGAAAAAGAGAGTAGTATTTGAGGTTTTAAAGACTGTCGTATATTGATATCACAATCTTATACACGTTTTAGGATTATAACTTATATATAGAATACAAGACTTAGCCCTAAACCGATAAAAATAAGGAAAATCGCAAACTGCCAAAAACGGGACAGCGCGGCCGCCCTGTTTCCAGAAACCCAATTGTACTGTTGCGCGCCCGCGTGTTCCGCTGCGATCCATCCTTGTCCTATACACACACTCCGCATCGCGTGAGGGCTACGCCCCCCGCAACCCCCAAGTCATACATGCCTAGAATCGAGCCATCGAATCTAACAATCTCCACCTTGGCGAGCATTCACCCCTTAGAAGATAAAAGAACCCAACAACTCGAAAAACTCAACTTGGCACCTCCGTATGACTTCACTTCCACATCCTTAACACGAAGAGATGCAACAAATCCAAGCAATGTTGAAACTTGTTAGTAGTAAGCCGTCAACATGTTTGCAGCATTCTCCGTGGTGTGAATCTTCTCTAACAAAACATCTTCCATATCAATCAACTCCCTAATCTTATGAAATCTCACATCGATATGCTTGGTCCGTGAATGATAAACATGATTCTTTGCTAAGAAGATTGCACTCTAACTGTCACAATGTAACAGCACTCCACCTTATTGTATACCCAATTCTCTGACTAAGCCTCGAAGTCGTAAGGCTTCCTTTGCAGCTTCAACAGTTGCCATGCACTCTGCCTCAGTTGTAGACAATGCAATAATCGATTGAACCATAGATATCCAACATTTGGGTCCTCCTACAAGGGTAAATGCATAACCCGTAGTTGACCTCCTACGATCCAAGTCATCTGCATAATCTGAATCACTATACCCTACAACTGAAAGCTCCACACTCTGTCTCTCAAACATAATGTCATAATCCATAGTATCCCTCAAGTATCTGAAAATTCAGTTAACTGCCTCCTAATGCTGTCTACCCGGATTCGCTGTATACTTGCTCAACACACTAATTGCTTGCGTCAAATCAGGCCTAGTGCAAACCATAGCATACATAAGACATCCCATTGCGCTTGCATAAGGAACGTTTGACATCATCTGAATCTCTTCATTGGTCTTTGAGAAATCTGAGGTAGATAGGTTAAAATGATTAGCTAATGGTGTCGTCACAGGTTTCGCATCTCTCATGTTAAACCTCTCCAACACCTTCTCAATATAGCCGGCTTGAGACAACCAAAATCTCCTAGATTTTCTATCTTTGCGAATCTCCATCCTAAGAATTTTCTTGGCCACCCCCAAATCCTTCATGTCAAACTCTTTACTTAAGAATGTTTTCAATTTATTAACCTCGTTTGTACTCTTACTAGCGATAAGCATGTCATCCACATACAGTGACAGAAAAATAATAGAACCATCATCAAGGCTCCTCACATACACACAACAATCATACCTATAGCCAATACTGATCTTGTAGGAGTCAAACCTGGTGTACCACTGCCTTGGAGACTACTTTAGCCCATAAAGTGACTTCTTCAATTTACATACTAAGTACTTCTGTCCAGGATGCCTGAACCCTTGTGGTTGCTCCATGAAAATTTGCTCTTCTAACTCACCATGTAGAAACGAAGTCTTCACATCTATCTGCTCCAACACCATATCATGATGCGCTACAAGCCCCAACACAATTAGAATGGAAGTATGTCTAATTATAGGAGAAAAATTTATGTATAATCTATCCCTTGTTGTTGAAAGTAACTTTTGCCACCAACCAAGCCTTGAACTTTTCCCCCTCTTTTTCTGATACTACTTCCTTCCTTTTGAACACCCACTTACAACCAATAGCACGCTTCCCTCGAGGAAGCTTCCACCAAATACCATGTATCATTCTTGTGCAATGATTCCATCTCCTTCGCTATAGCAGCTATCCATCTATCTTTTTCAGTATTTTTTATTGCTTCCTGAAAAGTATTTGGGTCTCCACTACCAAGAACAAGAGCATAAGAAACCATATCCTTGAAACCATACCTGACAGGTGGTTTGATTGCTCGTCTGGGTCTCCCAACTAAAGTACTAGTCTCTTCAGTTTCTTATGAAGTTACCTCTGAATCCGAAAGAGTGTAATCCATATTAGCTGCTTGTAACTCCATCTCCACAACCTGCTTACCTTTGGTTTTACTTTTTGGCTCATGTTCCTCTTTATACTGAGTACCTTCTAACATACCTTTCTCATTAAAAACTATTGTTGGTCTTTCCCATGATTTATTTAAAAGTATTCTATCTTTAGAATCACTCAGCCAAGCCTTGTATTTATTATTGTTGGCTGATTAAGTGACCAGCCATCCTTTTGCTCAAAGATGACTGATCACATGACCAGTCATTCCTAACTGGCTGATGACTGCAGTGATTCCAAGTGACCAGTCATTCTTGTTATACAAACATGACTGATCACATTACCAGCCATTCCGTGTTGGCTGATGACATCATTCAAGTTAATTCAGCCGATGTCAAGTGACTGATTAAGATTTAATATTTTCCAAGTCAGTCACTGATTAAATGGCATAAGGACAGTAGACTGATATATGTCCTTGTCTTATCTCCTTAAAGTCTTCTAATCCTTAAATGGAAGCTTTCGTGATACACTTCCGTAGTTATTTTGAATTTATGTCAGTACTTAATGCTTTTTGTTTTTCATTAAATGAGTATCCTGATACACTTTCCATTCCTAGCTTTTTGTTTTATTTTAGAATGAAATAACAGGTCCAACCTATACCTCTTCTGTGATAACACAAAACTCGAGGAATAGTGGTTCACCGTAATTTGACATATTCTGCATCAGAACATTTAATGCAAAGTCAAATATCATTCAATGAGTCAAACGACAACTTTTCTATCCTTGCCTATTTAAAGCCGGAGATGCATTGAAGAACGTAGACTAATAATATTCAAAGCTCTCAAACATTCAAAGCTATCATAAAACTTCAAGAATATTTGAAGCTTCATTAAAGCGCATTTACTCAGATCTTTTATTGCTTTACTTTCAAATCTTTGTATCTGCCTTTAGTTCAATCATTGTGTAGAATCTCTCCCAACTACTTAGTTATTGAGAGATCATTGATTGTAACATACGAGATTGATTTCTTCCCTGTAACATTCAATCTCCATATTTTCACTAGTCCTTGTTGTACACTGATCCATTAGTGATCATTTAGTTTATTAATATTAGTGCACTTCAAAAATCCAAGTTTGACCAACTTGGTAGTGGACGTAGCAGTTTACATACTATGAACCACCTTATATCTTGTGTTCATAACTGCTTATTTCATTTGACCAAATTGACCAAAGCTTTAAGCATTTCATTACTTAAAGCTTCAGTCAGCCTTTGTCTCATTCCTTCAGCCAAACTATCAACACTGTTCATAAGCTTTAGTCATCAGATCACTTCATTGATCTAATTGTCTTAAAAACGCTTTTCCGCTGCCAAAGTTTTAAAAGGTTTTAAAACTTATCAAAAAGATTTTATATGACTATTCACCCCCCCTCTTGCCTTACTATTTGCCTCAAGTGGACCAACAATTGGTATCCGAGCCTCACTTTTCAAAAAATTATTTTTTCCAAGTTTAACCACTTGAAAGTTCCAATCTAATGGCAAATTCCAAATCTTTTCTTACTCTCAACATGTCTCAGGTCCCCATGTTTGATGAGGACAACTTTGATATTTGGAAAGAGTGAATTTCTAGATATATGAACAGTATAGATAAAATACTGATGGAATGTGTCTTAGGTGGTTCGGTTTATCCTATGAAAATAAATACTAAGACCACTATTGAACAATCTGATGATGCAGATGACACAAAAAATCTAAGGATCACACCAGTTGATGAGTACGTGCTGAAACCAAAAGCTAAATGGTCTGAAGAAGACAAAGCTTGTGACGACCAAACCTCGACCCCGAGAAGGGGACGCGGGTCGTGCCATCCAAATAAGGACTACAATCATGCAAGGACTCAAATATTAAAAGCGACGTGACGCAACATTGAACACGTAATAAAACTCGGCATTAAAAGCCGGAATGTTTTAAAACTTTAAAACCCGATATAACTATTAATAGCAAGTAAACCAAGTCATCGGCGAATTTACAACCGGAACCCAACACTAACAAGTCATGCCAATGTATAAACACCTCAACGGCTAAACATGCCGGAGAACCATATGAATAATCAAGAGCTAAAGGGGTGCTCAGCGGAAGTCTTAACAAATGAACTAAATACAAGCAAGCAAGGCACGGCCAACAAGTGCCGGCAAATAACTAGAAACATAAGTAGTACTATTAATCTAGTCTACAACAAGTACAAGATACTACAATTACACATTCCCCAAGCGAAGTCTAGATGACTTGCTTAAACCCATCGTCCTTGCAAAGAAAACCAAAAAACCAATGCTACCACCTTTAGGCGAGCGATCACGAGCACGAGTAGACGATCAACCTCGATGAGACGGTCTGGAAGACTAGGATCTAAAACAAAAAGGAGGGTAAGTCATAAAGACTTTGTAAGCCACCAATATGCATGACGGATATAATGCAAGGCATACATAGCACGTATCAAGCAAGATCATGTTAGCACGTAGTTCTCATGTCGCGATGCACATTGTTTTCACATAAGTGCTTAATTAAAACACATAGGATAAGGATATGTTATAGAACCGATGCCGCTTCGTAGTCCCTGAAATAGACAAGGTTATCACGATTGTATTTGTCGGATGCACGTGTATGATACATCGACCACGATTAGTATTATTCCAAGCGCCCTTTGGTTACGACAAGGTACTCTTCTCCACTGTGATCAGTAGTGAAGGGTGTGTGCGAGTTATGGTGTGGCGACCCATCACTACCATGAATCTCGCGATTCATGACTATGATGCATCGTTGACCATCGAGACAATTCACGTAATGCCAGCTGGACTAATGGTATGTCAAGTAGGTATTTACTTGTCATACAAATCAAGTAAGGAGCGAGTTCGACAAGAGCGAACCCGTCCGAGTCAAGTAGATGTTTACTCACATAATAAATCAAGTAATGAAGCGAGGTCGACAAGAGCGACTCGTCCAATCATGTAGGCATGTTACTCTACGATATACAAGTCAAGCATAGATCAATCATGTCAAGAATTCTCAAGAACTAATTCACAATTCAATTGAACTCTAAACGTCGTAGAGATTTATTTGTAGAGTCGGTATTGTTCAATGACTCTCTAAAGCAACTCCATTGAGTTATTATTAAAATATTCCTAAGTAGCGAATGAATGCTATATGTAATTCATGGCTCTTTTCTATGTTCTCGATTCATGTACAATTAGACTATTAAGTCATTCATGACTCTTAGTCCATCAATGTCCAAGTTCCCAATTTGTGAACCTTAATATGTTCATCATTTTTGAAGTTATGAATTACAACAAGTCCAAGAACAAAAGTTATTCCAAGTTCATCTTAGAACATTATTCATACATGACACAAGTCCAAATTATCAATTATGAGTCATTAACCCAAAATTTACGAAAATTAACTCAAGGAATTTCATGTTGTTAACATGATGCATGTCTTCTTAAACATGTAAACTAAGACTATCATGAAGGAGCATACTTGATATTGAGCATACAAAACAAGGGATTGGGTGCTTACCTCAAACACACAAATCAAACCAATAAAAGGAGAATCAAAACCTTCCAAGTTGTTTCTCTAGTCCCAAGCAACACACTTTTGGCTTTGCATGTAAGTTTGAGTGGTTGGATATGGAGATATGATGCACACACACCAATTACACTATTGTCTCTCACACTTCACCCTTAAGCTACCATGAAAGACTTTTGGAGAGAAAATGAAAGTCAAATGTCTCTCACATGGATAGCAAGTATATATATTGGTCAACAAGTCAAACCAGGCTTTAATCCCAGCCATTGGATCAACAAGGGAGGGTCAACATCACTTAAAATTCAGTCAACTAATTAAGCGAAATCGACTATGCGGCCGCACCATGCGGTCGTATAGGTTCCATGCGGTCGCCTCGCGCGGCGCTTACAATCCGAGAGAGTTGATGCGTGGGAAAGGATTGGCTTCATGCGATCGCATAGGGTCTTATGCGGGCGCTTCATGCGTCCGCATGAAATCCGAAAGTCGTGTTTTTGCCAAGCTCGCATCGGGTGCATGGGTCCAGTTCATGTAAAAATGACTTCTAAGCACTTCAAAATGATACCACAATGTACCCAAGTCATCCCAAAGTGATGCTAACTTCAAATCATGCGAGAAACACAATCAAAACTCATTCTATATAACATGTAGCAATGCTAACAACAATTACTTCAAACATAAGAGAAATCACAAGTATTCATACTATGCTAATGCATTAACAACACAAGTAAACAAGGCTAAAACACTTAGTAATTATCAAACCACAATTCATTATACTACCATGGCATTTCTATTCATGCTAAAAAGTCATAAAATATACAAGTAATACAATTTAAGAGAACTAGGGTGTCACAAAGCTACGATGCGTGACGCCTTAGACTCAAAGGATGTTCACATCCTTTCCTTGTCAGACAACGATGTCTACAAGAAAATCCATGATTGCACCACTTCTCAAGAGATGGGAAGCCTTAACACAATATATTGATGAGACCGATCACGAAGGACAACAAGCTATACGACTATATCCAAGAGTTTGAGGCTTTCAAAAAGGATCCGAAAGAGTCCATGAGAAGTGCCTACGACGATTCTGAGGTAAGTAATGCTTGTGCTGCCTTAGGAAAAGCCTATACTATG
The DNA here is from genome assembly GCA_016624345.1 of Platycodon grandiflorus. NCBI lineage: Eukaryota > Viridiplantae > Streptophyta > Magnoliopsida > Asterales > Campanulaceae > Platycodon > Platycodon grandiflorus. The sequence goes on from CM028363.1 coordinate 18,001,489, forward strand.
AAAGATTTAAGAATGCGTTTCCTTAGTAGTTTGAAAAGTAGATGGCATGTGAAAATCATTGCCATTAAGGAAGCTAGAGACTTGAGCACTACTCATATACGTAGTCATGTTGCTAGTCTCACAATTTATGAAAAAATTCTTAAAAATCAAGAACTTGAAAAGAGTTTTAGAGGTATCTCTTTAACTGCCTAAGAAGAAAAGCCAAGTGTCTACTCTACTTCATCTCGGTCACTGATGACTTTGATGAGGATGAATTTTTGCTTTTGCTAGGCGCTTTAAGAAATACAAATCTTTCACAAAGAACTTCTAAAAACCAGCTTCCACTAATTTTCTAAGGGCTAATAATTTTAGACAAACTGAAGCCAAAGCCGATCATGCACGAAAAATTACTATGCTTTAACTGTAGACAGACCACTTTGCTTCAGCTTGTCCGACCACTAAAAATGAATATTTTAAAGAGCCCCGGAAAATTTGCAAAACAAAAGGGATGGTAGCTAAAGATGAACCTCTCAACCTAGCCACTTGGATTGAGACGGATTCAGAAGATGAATCAGATGATTGCGTGCAAGAAGCAAACTTTTGTCTTATTGCAAAATCAGTTGTTTATGATTCAGATAGCGATCTATCAAGCCCAGCTTAGTTAAATGAGTCTGAAATTAAAACTACAGACTTACCTATTAAGAACTGATCAAAGCTGACCAAAAGTGCTAAACCTTGTCAGCTTGTAGTTCGCCAAATAGGAAATGGATTCTATGGTTAAGGAATCCTAACCAAGCCAACTGAAAGAAGGATTGAAAAACCTTCTCGAGTAGTCAAACTGTTGTTGCTTAACCCGAAAAGGAGGAGACAACGGTGATGAGAGTCAAACCGAATTGGAGACTCAATTGTAATTAATGTACTCCAAGTTTGAAACTCTCATAAATATTTCACCTATCTTGAACTGAGAAGACTCAAAGTGAAAACATTCACTCCATAAAGTTAATGAAATTTATAAAGACCAAATGAAATCTTTGAGACTCAAGAGCATCAATGAAAACTTTGAAATTCATGCCAAAGTCTCATTTTCTCAAATCTCTAACTTGGTAGAAAGGAATCAACGACTGACCAATGTTGTTGATACCTATTCCAAATCCAAAGCTACTATTGAAACTATTATCAGTCAACAAAGAGACAATGCAAAACAAAATGGCATTGGCTACTCTAAAAACAACATCAAAGACAAGCAAAAGATTGAGGCGAGACCGATAGGTCTAAATTAATTAGGTGGACCCAAACTTCTGCGAAAAGGGATAACAAACAAAATTCTTCCAAGAACACAAATCATGGTGTTCAATATGTTTAACCCAAGAATCAGCTTAGGAAGGCTGAGAAACAAACAAAGAACTATATGAAATGGTTAAATTCTACTAACTAGGGGTGGCAATTTGAGGCACGACACGAATGAACGAAACGAACACGACACGAAATTATAGGGCGGGAGTTATCGGGTTGAGTCATTATTGGTGGCCCGATAACACCACTAAAATCGAGCCGTGTTCGTGCCGTGTTCGGGCTAGCTTGATAAGTTGATCATCCATGTGATATTATCCTTAAAAGGTAAGTAATTTTTAATCTTAGATATTCATTGGAAAACACTAATAGGAATTAATGTTTTTGGGCCTAACGGGCCTGACAGGCTTGCTGAACTAGTATGACAATCGTGCCTAACGGGTCGTGCCGAGCTTTTCGTGCTTTAATCATGTCGTGCTTGGGTTTCCATTATAGGCCCGTTAAGCTTAACTGGCCGTGTTCGTGTTTGGTCTTACCGTGTCGTGCTCTTATCGTGTCAGCCCGTTAACAGCCCAGCACGATCGAATTGCCACCCCTACTACTAACCATCGGCCAATAGTTCAAACACTGTTGAAAGGCGAGATTAGCCAAGAAGCAAACTATTTAGCCGTGACAAACATTAGTCACCGACACGAAACCAACGATAAGGTATGAACAAGAGGTGATGGGTGCTAAATTTAAACCACTCAAGTTTCTCTCTCCTAAGTCTACTAAGTGGGTTCCAGTAGAACCAAAGCCTAAACCTAAAGTGACTGAACCAAGTGGTCAACACAAGTGTCATACTTGTTTTTGTTCAGGTCACATGGCCCATGAATGTTTATTTAGATTTGTCTCTTCTAAAAGGTTCAACTTGCCAAAGGTTAGACATGTATGGTTACCCAAGGATGCTAACCCCTCGGACCCAAAATAAATAAAGGGTACCTTGACCAAATCTTCTATGTCAAGTATGCTTTGTAGCTGCTGATCAAGCATCAAAAGAATGGATCTTGGTGTGAGAACCCCGTTTCGACACTGCTTCATCGTTATGTTGAAAATGACGTGTGTCTAACTTTAAGTGTGTTGAATACACTTCGATCTCATTATGGACTCCCAAAAAATGTTATAAATGTGAATAACACATTTATATATAAAAAAAGAGTCGCCACTCTTGTTTATATAGAAAACGAGAGAAAAAACTGAGATTGTGGGTTCGAGGGACTAATTTACGAATCAGGAAGGTGTTAGACACCCAATTCGCCCTTTCGGTCTCTTTATGATTGCATGCTCAAATTTAAATATTATGGGTTTGTTATTATGTGATTGTCAAGAAAATGGATCACGAAAATTTATATCCCCGTTTACGATATAAAATGTATATATGCTCGTTTTATTTATAAATAAACAAATGTAACGTATTTTTATTTAATGGAAATAACAAAAAGAGAATTTTTATACAAAATTAGTTATTATATAATTATTATATATTTATATTTATCAATTTAAATAAAATAAACAAAATGAAACAAAAATGGGCCAAGCACAGTGGAAGCCCAATACGGCAGAAGGCCAAAAATGAAAATACCTCTATTGTGCACAGCGCACCAAAGAGGTTTGCCCTATTTGATGCGCGGCGCACCATACATGGCCTCAGCGCACCAATGCGCGGCGCACCAGAGGTGTCACCCGCGCACAAAGCCTTGGTTTTCAAAGACAATGGCTAAAAATTTGATTTTTGGATCGAGGTTTCAAGGTTTTAAACTTATTTTTCGCATAAAATCATGTATTAATGTGTAATAAAGCAATATTAACAATAATATACAAGTTTAAGTTCGAATTGAAGTTAAACAAACAATAAAAAAAAAATTAAATTTTACACTTTTAAATGAAACAAACGATGAAACAGAGCTTCAAATTCAAATTTTAACGGATATAACATGTATATTTACATATCAAATACATCGAGACTAATTTATATACACATCTACAAATTATTCAAGTTATTTACATATCGAAACGAAGGAAAATAACGATCCGAAGGTTCTCACCTTGTCGTTTAACAAATTCGTTTGGGCCACGTTTTAGGCCGTTGTTTCGTGGTTTGGTCAAGCTACCGATACAAGGAAATGAAGACTTACGTTTTTGTGTGTTGTTTGTGTATTTTTTCAAAGAACAGAGAGTTTATGTGTGTGTGTGTTGTGTATGTCTAAAGAGAGAGAGAGAAAGTAGGGAGCTTGTTCTTTCTTTTTCTTTTTCTTTCCCAAAGAGTTCAACCAAGGAAGTCTTGAGAGGAGAGACTTTGGATTGAGAAATGGTATATATATGGGAGAGAGAAGGTTCTTGTTGTATTTTAGCTTAGATTTGCTTGAATCCATAACCTAAAAGTCTAAGACAAGGTGACTAATGGGCTGCGTGTACTTAGTGTGGCAACTTGTACTTAGGCACGCTTGAACGACCTAGGATTGCTTATTGTAAATTGCCTTGAAGAAGATAGCACAGTAAGATATCGGCCATCCTCTATACATACGCCAAGTGTGCATAAGCAGAGTTCTTCAAGATATCGGACAAGTTCATCTAAGCCAAGCCTCATCAGCTAAGATTGAAGACCCCAAGATCGTCCGATATAGATCTGCCGAAGACATGTCTGATTTGAAGCTTTCATTAATTTCGATGCAACGTTAACCCAAACGCATTTAATGAAGCTTTCCATTCTTGGCATACAAAGGACATTCGCTGCAAACACGGTCTACCTATTTTTGGCAAAATGTCGAGACAGGTGTAACTTGCAGAACCACCTATCAGAGCTCAACAACACCATTAGAGCATTGAATGCTCTTGAATTCAAATTGAGCAACTCATGAAGATCTCCAACGGCTCCAAGGTCCTCCCGGCATATAAAAGGAGTCTTCATGACAGCATTTATAGAATTTAAAACAACCACAACTCTGAATCTTCTTCATCTTCTTCAAGTGCATTAAAACTTAAAAGTCCTATCTGCACATCCTTCTTTGAAGAGCTTCACACTAAGACGATCAGTCCATTAAAGCTCCTCATTGATTGCAACACCTAGCTTTTCATAGCTCACTAGAATTGTATCTTATTGATATCAATTCTCCCACACAAACACTTGGTCAACAAAATTTTTGTACACAATCCATTAGAGATTTAGTTTGTAAAATATCTAGTGGATAAACTTAGTACACGATTTTCAAATCCAAAGTTGACCACTTTGGTTGTGGACGTAGCACTTATTTATAAGTGTGAACTGTTGCATATTAGCCTAGATTTGCTTGAATCCATAACCTAAGTCTAAGTCAAGGTGACTAATGGGCTGCGTGTACATTAGAGTGGCAACTTGTACTTAGGCATAGCTTGAATAGTTTAGGGTTGCAATTTTGTATAAATCTTGAAGAAGATAGCCTATAGGACATCGGACGTCCTGCACAATAGGCAAACAATGCATCGTGGTCTTTCGTTTGAATATCGGACAAGCTCATATCGGCCAAGCTTCATCGGCAATGTTGAAGAACCTTAAGAACGTCCGATAAGAGCTGCCTAAGACATGTCCTAATTTGAGGACTTCATTGACTTCGATGCAACGTTAACTGCAAATCGCATTCAATGAAGGTTTCCATTCTTGGCATACACTCGAAAAGGACATTCCTCCTGCAAGCCGGATCGCCTATTTTTAGCAAAGTGTCGGGAGACAGGCGCAAGCTACGGTCGGCCTATCGAGTCAACAACCAGATTAGAGCATTAATTGCTCTTAAATTCAAATTAGAAGACCACCAACGGCTCCAAGCTTCCTCCTGCATATAAAAGGAGAATCCATTGCTGCATTTAACACACTTCAACAACTCCAACTTGAATCTTCATAGTCTTCAAGTTCTTACAAGCTTACGTCCTATCGCATACTTACATTGAAGAGCTTCATACTTAGACTCCTAGTCCATTAAAGCTCTTCATTGATTGCAACACCTAGCTTTTATAGCTCACTAGAATTGTATCTTATTGATATCAATTCTCCCACACAAACACTTGGTCAACAAAATTTTTGTACACAATCCATTAGAGATTTAGTTTGTAAAATATCTAGTGGAAAAACTTAGTACACGATTTTCAAATCCAAAGTTGACCACTTTGGTTGTGGACGTAGCACTTATTTATAAGTGTGAACCATATTAAATATTCTGTCCATTTGTGTGTGATTGTGATTTGATTGTGTTGCTTTAAATTTCAGATTTCCAATCTGTTAAGAATTGATCTTGTCTGCCAAGATCGGCCATTCTCAACTTGTCTGTGCTTCACAAGTCTTCCGCTGCAAAATTTATAAAACCTTAGTGAAGTAAGATTTTTGAATCAATTTCAAAAATTGGACATAGGCTATTCAACCCCCTTCTAGCCTATATAGAGCAACCTTGGACCTAACAATTGGTATCGAGCTTAACTCTTTGAAAACTAGTTTTTCCAAGATTAACCTCTTGAGAGATTAAAGATCATGGCTGCTCACCAAATGTTGGAAACCTCAAACGTGAACCATTGTCTGTCTTGGATGAAGTTCACTTTGACATCTGGAAAGATAAAGTCAAAAGACATATGAATTCAATTGATAAACGTTTGTGGAAATGTGTCACGGATGGACCCGAATTCCAATGAAGCCTAATACAGCGGCGCGGTAGATCCAAGCTGCACTGAAGTACCAAAGCCGAAGAAGAGTGGGATGATGAAGACGAAAGAATGATGCTCGGATGGAAAGGCCATCAACATCATTACCAGTGTGTTGATATAAGCACTTATCGGATTATCAACTTGGACACGGCAAAGGAGATGTGGGAAGCCATCCTTGAATATCTTGAAGGTGATGGCGAGACAAAGAACAACAAATTATATACTGCATCCGAAGTTTGACTCCTTCAAAAAGGATCCCAAAGAGTCTCTGCGAAGTGCCTATGACGATTCTATGAGGTAGTCAACTCTTGCTATTCATTAGGAAAGAAGTATGAAAAGAAAGAAATAAACATGAGATTTCTAAATGCACTAGGCGATCTATGGCATGTTAAAATCACGCCATGAAAGAGTCAAAAGATTTAAACAAATTGACTCTTAGAAACCTTTATGCTAGTCTTTCGGTTTATGAGCTTGAGATCCAACAAGCTCAAGAAATGGAAAAGAGTTTTAAAAACTTGTCCTTACCGGCCATATCTCTGAACCTTCTGTTCAAAACGATGAAACACCTTCTACTTCCGGTGAAGATGATGATATTCTTTCGACGAAGCCTTTGCTATGTTTGTAAAGAAATATCAACGTTTCAAAAGGTTTAATAAACCATCATCACATAGGCGGTCTTCTCACAAAGCTGCCGTTCCTTATAAAACAAGCTGCTCAACCAAAACATTCGCTCCTTATAAATCGGACCATCAAAAGGATAATGAGCTAGTTTGTTTTAAGTAGGAAACCAGGCCATTTTGCCTCTAAATGTCCAAAGCCAAAGTATGAATTTTATAAGAAACGTCCGAAACTAAATTTCAAAAACAAAAAGGGATGGTGGTGAAGACATTGATGAAAGCAATCGCCTACATGGTGTGACATGACAACGATGAGGATGACTCTTGTGACTTTCTTTGAAGAAGCCAACATATGCCTTATGGCCAGTCACCACATGATTCGGTGAGGTCACTACCATTTCAACAAGATGACATGTGATGATGATGATGAGCTCAATGAACCATCAAAGGGAGAGCTCATCAAAGCTAACAAAGACATCTTTGGAAGAGTTTTCAAAATTCAAAGCTGCCTATGTGAAATTAGCCAAGAAGCATGAACTAGTGTCTCGAGAAATCAACCTTGATGTCTAAGATCAAAGATCTTGATAGACAAAGAAAGTATCAAATTGCAAAAAGAGAACAAAGCCTTGATGAAAAAGTGGATTTCCTACTTGAACACATCAAGAAGATAAATTAAGAAAGATGACCTTCAAAAGGTTGTCAATACTTGGAATAACTCTAAAGGAAACTTTGATGCCATTCTCTCAAACCAGAAAACTTTAGATGACAAAGCGGCATTGGTTTCCAAAGTGAGTTCAAAGTAGGTAGTTCTTCTAGTTCTCAAAAGGATGAGACATCGAAGCAATTCTTTGAAGAATTGGTGTAGAAGTTTCTTATGACCAGCTCTCCCAAAGGCAAGGACTTGGCTTTAACAAAGTTCCTTTTGTTTATCCCAAGAACACAAAAGACAAGTCCAAAAGAAAGCAATGCGTCAATGACTCGCTAATAGGAGTCGAGCAACTAAAACCGCCATTAGTCACCCTAAGAAAACAGGGATGACTAATAGCAAGTCTAGGAATTCTCGGCTCAAACCTATTAAATTTGTCAAAGGCAAGGCTGCGATCCCAACACGCCTATAAAAGGGTAAAAGAAGTGAATTCGCGGATAAAAAGCTTAAAGGACATGTGCTGTAAATACAAAATCTTTTGATAAGAGGTCTACCTATGGTAAACCTAACATCAACAAGAAAAGGCATTATCGGCCTAAGTCCTATAGGCCAATTATCGCGAAAGATCATTCCAAAGCTGCGATATTAAGAAGCCTCAAAAGAAATCATTACTCATGTTGAAGGATTTCACAAATGCTCTTCTGCAAATGCCATGGTCATGAGATTCATGAATGCCTTCGAGATTCACACCTAAATCTAGAGGATTTACTCCTCCAAAGGTTAAACAAGTGTGGATCCCAAAGGTTGCTAACCTTGAGGACCCAAAAATAAAAGGGGACCATATTCTTAAATGTCTATATTTCGGGAATGCTTCATGGTGTCAATGAAGAAGAGAAAGATCTATGGTATCTAGACGGTGGATGCTCAAAGCATATGATTGGTGATCCAAATCTTCTTTCAAGCATTGTTGAAGCAAAGGTCCCTCGGTCATATTTGGAGATAACTCAAAAGGGAAGACCATTGGTTATGGAAGTATAATCGGAGGCAATCTCTCCATCAACAAAGTCTCTCTAGTTGAAGGTTTAAAGCACAATCTGCTAAGCATATCACAATTCGTGATAAAGGTCTAACATGTCGTTTTCCTCTAGTCAATGTCTCATAAAGGACAATGAGACATGTTCAACTATCTGACGGGGTTCGAAAAGGGAATGTCTATCTTTGTTGACCTAAATCTTTGTTGGAAGAAAATCAAATCTATGCTTGGTTGCTAGGTCATCAACGACAACAGTGGTTGTGGCATAAAGGCTTAGTCATCTCAATTTCAAATACGGAGAAGCTATCAAAAGACAATCTAGTTGTTGGTTTGCCTAAAATATCTGAATCACACGTCTCGCGAGCATGTCAACTAGGCAAACTACACAAATCTTCCTTCAAAAGCAAGCCTTGCCTATCAACAACCGGACCTCTACGGCTCTTGCACATGGATCTGTTTGGACTGTAACTACTACAAGTCTTGGTGGCGCAAGTATACTCTTGTGGTAGTTGATGATTACTCAAGATTTACTTGGGTAGAAATGATGTCCTCCAAAGATGAAGCATATGACATCATTCTTGAACTCTTGAAGACTACGACTCGAAGGTGGATGATATCTCGATGTCGGATCGGACAATGGAGCGAGTTCAAGAACAATGGTGTGGCCAAATATTGTGATGACCATGGAATTGGTCACAATTTCTCTGCGGTTGGCACACCTCAACAAAATGGAGTTCTGAAAGAAAGAACAGAACTCTCATTGAAGCGGGGAAGACAATGATTCTGACCAAGCCTATGTATTTACGGGCGGTGGAGTTTCTTGCTGCTTCACACAAAGCAGTGAAACTGACCCTAATCCCGGATCTGATCCTCCTTCTTCAAGAGCTTCAAGAGTCAACTGTTAGAATCCTCAAATGAGCCAACAAATGAAAACCACGAATCCCTTTGCCTTCCACACCAGAAGTCATACAACCTACCTTGGAATTAACCTATCCTTTAGAAAACCAAGCTTCAGTTACTTCTACTTCTCAAGAATCCAACTCTGCCGATACAATAGGACAAGTTCAACCTGCAGAAGTTAGGGAAGTAAAAGATCATCCTATCACTCAAATCATTGGAGATCTTAATCTTTGGTGTTCAAACTAGACAAGCTTCAAGAAACGAATGCATGTATTCTCGCATTTGTATCTAACATTGAACCCAAAAAGATTGATGAAGCTCTGGAAGATCCAAGCTGGGTGGAAGCTATGCAAGAAGAGCTAAACCAATTTGGCAGATGCCAAGTTTGGTCACTGGTCCCTAGGCCTAAAGGACAAGCAGTTATTGGGACAAAGTGGGTTTTCAGAAACAAAATGGATGAAAACGGCAATATCACAAGAAACAAGGCAAGACTGGTAGCCCAAGGATATAGACAGGAGGAGGGTATTGACTATGATGAGACATTTGCTCCTGTTGCAAGATTAGAAGCTATCAGATTATTCTTGGCCTATGCCTCTTACAAAGACTTCAAAGTTTATCAAATGGATGTAAAGAGTGCATTTCTGAATGGAGAACTTCAAGAAGAAGTCTATGTTGAGCAACCACCTGGGTTCATAGACTGTTCAAGGAGAGAAGATGTCTACAAGCTAAGGAAAGCCCTTTATGGACTTAAACAAGCTCCAAGAGCCTGGTATGAGACCCTTTCAAAGTTCTTGATATCTCAAGGCTTTGTAAGAGGTCAAATTGACACTACTCTTTTCATTATGAAGCATAAAGGTCATTCCTTACTTGTTCAAATATATGTTGATGATATTATATTTGGTTCTACTAATGAAAATCTTTGCAAAAGGTTTGAAAAGCTTATGCAGAGTAAATTTGAGATGAGCATGATGGGAGAGCTCAACTTTTTCCTTGGTCTTCAAATTCAACAAAGTTCAAATGGTATCTTCATCAATCAAGCCAAATATGCAAAGGATGTCATCAAGAAATTTGGTCTTGAGAATGCAAACTTGGCACTCCTATGGCTACTAGCGCCATCTTGACAAAGATGAGAAGGGCAAGAAAGTGGACATGACTCTCTGAGAGGCATGATTGGCTCACTTTTATACTTAAGCTAGTAGGCGATATCATGTTTCTTTGTTTGTGTTTGTGCTAGGTTTCAAGGCGATCCAAAGGAGTCTCACCTACAAGCGATCAAAAGAATCATCGGATATCGATAGATACTCCCAATTTGGGAATCGGTATCCTAGAGATTCATCTTTTAATCTTATAGGCTATTCGATGCTGATTTTGCTGCATGTAAAGTTGACAGGAAAAGCACAAGTGGGACATGTCAATTCTTAGGAAATAGACTTGTCTCATGGGCCGACAAGAAGCAAACCTCTGTTTCAACTTCAACAAGCGAAGCGAATACATAGGCTGGGTAGCTGCTGCTCCTGGCTAATGGATCAAACAGAACTAGTGGACTATGAGATCAAAGCGATGATTGTCCTATAATGTGTGACAACACATCGGCAATCTCGGTTTCTCAAAATCTGTCATGCACTCCAAAACAAAGCACATTGATGTGAGATATCACTTTCTTAAAGATCATGTTGAAAAAGGTAACATCGGCATGCAATATGTGCCTCTGAGAATCGGGTAGCGAGACATCTTCACAAAACCACTTGATTCAACCAGGTTTGCTTATTTAAGAGGAGAGCTTGGTATGCTTGACCTCAATCCTTAACCTTTCTTGCAAATTCCTTAAGTCATTTTATAAAATAGGCAGACTTTGATAAAATAAGCGGACTTTGATAAAATAGGCGGACCTTGATGAAATAAGCGAGACTTAAGCGCGCCATACGTACAGTGACTCATCGGGTAATAAATGCGGACTTCAAATTTTATCAAATGTCATTTATTGGCTGTCGAGGTATAAAAGGGCAAAATGTACGGTGACTCTTCACATCTCAACAACCGCCATTTTCAACTTTCAAAAACCTTTCAAGCTTCCATTCGTAATCGGCTCAAATCTTCCCAAACCTCAAAATCTCTAGTCTCTAAGCTTAAAATCATCAATGGTAAGGATTTCTACACCTTCTTGATTCATTTAAATCCAGTTTAGGTCTTGTTTTGACCTAATTTAAGTTTTAAACATCGCCATTGATGAAGCTGTGCTATATTGCGATTGTTGCTTGAATCTTGCTTCTTTGGTGTAAAATGTGTTGTAGAGATTCTGTGGTACTATGTTTTCAATTTATATCGGTTTGTTTGCTTGAATCGACAAACTCGGTCGATATTTGAAAACCCGGATGATGAACTGTTCTTATATTATGCTTTAAATTGTCTATATTTTGGGTTTTGATCGAATAATACTGTTTATGTTATTATCGCGATTGCATGATTATCTGTGTTTCTTGCATATCTGCCGATTTCTATATATCTTGTTCTCACATCGCCGATCTTGTAGGGAAAGTCTAAATCCTCAAAGGCTGCTGCCACCACTTCATCCTGCCTCTGCTAAGCCAACCAGGGCTGCATTGGCTGAGCTCCTATAAGGACCCTTCCCGGGTCAAGTTATCACCCAGGGATGACTATCGACAGAGACTCCATCATCGCACATCCGGGTGATGCCTGCTAAAGATTTGGTGAGTGTGGACTTCTCCCCTGTTCCAACTCAACGACACCCACTACTGACAACTATCTAGGCGAGGAATTCTATACAAGGATGATTCGCCTCCTCCTCCGCTAATGCCTCGAGCTGTCAACTTAAGCTACATCAAGGGCTACATCGGGGCCACTACATCAAGTTGACCTACAAGGATGTTGGAGAAATCCTTGGGTGCTGTTGAAGGCAAATTGGACTTGATCCGAATCGGCACTTGCTGGAGATGATGAGGGGATGCGCCCAACCGAGAGGTTTAGAGATGTCTAGGAACCTCTTCCCGGAAGAACCCCTATCATATCAGCCATCGCTCGACAAGAGCATTTTATTCAAAAATGGCTCGAGGGACATCTTCACCTCCCGGTGATGTGGACCAAAGTGTGGTCCTTCATAAGCAACTCAACTGGGCAAGATCATCTTCTCAATGCTATCCCGAGCGTTCTTTGAAGTCAAGCTCACCCGTCCATGAAGAGGCCCTTTGTAAGGGTTATTAATGTCATCCTCCGCGTTATGAGGAGATTGATGAGCTGGTCGCTGCGGCGACCTCATCAAGGTGTCCAACACCTACGTCTTCACGGTCAACAACATCACCCGCTATCGGGATGATATGGCCAAAGGACAACCAACGCGGTGAGGCTGCTGTAGCTCTTCTTCTTCTTTGCTTAGTGCTTCTTTGCCTTTCTTCTTCTTTTCTTATCTTGGTGGCCCCTCTACCCAAGCCAACAAGGGTAAGAGAAAGTCACCTATCTTGATTTACCTTTGAGGAGGAGGAGCCTACACCCGTTGGGGTGAGTTTACTGAACATTTGACCTCGGCGAGCTAGACCACGATCCATATGAGCTGTTGAGCCCCCTAAAAGCCTAAACACTCTCCCTCTCTCACCCAAAACTCAAACAATCCGGGAAACTTGCCCGCTCAAAGGCGGCGGTTGAGAAGGACACATCAACCTTCCAACCGGTGACCTCTCAAACCCTCAAACCTACCTCCCGTTCCTCCAACCCAAAACCAAACAAACCCTCCTACCACGGACGAATCATTTGGCCTTCCTAAGGTCTCACTCCCACCGGCCGTGTCTGCCATTTTGTTCCCCACCAGTGATTCTCCATGCGCAGTTCCACCAAATCATCTCCACCACTTGTACGCCTCTTCCACTCCTCTAAGTCCAAACATGGCAAACGTTAAGAAGAGTGCAAGAAGGGTGCATTTTCGGGGCTGGCGATCCTACCTCTTCTCCTCCACTTCTCCTCCACCTTCACCACCTATGCCTACTACCACTACCACTCACTGCTTCCTCACCTCCTCCCTCTGCTCCCATCCAACAACCACCACCAGCGTCCATCTACTCTGCCACCTCTTCCGACCACCATCCTCGACGCCTATCTCTCCCTCTTCACGCTCTGCCTACTCAACGCCTCAAAACCAACCCTATACCACCTACACCACAGGTGCGACTCTGCTTGTCGCCCGAGAGACGGCGGGCCTAAACCCAACCACCGACACGGCCCCTTCTTGGCCACCCTTGCTACCCGAGAGATTTCCTGTCGTATGTCGGCGGTGAAATCATCTTTCAATGGGGTGCCTACTATGACCCTCTTCCTCTGCTGGTCACAACTCTTTTTCTCCCACAACTCGGCGGTTCAAGATCTTATGATCTTCAACGATGGGTTGCAATCCATAAGACCTAGGCCTTCCCCTTCCCACCAATCGGACATCTCCCCTTCCTCTCTACCTAAACCCCGGTCTTCACCATTATCGCCATCCTTCCATCCTTTTTCACCCTGGTCTACACCTTCATTGATGTAGTCACCACTTACCTTGGCTTCAACCCTCTCATCCCTATTCTCTTCCTTTCTCCTAGCCTTTCCCCTTTCTTTTCTCTCCTCCTTCTTCATTCACCCCTTTCATATGTCATCTACATAGAAAGGCTCTTCCTGTTCCTCGTCTTCTCTAGCCTTCCTTCTCCCTCTATGATGTTTCCTCCACCATCCATTCTCCCTCATCCTCTAGCCAATCCCCCTCTCCCGGACCATCCTCCACCTCGCTACCCAAGCCACCGACCATCCTTCCCCCTCGGCGGGACCGTCGTGAGAGTCATCGACTCGTCGATACCTATCTGTGAGGTACATCCATAAATTTTGAAGGATTTTGAGGTCATCTCTGTTGACTGACCAAGGCCCTAACTATCTGCGGATCAGTCTCACATCACCCATGTCGGGGTGCATGACCAATGATGGAGATTTCCAAGGGTGCAAAGGCCGCTTTTGATGCTGCCTACGATCCATCTCGGCCCGGCCAAGCTGCTCTTGCCGCCAAATCTCGGCCTCTTCATCCAGACGTCGCCATCTTGAAACCAACTGGGACAACCTCGCCACTAAGATGATGCGGGTCGTCGACATGGTTGAAGGCGGCTCAAGCTTGTGCTTCACTCTCAGCGCCAGGCCAATCGCTCTGTTCACTCCTCCGTGCGGCGACGCGTCTCCACGACCAAGCACTTGGCTTACTATCGCAAGGAGCGCGGAACTGCGAGCACCGCCTCGGCTTTATTGATGCCTCGCTTGCGTCCATGAAGGAGGAGATGGCCGGACTCAGCAATGATCGGCGGACCAAGCTCATTGAGCATAATGCTCTGCTCAGCGAGAAGAACAAAGAGCTCTCCTCAGATTGGCGGACAAAGAAGAGCTAGCGGCTGACAAACGAAGAAATTGCAAGACTTAAAGTTCTTTGTTGACTCTAAATGGGCATCAAGAGGCTATGGGCAATCTTCATCGAGGCAAAGGCAAGGTCGTGCATCATCTCTGGTCATCTCCGAAGGTGATAATATTTTGTATAATCTTTTTGCTAAACTTTGTAATTAAACAACTTGTTTAATTAACAATGTCTATGTTTTAAAACTTTCATGTTTATTATGAGCTGCTTATTATGTGATTGCATGAAATTTAAACCCTTGGTTTAAAGACATGTCCTATATTGCCTATTACGCTATTACGCATGTCTTTAAATTCGGTCTAATTACAAGTGTCGATGCTTAATTTCTGTTTGTAAACACTTTGTAATTCTTGAATACAATGACCTTTATGTAAGTTCATCTAGGGCATGCTTATTTAATATATCAATCTTACAAGCATGTTATTACTAGACTTGAACATGGTCGGTGATATTGTATTCGTAGGGTCATGGACTCAAGCAAATAGGAGGAGATTGTTGCATCTTAGCCTAGATTTGCTTGAATCCATAACCTAAGTCTAAGTCAAGGTGACTAATGGGCTGCGTGTACATTAGAGTGGCAACTTGTACTTAGGCATAGCTTGAATAGTTTAGGGTTGCTTTTGTATAAATCTTGAAGAAGATAGCCTATAGGACATCGGACGTCCTCTGCACAATAGGCAAACAATGCATCAGCAGTCTTTCGTTTGAATATCGGACAAGCTCATATCGGCCAAGCTTCATCAGCAATGTTGAAGAACCTTAAGAACGTCCGATAAGAGAACTGCCTAAGACATGTCCTAATTTGTGGACTTCATTGACTTCGATGCAACGTTAACCTGCAAATCACATTCAATGAAGGTTTCCATTCTTGGCATACACTCAGAAAAGGACATTCCTCCTGCAAGCACAGACCGCCTATTTTTAGCAAAGTGTCAGGAGACAGACTGCAAGCTACAGTCGGCCTATCGAGTCAACAACGATTAGAGCATTAATTGCTCTTAAATTCAAATTAGAAGACCACCGACGGCTCCAGCTTCCTCCTGCATATAAAGGAGATCTTGCATTTAACACACTAACAACCCAACTCGAATCTTCTTAGTCTTCAAGTGCTTAAAAGCTTACCGTCCTATCGTATACTTCTTTGAAGAGCTTACTTAGACTCTAGTCCATTAAAGCTCTTCATTGATTGCAACACCTAGCTTTTATAGCTCACTAGAATTGTATCTTATTGATATCAATTCTCCCACACAAACTTGGTCAACAAAATTTTTGTACACAATCCATTAGAGATTTAGTTTGTAAAATATCTAGTGGAAAAACTTAGTACACGATTTTCAAATCCAAAGTTGACCACTTTGGTTGTGGACGTAGCACTTATTTATAAGTGTGAACCATATTAAATATTGTCTATTTGTGTGATTGTGATTTGATTGTGTTGCTTTAAATTTCAATTTCCAATACTGTAGAGCTAGCGATCTTGTCTGCCAAGATCGGCCATTCTCAACTTGTCTGTGCTTCACAAGACTTCCGCTGCAAAATTTATAAAACCCTAGTGAAGTAAGATTTTTGAATCAATTTCAAAAATTGGACATAGGCTATTCAACCCCCTTCTAGCCTATATAGAGCAACCTTGGACCTAACC